>CM060731.1:26289467-26665467 GCA_030704615.1 Takakia lepidozioides
TCCCGACCACTGAAAAGCTCAGCACACGGACCTCTTCAAAGATGTAGCTTCTGAAGAATTGCACAACGGTGTGATTGTAAGACCTGCTGGGGATTACTTACAATCCCATGAATTTCTTAAGCACTGAAGGTATTTTATCATTACTCTACCCAAAGTGTTCCTACCAAGTCCGAGGGAGTTGTGAGATGTTAAGTCATGATGTGCATAGTGCGAGTATGGCTTTAACACATCCTTGAGTACAATCAACCCAACCCAGCACATGTTGGAGCAGAACACGTATAACAGATTTGCTCAAAACCGGCCCACCTTCAGCGCTTCGGCAGGATTTGTGGAGGCCTCCGTGCCGAAGCCTTATTAGCTATGATTTCGGATGGCCAATTAAGTAGCATATATATATATATATAAATTAAAGGGAAACACTTGGGAGCGACAGCTCACAAATCAGGCCCCTTGATAGTGAGAGGAGAAAATAACCAGTGTTGGGCGGTTCTTGCATTTGTGAAGGAACCTTCGGTTCCGGTTCCACAATTATTTCAAGAGACGGTTCCGGATCTGGTTCCGGTTTTTTCTTATTGAGCCGGTTCCGGATCCAACTTTTAAACATGGGGGCGGTTCCGGTTACCGGTTAGTTGCTGATAAAAACCATCGGTTCCGGTTAGGTTCCGGTTCTATTTTTATTTATTTTTAAATTAATTTAATTAGATTAAAAAAATTATCAGTCCGGTAGATTAAATAGCCGTGTATTCACATATTTGAACTAAAATCCAACGATTTTGTTAATTTTCACTAACACAAAAAAAAAACAAAAATACTCTAAATAAACTGGTAGAAGAAAATGGGTAAAATTTTATGGGTTGAAAGTCCTATTCAGCTACCTGGCAAGTATTGGCATCTTCAAACATTTTATTAATGAACTTAGCCAGGATATCATGGAGCTGGAGATTGAACCCAAGATCTCATGGCCCTGAAGCATTAACATAGAATCTCATGGCCTTCAAGCATTGAACCCAGGATCTCAGGAGCTTGAGAGCATTAAATAAGTTTTGCCCTGGGCCCACCAGCCCCACCAAGGGGTCAAGAACCTGTTTTTATCCCCTTGCGCCGGTTCTCACACCCAGCAGGAACCGCCGGTTCGGTTCTGCGCCGATCCCCATTGGCAGGTTCCGGTTCCGGGTCAGGTTCTGTAGGAATGGGCCCGGTTCCGGTTAACCTGAACCTGAACCGGCGGTTAACCTAGGTCCCGGCGGGTAACTGCCCAACACTGAAAATAACCTCTTTCATAGTAACCCCGCCATAAAGGGGTAGAAATGGGACACCGCCTAGCCTCTCCACTGTCCCCAGATAGTGCCAAGGGTGCCCCGGCAAAAACTGCCCGTCCTGCCACGTACTCCGTGCCATGTCGGCGAACAGCCCTCGACCTCCTCCCACCCACGCCTTGCCACGTCCTCGCCTCCTATCCGCCACGTCCTCGCTTCCCTATCCATCAGGTCGCCCCCCCACAGCCTGCTGCACGGGCTCACTTACACACTACATTCATCCATTTTAAAATATCATTCATACATGTTATTCGCATGAATTTGATACATATGTACCATAACCCTAAAGAGAACCTTATACACATTTGTGTAAGTGTATAACTTACATGAGCTCCTACAAAGATCTCCTCCCAGCTTGCTATACATTCCCATTCCTCCTCAAAGTCAGAGGGATAAATGAATGCCTCATTTGAAAAGTCGTCGTCATCTTCCATATTCAGATCTTAAACCCTACACCCCTAAACCCCACATTCACCTACATGTATATTAAGCGGGACTCTATGATGTAAAGAACTTGTTAGTCTATATACCCCAATTGATTTGGCCAGTTTGGGAAGGTCATGTTAAGTGAGAATGTAACTTTGAGATGATAATGTTTGACAAATGTGTCAAAGCAAATTGTGAATCGAAGTTCAAATGCATCAAGGTCAAGAAAAAGACACAAAGACAAATGAACTTATAGATGTACACTTAACATCCACTAAACTATGTCATATACTTTTATGATATATGTAGCTGCAAGGCGAAGTGGCTCTTAGTTACGCCGGCTTCGGCCGGAGTCTTCTCTCTCTCTCATGTATAGAATATTGACATCCAATGTAACATTAAACCCACTTAGATGACATTCCTAAACCAATTTTTGCCTACTTCCACATATGTGTATGGCTGAATGTGTGCAAATGTGTTGACACTTTTGACATTATGTATGAAATATCAACATGTAATATATGCCTCACAAGTCACAAGGACACCACGTCATGTAGGTGGCAGGGGAAGGCAGGCTGTGGGAGGGCGACATGGCGGATAGGGAGGTGAGGATGTGGCAAGGCGTGGGTGAGGAAGCCTGGGTCCTGATCCCAGAATCATCTGGGTGGCTCTCAGTGCACTTAACCAACTGAGCTACTGACTGTTGGTGTAGCTTAATTGGACAATCATTAGAAAGGAGCTTTCTGTCCCTTCTTTAAAATAAGGTTGAAAATCACTTCTCAGACCGGCATATAGGATCCTTCTATCTAGAGGGGGGTGTGGTATGTTCTTCTCCCCCTTCCCTTCAATGGTGTCCCAATTGGACCCCTTCATGGTGAGGTTACTGTGAAAGAGGTTGTTTTCTCCTCTCACTATCAAAGGGCCTGATTTTGTGAGCTGTTGCTCCTAGGAGTGTGGATTGTCCTCACAAGATACCAATTTCCGGGCACATGAAACTGGTTCTTGGTGTCCAAAACAGTCCAGGTTCCATTTCTGGTTTCCGCTAACCACCACCGGCCCCAAAAACAAGTAGGACCATAGACATATTAATTAATAGAGGGAGGACTCAGTGAATACAGTGATAGATTAGAATTAGAGATTAGGAATAAGCCCCCCAAATATGGGAGGGTATCATTTATTTCAAAATAATACCGGACCAAAGACACACACACATATATATATATATACTGAACGGGAAGTCCTCCCATTTCTTTTGAAAGAAAAAAAACCGGAAGCGTGGGTATAGTGATACCCAGCAACCCTACTTTTTTCCAGTCTTGGCTCAAAATAAGAGCTCAAGATAAATGAAGATTTTGAGTAGAGAAAGGATCTTGTCAAGCAGTCAGGATTTTGGGCAAGATGAGCTGATTTCCCCCCAAGATGTTGGCGATGGTGTCAGGGAAGAACTTGCAGCCATCAAGAGTGGTAAGCTTCGCATCTGGTGTGATAGTTTGTGGGTAGGTCATCAAATGCCCCTTCATGTCTGTGATGGGCCCCGGCCTTGAGAATTCTTCCCAGTATTGATCTGCGATTTCTCTTACTCTCTTCATGCATTCCACTGTCCATGGCCGATCAAACACTTCCTCGTGTAGTCCGAGGTGTTCAGACCACAAAGAGGATCGGAAGCCATAGACTCCTGCACGAGGGTGGCCATCGTGTGACATGCCCATTGTGTGGTGGGGCTGGAAGGCCCCCATAGCTATCTCCGTATCTCGACCACCGTCCATCGATCGCTGGTTGATATTTGCCGATCCAATCACCAGGTACTCGTCATCAACTGCCAAATCATAAAAATATACATGACAGGATTAAGTCTCTGACAATGTGTAGACTGGGAGATGAAGACAATCGAAAGAGAGCCTAGGTTACTTAACAACCTCTAGCCAAAGAGAGAGAGAGACTTAATAACACATTTCCAGGGAGCCACATAGCCTGTGGGACAGACACAGAGAAATTGAGGCACTCACCAACCATCATTTTGGCATGCACATAGACCATGAAACGCCTGTTGTCTTGTGCTTTCTGGTACATGCTGCCTTCATTTGGCTTTTGTTCCGGCACCAATTCATTCAGGTCAATGGTCTCCCTGTTACCCAAACAAAAGAAACTGAGGTGGTCCGAAGGAAGTTCATTGACGCGGTTTGTCTCCTTCAGAGCTCTGGCTATGATACCATACATCATCTCTTTAGTCTTTCGATGCAAATGAAGGATGTCTTGAACTGTAGCACTTGTAGGTACCCCGTCAGGCCATAGGGGCACGACAATGTACACACTAAACTGTTCTCCAGCATGAATCTTGCTTGCAATTTTCAGGGCTATCTCTAGGGGAATCAGATTTGGAATAGAGTCATCATTTTTGGAATCCCAAGCATGGGAGCTTCCCAGGAAGTACTGATTTTCAAGGTAGAGGAAACGTTTGGCTCGGCGTATGGCACTGATATATGCATCTTCGATACTCCTGTCTGCCAAATTGCCGGCGCCTTGCCGCATCAACCCTGCTTTGAGACAATCACTTATATTCTCAGGAAAGCCCACGGCTGAGGTGTCATCAATTGACCGAAAGAGCTGCACATTCCATGTTTCGGTATCGTCTTCCTGTGTTACAGCAGAAGGTGGACAGAATGGGTCTATCTCGTCAATAGGTACTAGCAGGTGTGCTTTTTCATTATCAACCTGTTTCAACCACCTCAGTGTGAAATTCTTGTGCATGTCCCAAGCTATGGGTCCCTCTAGCTTGGAGTAGATGTCATGCCAAGGCTCGCGAGGTCCCCCCATCTTCAAGCTAGCCTGCTCAATGCTACTCTGGTGAAAATCATCCTTGAACAAAGTATTGAGGTACCTAAAGAGTGTGTGGGAGGGGGTATCATACCTGCCATCACAAAGATCTATACCTCCCTCAAACGCAACCAGCCGCCGCTGACTAGAATTGTACGGAGGAAGAGCTGGGGCATCCACAACTACTGCCTTTTGGTGATGTGTGAAGAAAAAACCCTTAGCTAGATCGAAATTTAACGCACTTGGATTGCGAGGGCAAAGCACACACTCAACTTTGGTGTCCCTAAAATAGGCAAGGGTGTCTTCATCATGGGTGTGCATGATGCCTGACCCCAAAAAAGGTAGCTCCAAGTTGTCAGTTTTGTCATCCCATACCAGCAACAACACCCGAACACCCTCAAGTGCCTTCCGTGTAAGAAGTCTTCCAAGCGTTTCACCCAAGTTCCCAGGCACATCACTGCCTGATGGGTCACGGACAAGACGGATCTTTGCATTCACAGACCACCCAGCAATGTAGACGAGGTGTTGAGCATGCTCTATGGCATGGTAGACGTCCTCCCAAGCTTTTGCAGGCTGGTAAAATTCCCCATTTCCCAGCACAACATTTGGCGAGAACACATCATCTATGTGGGCATTTTGATAGGGAGTCACTTTGCACCCCTTCCTCAGAGGGAAGAAGGTATGAGGAACACCTTCAAAAGCACCACCAGCCACACCAGAATCCCAGTACTTGTCAAATCTTGCTTGCACAAATTCAAGGAGGATATGAATACTTGCTGTTCCCTCAAGATCACCCTCAAGGTTGAACCACCCGTCCACCTTTTCTCCTTTAAGGATATTATCAGAAACCGGAATCATCGCTTTCCCCAAAGATACTGCTCCAGAGTAGACATATACGTCAATAGAAGAAACTTCATGTGCACAAAAGATCCTGAAGGATTCTTGCCAGCTTACTGTATGCTTTCTCTCTTGAGATGAAGTTCTGGCCACTTTCACTGGCGCAAGCTCAATGGCTGCAACTACGCCCCCAAGGATGTTGTCAATGGTCTGCAATACCTCTACCAATTATCAGCTCTGTACTGAGGAGGACATGGATAAGACCTGTTAAAACACATTTACACACTCACAGTGGTAACAAACTGATCACACCTCCCTGTCTCTGTCTCTCGCTCTCTACCCCCTGCTACCCCTCTCTCCCTCTCCCACAGTCTGTGGACAGGATATGCATCGGCGTAGATAACTGACGAGAGGTATGTGTTGAGGATTCCAACTAATTCGAAGCTGCACATAGCTCAAACATGTAGAAAGCAAAATTCAAATACCTGCAAGAACCTCGGGATTCTCGATGTATCCATTTCTACAATGGTGATGTTTAGGATTCCGTGAAGCAAAGTCGACTTTGTTGGCAGGACCCCATTTGCAAGAGGAGTATGGTACTGCCTGCGGGGGGGATGGGGATAGCAACTACAGCATACCCGCACAGATTTAGCGTAACAATTTCCCATGGCAGCTCACTTCTCCCACAACTCTGCTACATCAGGCTGCGCAAAAGGGTTGCGAGTTGATGCTGATGTAGTCTAAGCTGCACACACATTTATAAGAATCGTTCATGTAGCATTGTGATTGCTGAGCGAGGTACATTGTCTTCAAGGAATCTCATTCACAGGGTCATTGCAGCTAGAAATCCCAACTCGACTACAATTCTAACGATCTCTGCGTCCATTGGCCCTCTGAGCTGTGTGTGGAGTAGTATGCTATGTAAAAAACTGGACGGTAAAGTCTTCTTTCTTTCTCTGCTTAGCAAGTGGTCAAGAATTGGCATGGGTACATTGCTATGAAAGCGTAAATAGTATCCGGACTTACAGGTGGTATTATGACGAGACTCAGTTTCAACGAGTGTAGCTTGTGCAATGCCAATCTGCGTGAGATTGCTGGAGCTCGCCACGACTTCCTGTCGTCTCAAGAAGTGCTTCCCAGAAAGTAACCGGGTATCGTAAATGCAGTCTACAAACGACATGCTGCTACGAAGGGGAACAGCGATTGCGAGGACCCAATCTACAAAATGCTAACGTGACAGCAAGTATGTATGTAAGTGTGGCAGTATCGGGAAGTCGAGCAAGCAAGCCCAGAGATCGATGAGATTGGAAGCAAAGTATGCGCATCAAAACCGGGATCCATCAGTCCCGGGAATATGCTGAGGGCATTGCTTGTGTGCCACTCCCAAGTAACTCCCTGTCAGTACTCTTTCTTTCCCTGTCGTGGTGAACACAGCACCTCATCAAGCAGGCTAACTTAATGGTGGGCTAGTGGAACCATCTGCTTATCCTGCATACTTAGAGTGTAAGCCCACTTTAGACTACTGTCCAAGACCAGCTCAAACTGCACTGGTCCTATTGGTTGAGGGCGGATTTTGTTTGTGGCATATTGGGTTTAGGGACCAAGAAAGGGTTTGGAGCACTAACTTCTTCATCCATCTGCATATTATGAGATAGGATGAATGTTCCTCATGTTAGTCCAAAAGTGATGGCTGGGGTGGCTGCACAGTATTTCACTAATCTCTTCGATCGCCCTCCCGTGTCGGAGGACATTCTCTCTAGCAAGGCTACAGTCTTGGAATCAATCCCTTGTATCCTTTCCCCCCATGACATTTCTAAGCTCAATGAGCCCTTTTCGGAGATGGAACTCGTGCTAGCCCTAGAAAATTTGGCTTCTCTCAAATCCCTAGGATTGGATGGACTCCCGGTGGAGTTCTTCAAATCCTTGTGGGATGTGGTCTATGAGGATTTCCTTCTCATGGCAAACGATGTACTGGCCAAAGGCATTATGCCCTCCTAGCTTTCTCAAAGGATGATTGCCTTATTTTTTTTAAAAAGGATCGTGAGAGGATTACCAACTACAAACCCATCACCTTGCTTAATTCTACTTACAAGATATTAGCTAAGGCCGTGGCCATGAGGCTTCAACCCTTTTTGCCTAGGCTTGTTCGGCCAGAGGAGACCGGGTTTATGCAGAATAGAATGATCCTAGATAATGTTATTTTATCCATTAAAGCTCTCCACTTAGCCCGGCTTTGAGATTAGCCTCTCGCATTGCTAATGTCGCGCACCTCACTTCGGTAAGCTCCCCTTCAAGTCATAGTTACTCGCTTTGATGCGCACGCCTAACTCCCAAACTGGCCGCCGGGCCAACTCGGAGCTTCGGCTGCTCACCGGGACATAATGGCCCCCATTTTTTTCTCCACAAGACCCTCGCTCACTTTGGGCCTAGTGGAAATTCCCTTTGGTTGTTGGCAGTCCGGAACAACTCCCCACACCTTGGTCGCTTTCCAGCTCGCACGCTTACTCATTAGTTTTTTGGTCACCAACGGGCTTGCACCGTTCTCGGGGTTACTACTCTCTATATATACTTCTGTGACTGTCCGCGGGGGTTTCACAAACAACCCAGTCATTTTATGGCGAACCACCACAAAGACCCTGGATTCCCGGTGATGAGTCGCGGTGAGTCTTGGCCCACCCACCACGGCCCCATTGGACCGTGATGAGTCCCAAGACTCCCCACGACTCCCACCACAAGGTCTCCGCCCCATGGTGATTCTTATGCCACCCCCACTAAGACCCACTAAGCTACCACCACCCCTCGTGGACCCACCCCCACCGCAACCCGGTGTGCGGGGCTTCACCTAGTAAGCGCCTCCGCCCTTTTGAGTGCCTTGGGCAATCAAGGGTGCTTCAGCCCCCGTACCTATTGTTGCCACTGCCCCCACCACAGGGGCAGCCTCTCTTGTGTCCTGACCCCTTGCCCTCAAGGCAAGGGACCGCGACACACACCCCTACCAACAGAGAGTCGATGTCCTCATCGACTTGTTCATTTTGTAGAAAAACTAATATCCAAGTTGTGGCGTCCCACATCAAGGAGTTTGTTTCCATACCATGGCGTCCCATGGCAAAGAACCAAACCCCACACTTGACTCTACTCTCCACTAGCTAGTTTGGCCGATTTCCTCCAAATCTCGGCCAAGGGTGGAGCATCTCAAGCTCCACCCAGTGCACTCTTCTTGGCCCACTTCAAGGCCAATGAACGATCATCCCCGAGGATCAAATCGCCTTACTGCAACAACATTGCTTGCGACCGCTCATGATGTCGCTTTTGGCATCACCTTGAACCCCTTTTTGACTAGGAAAATAACCTTCAACCAACCGCGCGCCCCAATCACTACAATTGGGTCCGCCTTGGAATGTTGGCTTGAGGTACGGGAACACGCGGACTGTGACGGGCTGTGTATCCCCCCCTAAAGTGCGCTGCTGTCACCCCTAAGGCTCCCGTTGGTCTCCGTCTGTGCAAAAATTAAGGGTACCCCACATATCCCGTAAAAGTGCCTAAGTCCCAGACAGTCCTCTAACATTACCCATTTCCCTCTCAAAAAGCCGTGTCCTCACGGTTTACTGTTTGGGATTTGTAACCCTTTGTGAGCGAGCACCCTTCTGACGGTTAGAGTCTCGTGAAGGACTCCGTGTGCGAGCCCGTGTCCTGTCACTGGTTGAGGGAGATGATTGAACACTACCTGGATATGTGAGTCCTTCTAGAGGCTGATATCGAGGTAATCTTTCAGGCATAGGAGACCCCCGTCGCTTCTTCTCTGCCATCTGAATTGCATAGTCCTCTGCCATGTCAAAAGAGTCCGCTGAATAAACAGTTGTATCAGAATCCTCGTCCCCCCTGAGGTGTTTTAACTGTCGAACTCTAACTGGAATTCTCTGGGGCATACAATGTTGTCCCACCATGTCTGGAAGTTTAAACTGTAAAACTTGTTGTAAGCGCTGAATTGCAAAATTGGTGAAGACCTGAGCTCCTTGTCTGTCCAGATGAGTGGGGTACCAATGACTTGTGAATTGTGCAAGTATTTCCATGCCTCATGTCCCTTAAAGAAAATATCGTCAGGGCCGAATTTCTGTGTTGACAAATTGTTCCAGGCCGCATGAAACCATGAACGAATCTGAGAATCCTTTTGCATCATAACTTTTGCCTCATATAGGTACATATGAGGTGGCACTGAAGATAAGACCCAATGATCCCCACTGGAATAACTCATAAAGCGCGTTTGCATCTTCTGCTGCTCAATGTGATAACGTACCAGAAAACAAGCAGCGTAGTATAACCCGCAGCCCATGACAATACTTGCTACCTCTTTGGTCTTGGTATAAATGAATCCATGTACAACTTGGAAGGCAATTAATTCCTTCAACATGGTACTTGCTTCATGCCAGTACTGTGGAAAGTGATGATCCTCAATTGGTCAATTGTTCGGAAGAACTTTAGTCCTAGTTGCCACTGGCAGCCAAATGCGCATGATTTGATAGTAATGTGCCAACGACTGCGGAGGACTAAATTCCTTCCAAGCCAAATCCAACACAATCGGAATTTGGTTGAAGGGCATAATCATAGCCCGACTGTACTCCCGTGCAGCTGGAGTTTTAGGTGGGTTAAAAGCAGCATTCCCCCATACCTCAGGCTGTGGTGGCTGTGGTGTGGCTGTAGTAACAACAGGGTCAGCTACTGGCACAGTGACTTGTTGTGGTGTTGGTGGCACTGGCTCTTGTACCATTGGCATCTCCTGCACCCCCTGTGAAGAAGACTGAAAAGCCAAAGTTCTCGCTTGTAAATAAGAAGCCATTAGCTGTTCCTCAGGTACACAGACTCTCTTGTCGATATTTGAAGTGAGGTCCTCCACTTGAGTCTGTAGGCCGTCTACATCCTCCTGTAACTCCGCTATCCTACTATAGACATTGTCTATAGTAGTTGTGGCAATGTTCTGCACTTGCAGTCTGAGCTAATTCATCTCGCTTTGGGTGAGCTTTTGTGGTGCTTTGCCCTCCACCGGCCCTTGTGCTAACCAGACCTGCATAAGGTGGTTATCCACCAAGTTGCTTGTGGCACCCCTTAGAGTCTGCTCCTCTGTGAGCCTGTACACATCTATCTGCTACTGTAAAGCCTCCATGTGCTTCGCATGAGATTCAACCAAACTCGCATAGGCAGCAGCCAGATTATTGGCTTCCTTCCAAGCCTTGTTAGCCACAGAGAGTTCATTTCTATTTACCATGAGCAATTGTTGCAACTCCAGGATGTACATCTCTTGGTCAGCTTCAACCTGCCTGTATTGCTTGAAAGTATTCTCATTGCGACAGATTGTATTTTTCATATCGACAATGAGTTTCACTTGCTCAACATTCTCTGCCTCTGCCTTCGTACATCTTTCCGCTTGACTGTTTATTTCTATTGTAGCTTGGTCAAACATAGTTGTGAGTGTAGCACATTGTATGGTCATCCTGTCATGCATTGTCTGCAACTCCGTATGTAGTGCATTCACTTCTTGCAACTTGCTTTCATGCTTCACCTGCATTTGGTATAGTGTTGCTTATGTGCTTCGTGTAACTGGTCTTGCGCAAGGCCTGCCTCAATCAATTGTTCATTGGCCAATTGCAAAGCCGCTTCTGTACTCTCTAAGTCTTGCTGCATCTTGAGAGTGACCTCTTCATCGACCTTGTTTGCACACTCAGTGGCAAGTCGAGCCTCAAACTCCTTCCTGAGTTCCTCCCTCAAAGCTGCCAATTGGGTAGTTGGAACATGGGATTTGACATAAGTACCCACCAAATTAAGTGTCATGCTTATGGAACTCATAAGCATGGCCTGTTGAGGGTCATCATGGTGAGCTTGCTGCTGTTCTCCCTGATCCTCAACAGTGTGATGCCTCACGAACCACTCAGGCCATTGCCCCACCAGATTTTCTTCCTGAACCACTTCATCCGTCACCGGTGCTGCAGTGTCTTGACATTCTACCTTTGGTACCTCCGTCACAGGTGTGTGTATTATATGCACCGCAGGGTTTCCCCTGGACAACCGTTGCACCTCCGGAATCACTGTTTCCCTGACCAGACCAAAATTTTCATAGAGAAGGTCCCCCTTCTCAATTTCTGCCACCACCTGTTCTGTAGTGAGAATATCTAACCCTTCTTTCTCCAAATCAATTATTTCTGGTGGAACTGCATGGACAACTTGTGGTAACTCTGTGACAAGCCGATCATCTGGCTGTGATGGCTGTGATACTGAAGTAACTTCCTCTTCCCTCTCTGAAGGTCTTGCTTCCAATAATAACAGCTCTCTGTGCTGCTGTGCCCCTTCCTGCACAAGAGCTTGGGAAACATTATCATGCGGTTTTCGTGAAGCCAGTGGATCCGCCACTACAGTTTTTCCCCGCCTTTGTCTCTTAGTTTGGGGTTGCCCTGCCAGTCCACCCTCATTGTGTGAAGAGCCTTGTTCTTCCATTGCAGTGGTTTCAGTCTCAAACACTCCCATCTCCTTTCTTTCCCGAGCATCAAGTATGCAAGAATCAAGAATTATTTGAGCAATGATTGGGCCAGACACTATGATAGGAGACTTTGCGGCAGTGTCCTGTAATCTTTTCATCTCCTCTACCAGTGCGTTGTACATTATGTCCGCCCATGCTACCTCTTCTCCTCTCAGGGCTTTGAGTATCTCCTCTGTGAAGGATCTGTTCAAATACTGTTGGTTTTGTTTCATGGCAAACAGAACGTTCAATACCCGGCCTACCTCCCTTAGCCCTGGGTAGACGGCCTTGGTACAAGCATAACCTTGAGTTTTAAAGAAACTCTCTTCTTGGAATAAGTCCCCTATTTGCAGTCTTGCCCTGTGCTCCTCCACATGCACCTGACGTGATGGCAATTCAAACAATTGTTGTAGGTATAGGGGAGTAATTTCTAATTCAACTCCCTTCACCGTTGTTGCTCCTGTCCTAGGCTCAAAGTTCTGCAAGAATTGTAACATGTACTGTCTATGGTGCAATGTCCAATATTTGTTTTGCAATCCTTCCAATCGCAGCTCCTTCAGTAACTGTACCGCCTGTGGAGTAGCAATCGTTTGTTTCTGCAGGATTGTGGTGCTCTTCACCCTGATTTCTTCCATTCCTCTCACTCTCTTCATTCTAGACCCACAGAAAGGTTTTGGCTGTAACAATTGAAGAAATGCCTGCAGGGCACAAAGCATAAACCATCCGCGGAGGTAGGGCGGCGCTGGAAATTTCCCTCACGCAGGTAATTCACAAGCGCGCGGATGGAAATCCGGCGCCGAATTTCCATCCGCGGAGGTAGGGCGGCGCTAGAAATTTCCCTCACGCAGATTATTCGGAAGCGCGCGGATGGAAATCCGGCGCCGAATTTCCATCCGCGGAGGTAGGGCGGCGCGCCGAATTTCCCTCACGCAGGTTATTCGGTGCCGAATTTCCATCGTGCAGGTAATTCGAATACCGGATGAATGGAAATTCGGCGCCGAATTTCCATCCAGCAGGTAAGTCGGATCGGTGCCGTATGGATATTCGGCGCCGAATTTCCATTCGCCATGTATTTCTGAGCGAGGAATTACCTTCCTGCAGGTAATTCCCAGATGAGAATTACCTTCGTGCAGGTAATTTCCAGATGTGAATTACCTTCCTGCAGGTAATTCCAATCGATGCCGGTAGGATGTTAATTCCTCGTTCAGAATTACCTGCACGAAGGTAATTCTGATGGAGGAATTACCTGCAGGAAGGTAATTCTCATCTGGGAATTACCTGCACGAAGGTAATTCCTCGCTCAGAAATACATGGCGAATGGAAATTCGGCGCCGAATATCCATACGACACCGATTCGACTTACCTGCTGGATGGAAATTCGGCGCCGAATTTCCATTCATCCGGGATTCCACTTACCTGCTGGATGGAAATTCGGCGCCGAATTTCCATTCATCCGGGATTCCACTTACCTGCTGGATGGAAATTCGGCGTCGAATTTCCGTTCATCCGGGATTCCACTTACCTGCTGGATGGAAATTCGGCGTCGAATTTCCGTTCATCCGGGATTCCACTTACCTGCTGGATGGAAATTCGGCGCCGAATTACCGTTCATCCGGGATTCGAATTACCTGCAGGATGGAAATTCGGCGCCGAATTTCCATTCATCCGGGATTCCACTTACCTGCTGGATGGAAATTCGGCGCCGAATCTCCATCCATCCGGTATTCGACTTACCTGCTGGATGGAAATTCGGCGCCAAATTTCCATCCATCCGGTATTCGACTTACCTGCTGGATGGAAATTCGGCGCCAAATTTCCATCCGGGGGATGGTCTCTGTCGGAGAGGTGCCGCCTCTCCGCCGCTCTGTTGGATATTCAGGGCCGAATTTCCGTCCCGGGGGTTGAAATATGACGGCCAAGTGCCGACCTCTCCCTTCTCCCCGACTGCATTGGAACGGCCCCGAATTGAAATTCGGCGCCGTTTTCCCATCTGGGGAGGTTTTTATGTCGGCCAGTTTTCGGTCTGACCCCCCGACAAGACTTCCTTTGGGGGGGCCCGGATGGAAATTCGGCGCCGAATCTTCATCCAGGGGATGTTCTCTGTCGCACACTCGCCGGCCTCTGCGCCCGAGGCGACTTCATCCGGGCGTCCCCTGTTCGATATTCGGTGCCGAATTTCCGTCCGGGGGTTGAAATGTGACGGCCAAGTGCCGGCCACTCCCCCCTCCCCGACTACATCCGAACCGCCCCGGATGGAAATTCGGCGCCGTTTTTCCATCTGGGGATGTTTTTATGCCGTCCAGTTTTCGGCCTGACCCCCCGACACGACTCCCTTTGGGGGGCCCGGATGGAAATTCGGCGCCGAATCTCCATCCAGGGGATATTCTCTGTCGCACACGCGCCGGCCTCTGCGCCCGAGGCGACTTCATCCGGGCTTCCTCTGTTGGATATTGGGTGCCGAATTTCCATTTGGGGGTAGTAATGTGACGGCACGGTGCCGGCTTCTCCCCTTCAGCCGTCATCATCCGGACGGCCCCCCACTTTCTGACTGCATACCGTTGGCAGTTATTGCGCAAAGAGCAGGGGCCGCATTCCGGAGACAAGGTTCATTAACACTCTGACTGTGGATTTTTGAGATAGTTGGCTCCCTGGATTTGGATCAGGCTTCGTCGCTCGGACAAATCGGCATCGCATTCATTCCCATCGCTGCATCCCCCTTCTACCAGGGAGCTTCCCCGCACGCCATCCTGGCAGTCTTGTGTGCACATCTCCCATGGCGGAAAACCCGAGCGCTACAGTGTACTGCCCTCCTCACGACCATAGAGCTTCATTTCCGTGCAGAGGGGACACCTGCCGGGTGATGGAGAAATATCTGTGCGTTCGATACCACCTGAAACCGGGGTCGGTTTTTTTGGAGGAGGAAATGAAGGACTCTAACGGCCTTGTTGTCGAGAGTATTGTTGTGCTCCACGATGATTTCGGCGATGGCAGGGAATGGCGAGTTCCACCATCGGACAGCGTCATATACAGGGCTGTTGGGGACTTCATTTGCCCGCCAAATGCACCGTCTATCCTGGCGCCTTCCACGAAACAATCCGCGAATCAGAGAGTGGGTACCTCAAAGAGAGAAGTCCGCAACGAAGTAAATCCAGAGCCGAACCCATCCATGAAGACGAGCAAGAACCGGGTTGTTCACAACCTGTCCGACTCAGACGAGGTCATGGAAGTTCCGAGGTCGTCCTGGAGATCAGGCAAGTCCTCAATGGACGTCAGTGGAGGAGGGAGTCATATTCCCAGCACGAGCACCGCAGTTCGATCTATTCTTGAAATTCTGCGAGGGCTTCACCTGGAAGGACACCGGTCGGAGCTGGCCGGGCTGGACTACAGCAAGTTCGCAATTAAATCGGTTACATGCCTTCCCGCCGACGTCGACGGTAATATCTTCTTTGAGTTCCCTCCTCGGGCGGACTACTCGAGGGCGTCCGGAATGTTGACAGATATGGATAGAAAACATGACGGTCATCCTTGGTGCATTACCAAAACCACCAGCATGAAGATGCTTGATGGTGTGCGGGTGCGCTACGTTGTTTGTGCGGGCGCGTTGCGGTGTTTCTCCCCAACTTGCTTCCACTTTAAATCCAGAGGTCACAGGAACGAGACCGATTGGACAGGCACAACTCACCAACCATTTCGAGCTCAGGAGAAGGTTCCGAACTCCACATTTAAGTGTGCGCATTGCAAAGAACCACCACACTGCATGTCTGTTTGTAATGCCAAGCAGTTCTATGTGTTGCACCGTTTCCCTGACCTCACCCGAGCTTGCATACACGTTGGTTCCCATTGTCACAAATTGGCGAGGGGGAACTCGCGGGAGGCTGCCCACGAAGCAGAGCAGCTCGTTCAGGAGGAGGTTAAGTTGAGACCGGGTGCCAAACCCAAACAGATACAGCTCCAAGCCGCCCATAAGATGGCATTGGCCAGAATTATGTCGAAGACGGCTCCGATAGAGTTCCTCTCGACGAGAAGGAAAATGGAGGCATTGCTGGAGTCGGTGTCCCACGTATGTTCACCGAATGTCCGAAACCACATTGTCTCATGCAAACAGAAAATTGGGCGTGGCTCGTATGCACTCCATTCTGGAGGTGAAGCGACGCGCGATGTGGATATGACTACATTCATGGAAGTAGGTTTCCAGGACAAGGGACTGAGGCAGATCGTTGTTTCGTATTCAAAATGTCCACGTGTGGACCTGGCAGTGGCGTCGAACTGGTCGACAGGATGACGAGTGGGAACTTGTCAAACAGTTGGTCATGTTCGACATATCAAGCGAATTACAAATCATCAGTGGGTGACAATGGGTGCACATGTCTACGACACCCACTGCAGGATGCTAATGACAATTGCTATTTGTGAGATGAAAGGAGAGGACACACAATCGGAGATGCTTCTTTGGCAGGGAATAAACGAAACAGATGGCCAAGGCGGGATTGCCCCCTCCCAATTTCCGTGGTTTCATGGCGGACAATGCACAAGCAAATTGGGCTGCCATCCGAAGGGTGTACGGGCAAGACCCAATGTTCCATGGAAGGCAAGGAGAGATCTTGTGGTTCCATTTTCTACAGAGCCTTTCGCAGTACACAACCAGGCTCGTGGCGCCAGATTTCAGAGAGGAGCACCGTTCCATGTGCCTTGCGTGGAAGCGCGCTCCCACCTTGGATGATGCAGAGACACAGTTTGCATGCATACGGGCTTGGTGGACATCGTCAGGTGCTGTAAGGAAATCATACGAAGGAGCAATGGTCAGTTGGCTAGCATGGTGGCATTATCGTTTCCTCCAGTTCGGCGACTATATGCGGGAGGTGAGTTGCACGAATTCGCGTCCCGTTGGATATTATTCTTGGCCATATTTGTAACTTGCTTGTAACCTGAACATGTGCTTGTGCAGGAAATGTGTCTCGACTCCGACACCGACATGCCCAGACAAACATGGCCGAATCAGTGCACTCTTCCTGGCGTGCCTCCTCTGCGGCGCATCTGGTGGACATCCTCACTGCCAAACGGAGGACATTGTGAGGTCAATTATGCAGCAATGCAGGTACAACGAGTTCTTGAAAGGGAAACAGTGGGGCTTGGGGCCGGACAGGCAGGAAATGCTGATGCGGACTGCCTCCAGATCAAAGATCCTCAGAAGTGGGCGGCGGCCTTGCGAGAGGCCTTCGGGATACGCCATTGCTGCGAAGAGGCCAACATTTGGAAGGAGATGTTCATACCCGTCCAGTGAGACGAAGACTTGACGAGGCACCTGGCGGAGAAGAGGATTCATGGCGAGCTGACAAGAATATTCGCACGCTCCCGTGGTCCGGTGATGTTGCCGAGGAGGTCTCGTCGAGCACCGGAAGTCTACACGTTCAAGATCGCCATCTCTCCTTTGAGCACAGGGCGCGTGCCCCGGCAACATAACGAGCCATCTGTAGTAAAGCAATACAACATTCCCATTGTGGAGACAAGAGTGTCGGAGTCACAGTGGAGAATTGCGAGGACATTGCCGGCATTTCGAGGGAAGTGTTGCGCCATCCGGGTGGATACGAGAGCACGCTGTGGTGAGATGATTCGGAGGAACCCACACGGTGCTGTACCTGCACCTTGTTTCAGCGGCAGATTTTGACTCCCACATTTGCTCACGCCACAACGCAGACATTTTGGTTCTGTAGGCACGACATAATGACCTGTGTATTTGGCAAGCCCAAGTACGGGATTCAGGGAATGCCGGAGCCTCCGGGCGTCTGGCCTGTTGCACCGGGTTGCAGCCTCTCTCAGAGTGAGCGGATGCTATCTGCAGCAGGATTTCGAATGGTGCAACGCACAGACATCCCGGCCCACGCATTTCCGGTTCCTCAGACCCAGCCATTGCAGACTGCTCGGTCCAGTAGAGACGGATTGGACAATTCTGCACATCCCACAATGCGATTCGGAAGAGTGAAGAGACGACACCCTCCAACAAGTTGAATGAGACTCGGATTGCCAATGCTCTTGGGATGGCTTGCACTATTCAGAGCTCCGTGGACGTACCCCCACCCGGCCTTGGGCGTGTGTATCGGATGGCAACGGCCGGCTCGGCTGTACGCGACGATGTATACACAATTACGATTGGAGTGGAGCCGACTTGCAACTGTACGGACTTCTCGTTGATGGAAGCAAAGAAGGGTTCGAAGTATTATCCGTGCAAGCATCTGTATTACATCTACCTGAAGAGGTTGAGGATGAACGTGACTATTGATGACTTTATTCATGCACCGGCGTTGAGCGTGAACGAGCTGCACAAACTACTCCTTAGGGATTCCAGAAATCATTGATGGGGCAAAGGGAATCCTCCATATGGATATTTTCAAATGCATTTTGTTGTATCAGACTTTTTTTTTGCAGTGTAATGAAATGCACCCCAAAACTCCTGGAATGAGGCAATATTCCATTCAAACTGAGATCCAACAAAAGCAGTTGTGGGGCCATTTCTAGAAAAATGGCGCCGAATTTCTCTTTTTGGGGCCGAAAACTCGCTAAGTCCCAACATGCACTGGTACTTGTTTTGGGAAAATGGCGCCGAATTTCTCTTTTTGGGGCCGAAAACTAGCTAAGTCCCAACATGCACTGGTACCGTGTCTGGAAAAATGGTGCCGAATTTCTCTTTTTTGGGCCGAAAACTGGCTAGGTACACTGTTTGGAAAAATGGCGCCGAATTTCCCTATTTTGCGCCGAAAACTGGCTAAGTCCGAACATGCACTGGAAAAATGGCGCCGAATTACCTGTCATGAGGGGACCTATAGCCGCGGAATTCGGCACCATTTTTCGCCAGAGAGACCTATTGCCGCGAAATACGTCGCCGTTTTTTCAGGTTACGGACCCTATTACCCCGCGAAATTCGGCGCCATATTTGCACATGTCGCTGGGAATTGGCATGAGCGGAAGACGAAATATCATGAGCACAACTGTCAAAAGTGCAATTTTCCCTTCAAGGGGCCGAATAATATATTTGTTTTTCCTGACACATTGCATTAAATTATTGTTTTTTATTGTTTTTTATTTTCGAAATTTGTACTTCTGCTCATGAAAACCGATTGTGTTACTACTCTGCTCATGCCGCTCATGCCGCTCATGCTCATGAAATAGCAAACCTCCAGTGACCTTAGGGAAGCCATGTTTTAATTTCTCGTTCGTCTTGGATTTGCAGGAGCATCTTTTCATGCTTGCAAGAGCGCCGGAAGGCACTTCTTTGGCATGGAGGTTGATACGGAGCTCTTCTCAAGCGAGCTTTGTCAGCTTGAGTCCGGCACTACTTCTGCCCCATCCACTCAGGGACTTCTAGAGGAGCCCGAAGCGCCTGAGGAGGATCTCGACGTAGACTCCGATTTTGAGTGTGAGTAAGTTCGGCTGTAGTCGTGCAAAATATGTTGCATTTACTTGTGTCATTCCCGTTTGACAGATGGTTGCTTACATTGTCTATATCTGGATGTTAACATCTACCGCCATTCCTCTTCTTGCTTTCCAGAGTTCGGCACCAGTCATCGAATCAGCAGACACCTTTCGGTTTCCAAGGATACTACATGTCCCCGAGTCCCCCTAGAGCTTACCGCTTGCCGGTTTATGCTGAAGATTGCGCACGGGTGTTATCCCAACAATCAATGTATTCGCATCTACATGAAGGTCGTGGAAAAAAAAAACGTCGCGGATGTGCTGCTATATTCATAGATGATATTGCTGTAAACTCTGGAAGTGGTTCCTCTGAAACCTCCAATAGTTCTTGAGGTTCAAGTACCGAGGCTCAATAAATTGTGTTTTGGTTTTGCTTCCATCCCCAAACTGTTTTTCAAGTTCATTGCGCGTTCCCGTAAGTACAGTTAGGGATTGCCTGGGGTAGGTCTTCGGAATCCGGAATTGAAAAATGTTTGTGGGTTGGAATGAATGTACTGCTTTGCAAAACAAAAGGGTTTGCTTTTAATATTCAGTTCTCTAGTGGGCGATCTCCTCATTCCAAAGGGATGACCTCAATCATAAACCATCCGCAAACCTGTCATTGTTCTCGACTAGAAAGAATATTCATGTGGGGGCAATGAAGAGGGATAAAAAATAAGGATCCGCGGTAATAGGGGAAGCCAGGGGGAAAGCACGGTATTAGGGCCTGAACATGTGGATGCTTGCTTATGTGGCGTGAGCGAAGCCAAGCTCACAGGCTCACGCGCAAGCATCCCCCGGCTTCATATCCGCCTCCATGAGGCCCAAACCTGCAATAGCAGCTCTGCCCAACATCAGTGGCTGAACTCCCGAGTCCAACAAGACCCGCAGTGGCCGGTACCTCTTGCCTGCTGGTCCACTCAAAAAGAAAATGCCATCATGGTTGTCTAACAAGACAACTCCAGGTGTCACCATGACACGCTCAAAGGCTGGCCTAGCTGGCAGCTCCGTCAACCTGGCAGCTACAACTTGCCAGGGCGCAGCCGTGGCAGTCTTCACCCTCAAATCCGAGGATCCCTCTGCCACTACACCTTCCACTAACTCCGCAGAAGATGAAGTGACCTCCCCACTCTCACAGAGTATTGCTACTAGTCTGAACACTGCAGCGGGTCTTACCCCCGGCGCTGGGCATCTCCATGCCCATACTTGCCACAATGCCCACACTGCAACTGTGCAGGCTGTGCTTCTGCCGGCCCTTTGTCACTTTCTGGGCAATCTTTCTTGACATGGGATCCTCCACATGTTCAACATACCACCCCTGGTTGCTGTTGGCCTGCAAAAGAAGCTACTGGCCTCTGCACCTGAGGTCCCCTGTAAGCTCCATGGAATTTGGGTTGGGCAACCTTGCCCCCCTGACCACGCTGTTGGGCAGTCCCTTGTACCTGTTGGCTGGCAGCTGCGCCTCGTGCAGGCATGTCCTAGCCAAATCCAATGGTAACAACTCGTTTCTCCACCATGTTGAGCTCAATCCGCTCAGCCAGCAGAAACACATCTGCTAATGTGGGTTGGGCCGCTTGTAACAGGGTTGCATCCCGCACCTTTCTCCTGAGCTCATTGTCCAAAATTCCATACCAGAACTGGACTGCCTGAGCTTCAGTAACTCCTTGGGTCACACTTATCAAGCACCTTATACGAGTGTAGGCCTCTCGCAAGCTCTCACTGGATTTGCGCTGGAAGTCTTGCAAACTTCGCAGCTTCTCTGTCCATACGCCTTGGTAGTTCATCCGCAACTCCTGGAAGAACTCCACCACCGGGTTGAATCTAGGCACATGTGTTGTAGTCGTGGTAGGAGGAGTAGTAGCACCTTTTGAACTGGTACCACCTGCAGAAGTACCGGCACTACTTGTTCCACTACTAGTGCTGGCAATGGGAGATATTGGTGCTGATGCAACTACTGGTCGCGTCGTGCCTTGAGTAATGGAGACGTAGTCAGGTGACCAATACATCCTCCACTCCTCAATCTCTGCTTTATGTCCTCGCCTGAACTCATGGTAATCGTCCATAGGCGGGCCTTCCAAATGCTGGAACAGTCCTTTCCACGCCATGAATGGGGTGAACAGCTCTGGATTACGCATCTACTGCAAATCACACCAGCTGTCGAACTCCTGGATAAAGTCATCCAGCTTGATTGTGCCCATAGCTCCAAAGTACCTACGAGGCCCCTTCGTAGTTCCATACATCTCCTCCATGTCGTCCTACAACAATGGCGAATGAAACTGCACACCTATTGATGAAGCCTCCGAGTCTGTGTCTGACTTTGCACTAGTTGAGGGTGGAGGTGAAGGTGGTTTGAAACGAACACCTCGTCTGGTGAACCCACTCTCACTGCTACTGCCTGTAGCCGTACTCCCCTCAAAACCCTTGGGTAACTCCGTGATGACACTCACAACCCGCACCTCCCCCACGTGACACTATAAGGCTCTAGTACTAATTCTAATAGTGACATGGGTGAGCACCTGTTGCGGATTGAGGGTCATATCCCAGTGGGTAAGGGCACCTGCACCTGCATCCACCGCAAGAACTCTTATGGTTGGCTGGTCATCAACCCAGCCTCACCATAGAAGAAACACTGGTGGTCTTGCTAGTCATCACTCCAGCCTCACCACCGATAGCATACTATAGGATTGACCGGTGATCAAATCCGGCCTAATCCCTATGAAAGCAAGCGCCCATACAAAACCAACATGGCACACAGTCAAGCATGCAGGTGTGAGGGGGATCCAAACACAAAAAATCAAAACATCAACACCCCCACACCAAAATCCATCTGCAGTGCTGATCCTGCAGAATATCCCAGCCCAAAACCCCGGACTGACTGGCCTCCACCAAGAGAGGCTTTGGCAACTACAAGTACAAAGTAATGAAAATAGTAAAAAGAGAGAGGGGAAGAATAGAGGCCCGACCAAGCAAGATCTAATCCTGATCTATGTTATCAACTGCCAGACTTCTCTCAAAGTGCCTCGCTCTGCATGATGGTAAGGTGTAGGAGGTATATCTATGTCCAGAAACCTGCCACTAACCTTGTCCCAAGCTACAGTAGCTCGCTCTAACCAACCCTCCTCCTCTTTCTGCCAGGTAGAGACAAAGCAATACTTCTCTATCTCCTGCTCACTGAATACTAAAGAAAATAAAGGTAGGGTCTGATAGTCTCTCAACTCGAAAGCTTTGAGACGGTTGTGAGTGTCCTCATTGCGAATGACTGCATCTCATTCAACAGGGATGCCTCGGTGTGAGCCTGGTCACGTGAGCGCGTGAGCGCAACTGCGCTCACGCCACGTCACCTTGCGCAAATGCCACGTCACGGGGCTCACTCCACGTCATCACACGTGAAGGCCGCGTCACCACGCGCCCAGAAAGAAGTGGAGTGTATTCCCGCGGATTGGCACCCTTTACCGCGGAAACAAGCTGGACGACATAATAAAAGGCATTGAATAAAGGATGGATGAATGTACAGTTGGATGATAAACAGATGGATGAGTGTGAAAAATGAATGTAGATGGATGAATGAGGGATGGATAAGAGTAAAATGGATGAATGTATAATGGATGTTGAGCAATGACAAAAATTCATTACAGGAAGATGCATGACCAAATCTTTTGACGAATGCACAACGTATATGAAATGAGTGTGGAAGGTTTGTGGGGTGGATTAAAGAGTACAGAGGATGAATGTACAATGGATGTTGTACAAAGGAAAAATTCATGAATGGAGCACGCATGAATACACTGTAGATGAATGCACAATGGATATGAGAAGAGTCAGGGAGGTTTGTGAGATGGATTCATACATATTGCAATTTAAATGAAAGTTGATTCTGTGATTATTATTTGTTCTAAAGGAACAACTACGGTGGAGGAAGGGGATTCACGTTTTCCAGATAATATGAAAATGAATATTAAAAGAATACAGTTCAGTCTGACTCAGAGTCAGTACAATGTATCCCCGCTTCCTCTGCATCTAAGTCTAAGTATTTTAGAACACCGGATCCACGCTGGATACACCTACGGCTGGCCACTAAAAAGTCAGGGGATAGGGACTCGGCCGCGTGAAGTGCCATTGCTTCGGCATAAACAGGAAGCAGAAAATTGGAAAGGGGGCTGTCGAAAACAGACTCGCCAGAATGACTGTATCTCCTGAAGATCCACCGCTGCCTTTCCTGAAAGACAGCCTGAAAAAGTTATTACTGTAACTTTGATGTTATTGAGAAATTGAGTATGACTCCCAAAGAGGGTTTAGCACTTACTCACATGAAAAGTCGTTGTCGACCTGCTTATCTTCGGGATCGTCATCATTTCGAATTTGAATCCGATCAGTCTGTGTGCCTGAAGTGGAGCCAGACAAAAGGGGGAGGAGCACTGTGTTGTAGAGGTCAGAATCACCCTCCATGCCAAAAAGGCTTCTTCCGCCTGCCTTGCATGCATGGTAAGTTGCTCCTGCACCAGACAGGAGAACATGAACAGTTTGGAGGGGGGGATTTAAGCAGATGAAACTGTTGAAAGAAAACCAATTCGGAAGGGAAAAAACGAACCTGTGGACACAGAAAGATCGACCACCCGTGCAGAGCGGGGCTGCATGACTCCAGCAGTATTTGCATGAACGCTGGGGACTTTTCCTTTGCACCTCTCCAGGGAGTGCCATCTGGTCTCTTCAGAGTCTGACTGGACTGCATGAAGTTGTACAAAATGTCATCGACATGGGGCTCATAGGGGGGTTGACGAAACAACCCTGGTCAGAAATCTCAAAGCTGCGGATGGAGGATGGTGTCTTTGAGGTGCGAATCCTCCGCAGGCAGATCGCCTCGAACATCCTCGTCTGCCAAAGATAGCAGGTTAGTGTGGTAAACACAATCTATAGTGGAAGTGTGTACATCGGCTATTCAGAACTCAGACACAAAAAAATCATGAATCGGTGATGATCGGTGTCGATCATAACACATTCTACTAGAGTGGAGCTGCAGAGAAATTGAAACTCATGATCAAAGCACAAGCAGAAGGGAGACGGCATACCAGCTGACCAGGGAAACCCCCTTTCACAAGGTAGAGGCTGTTCACACAATTCCATGTGCGCAAAACTTCAAACCCTGAAGACTTGAGGTATGATGCCAATGCCCGACGACTATCATTGTCACATGACTGAAAAAGCAGAAGTGTCCCTGCATCAGAGAGGAAGTTGTTACAGAACCCGAACACCCAACTCCAGTAGTTGTCCTCGAATTTGTTCCAGCCTGGCGTCTTGCCCTTTGGAAGAACTTCTGGCACAGCCTGGCCATCCGGGATGTCGAGAATGACAATGTCGGCCGCATAAGTTTTCTGCACACCGCACACGAAGGTGGGACCTGTGCTCACCTGCAACAGACATGTTTTTTATAAGAACGATGGCAAGAATGTTTTCAAAGAACGAGACTGAAATACTGCCAACGAAACTTTCAGAGAAAAAGGAAAGAAACTGGAATTCTCACCAGATTGAGGAATGAGATTATATTGTCCCAGGTAGGGGATGGCACCCCAGTGTATCCTCTCTTTCGACTCTGCATCATCGAAAGCCAACCCTCATTAACAATTTTCATCTCTCCTGCCGAATCAGAACGGAAGGGTGTGGCTTGGCATCGAACACGCACTGAAGAGTGCGGGTATATCTTCCAGCAGTAAAGTCCTGCCCACTCTCCATCTCCTTTCATTCTCCTTCCCCTTGTCCTTTTCCTTCTCTTTGGACTTGTCTTTGTCCTTTGGCTTTGCTGGTGAGATGGCTATGACATCAACAGCCTTGTCTTTTGGTTTGCGCCCGCCTTCTTTCCCTTCTGCGGCGTTCCCTGAGCATCAGGCTCCTTGGCAGCCAATGTTGCTATGTTTCGTTGGTACTCTTCGTCAGTCAAAGGCGCCAGCATCTCAGCGTTATTGTTCAAGTATTTCATATGTGTTCTTGAAAGGTCGTGTGCTCCGGTGGGCAGTCAAGGTACCACCCACAGTCTCTGAAGTGAGAAGGACTCCAGTCCTTCAATATCCCTGCAGTATACATGGTTGGATCGTTTGCAGGGTCCGACCACATGTCAAGATAGTCTGGAATTCCGCTCAGGTGATTTCCTTCCATAAGCACATATTTCGTGTACCTGAAAAAAGGAGATAAATCCCAACCCACAAAAGCGCTCAGTGAGTAAGATGCAAGTAGAACAGAATGAAAAAACATAGATTGAAATGGCTCTGAGAACTGCTCCAAGGACCTTTCAGGACCACACGACTGCTCCAGATGTGAATGTCGTCAACGCCATTCAAAACATTCCATTCAATGATACTGTAAATACACCCTAATCCAGGTGAATGCAAACTATCGTTTTGGAATGACACAGACATAGAAGTGAATGTCGTCAACGACATTCACTAATGAAGCCTAATTATTCCTCAAATGAAGCAAAATCACAGGATGGAAATCATAAACTCGAGTAAGGAACCCTCCAGGAAAACTCAATGCACATTCATAACGAACATATCACTGAGGACCTCACAACATCACTGTATGTGAATGGCGTCAACGCCATTCACAAAAAACCAAAAAAGAAACCAATTACTTAGCTCCCAATCCATGTAAATTCAAATTGTCGCTGTTGAATAATACAGACACAGAAGTGAATGTCGTCAACGACATTCACTTTGGATTTCTCATAACAGAGCTTATCAAGCCTCCAGATTCCTCGCAAGAGGCAAAAACAATGCAGAACAACTGAATGTCTGCATTGACATTCAGCAAAATGAAGTGAGGAACCCTCACTGTAACCTCTATGGACATTACAAAAATTTACATAACTCTGAGGACCTCTCAACAACTCCGTATGTGAATGTCGTCAACGCCATTCAAGGACATTATCAATTCTAATCAGGGACACTATAATTACACCCTTAGATCCTAACCAGGTGAATTCATATACTCGCTTAAGAATGACTCAGACAAAGAAGTGAATGTCGTCAACGACATTCAATCTGGATCTATGATTGCAATCCTTATGAAGCCACATTTTTTCCCAAAAAAAGTAGAGTTTCAAGTATGACATTGCACCTGTACACAACTCGCATCATGGCCCACTCTCCTCCAACCTGACTGTCAAAGTCGTTGGACCGTAAAATGTTACCATCTTTGGAGAACTCCCGGAAAAAACAGTATCTCCAGGTGAGACCTCTCCACTTCCTTATGTATGCCTCCAATGACATTTGGGGAGGGGAAACAATCGAAATGTTCAGGTCCTTCAAAGTCTGATCCAGCACAATGACGGCGCGCTTTTCGAGCTGCAAATAGTATATTTGTCAGAATTGCAAATAAGATACTCATCACATACTTGAAGAGAAGAAAACCATGTTTGAATACACACCTGACTCCAAAATGTAGCCTTGTGGAGCCAGTTATCAAACACCAAATCACTGATTCCTTCCACCTTTGTGCAGGCTGTATGGTGCTCTTTGGGAACTGATTCAAGTCCTTTACTGTTTGATCTGAGTTCCATATCTCCAGCCACCTTATTTTTGTTTGTGGGTCGACCATCGATATGGCCAGCCGGTGCAATTTCTCCTGCTGCATCTCCGGATGCACATGCTTGTCATAGTGTGTTTTGATCTGCTGAAGGAACTCAGGACCAAGTCCAGGATCTACTATTCTAAGCTGCTTTCCGAAGGCGGACATCAATTTGGTTCTTCGCATTTCAAACTCCTTCTTTATTGCAGCTTCCACACCCTTTGATGTCCTTAGTTCCTCTGGTGTAGTGCGGTAATATTCGGATTTTCCCTTCTCAGCTGCCTCTGCCAGTTCTTGCTGCATTGATTCAAGTAGTGATTAGCTCCGAAGGGACTACAAACATGTATTCGAAAAGTAAACAGAGTACAGACTCGGGCTTACCGCATACATGTACTCCAGAAACGCCTCTCGTGTCAAAGAATACCAAGTGCCTGCAGCTCTTCCTGTTTCGCACTTCTTGATGATATTGGGTGGTAGTACTGTCCGAAAATCATCCAGCTTCATCAGACCAATCCTCTGAATTCGGAATAGTGTGTGAACCAAGCTTGTTGTCACATGCGATTTTCTCTGTCGATCTGCAAAAACATTGGAAACATTGCATTCCTTAACACTGTTTTTTGAGGATTAATAAGACACTACAGAGGGAATGAAATCTCCTGGATGACTTACTTGTTCACGTCGTGCATAGCTGTAAGAAGCCTAGCGATGTCGTTTCCAGGATCCAAAACCATTGCCTCCACAGCAACATGCTTGTCTTTGTCTTTCGCATGGTGTTTCTGAATGTATCCCATCCATGCCAGCAATCGGTGGTTGCCGTCCCAGACGTAGAACATGTGGTTGCAGAATTGCTGGGTGTTCTTTCCCATCATGAGGCCCAGCTCGAACTCCTCATTGGCATCTTTCCAGCACTCATCCCAGTTATCACTGATCTCTGGAGACACTAATGTGCTTTTCCCATTTATATCCGTCAGTGACACATAAAAAACTTGTGCACCAAGTCTATATCCAACAAAATCACTCTCCAATTTTGTTATGTCATGGGAAAGAGGTGGACGCACAACAGGCATTGATATCATCCGGCACAGAGGGATGTCCAGACGCCCTCCAGATACGAGCATGTCCCTTATAACCTCCTGAGAGTTTACCTTCTGGAATGACATGAGTTCTTTCACCTTGTCAAGGTAGTGCACTTCAGATTCATCTGCTTCATCTGTATTCTCTGAGCTTTTTGCGGACTCGTCCCATCTCCAGATCCTTTCCCCTCTGATCCTGTAGGCTTCGACCTCACAGTTTTCTGCACGATGCCATTCAGTTCTGACTGAGTAATTTGCAAATAGTGAATGGCGGTAACGACCATCACTCTGTCTCAAAGAAACTCACTATGAATGGTGTGAAACAATTCAGCACAATCTACACAAGCAAAGCTGATACTGCCGTATTCAAAACAAAAGCGAGAGCGATAGCGAACGGCGTTAACGACAATCACAAAAGATAACGACCTGCCGGATCGGTGTTGTGTAATGACATCTATGTGCAAGTGATTGGCGGCAACGACATTCAGTATAGTTTAGGGCGGACAGTAAGTGCAGATTATTCAGATTGACTCCATTGTGATTACCGTCGCCAGCATGGGAAGAGGAAGGACTGCTTGAAAGGCAATCAGACAGACTGTATGAACAACGATGATTGACGGTATGCCGACCCTCACTCTCTCTTCAAACACATAGGTACATAAATCTCATGAGGAGAATCGAATGGCGTTAACGACGCTCGCAATTCAGTAGTTCCTGCTAAAGAAGGGAAGAGGAAGGACTCCTTGAAAGGCAATCAGACAGACTGTATGATCTGAACAACAGTGAATGACTGTACCGATAGTCACCCACTCATTGTGCGGTAAACCCTTAGCAGAGGAGTAGAAAGCAAATCACCTTTGTGATGGTCGGTAGCGACAATCCCTGTCTGGGACATTCCACTCAATCTCTACGCATATCTTCAACAATGAAATGTAAGTTAGATAAAACTTACTGGCGCCTTCTTAGGTTTTGAAATTGATCCCCTTCTGCAGCTTTCCTCTTCCCTCTCACATCTGCTGGAATTTCTGTCTGCTCTAGGGTTTCTGGACCTTCTCCCGTTCGGCGTTCCGCGTGCTTCCACCTCCTTCAGTGTCCCTGCGAATCATCTCTGCCTCCACAGGCTGGCGCACTCTTATCGCCGACTGTGTCACAGCCGCTGCCTCAGTCTCCGTCTGCTCTTGTGAATCAGTCTCCGCGTTCACTGCTGCTTGGCCCTGTGTTCTCCAACAAACGACGCCTCGTCATTTGCTCTCTTGCTCTGCGTCTCTCTCTAAGGGAAGTAAAATAAAGAGACTTTCTTCTCTTTCGTATTGTAGAAGGAACCCTCTCCAGCTTGACTACCACTCTCCCTCTAAGCGCGAAAAGTAGAAAAACGCAGTGACTCCCGATTTCTTGCGGGATTGCCTGCGTTCTTGCGTGTCTCTAGAAGCATCGGATTCCCTCTCGCGTGACCGTTACACATAGTCGTTCCCTTATTAGTGCACATGCCAGCAATTGGTGTACAGCTGTTCGTATTCAGTTATGGATGTCTGACGTGTGTCGCCCAAAAAAAAACGGCGTGTTCTTTATTAGAACGGTTTCAATATTTAAAAATAACAGCGAATCCCAGAAATCTTGGCGCACAGTCTTACACAAATAAATGTAAATGAACGAGAGTTTGATGACAAATTTGGAATATCATACACGGTCATCCTTGTTAGCCAAACCCCACATTCGTTTCACATTTGGAACTTTCCAGGTGCGCATGATCATTGGTAGTAGTATAAAGATACATTTACTTAATCTGCAATCCCATCCTCAGATCCTGTGGCATGCTTCCAGGAAGTCGGCTTTGTTTTTGGGTTTATTGATGAGGTTCTGGTTAACGGTTTAACAGCTGCCGACACTGCTCCTAGGGATACTCTGACCACTGGGCCCACAAGAAAAGTAATTAAAATGGACGGCTGCATATCTGGAAAGAATAACATAATATGCACAGTCGTTGTCTGAGCTTCCTCCGCCATATTCTCTGCTCATTCTTCAACTGTGTTCTGGAGACATCAGTAAACCGATTTACACTAGATCTGCGATAGCAAGGTACAAACGTACGCGAGGAAGGAAGATGGCTTCCTCTGAAGCGGAGTTCTTCTCTGACGACAAACCAGTGCCGTTCTCCCAGGAAGTCCTTGACAATGGATTTGCAATTGTTCTGGAACATGTCTTGGCTACCCGTTTTCAGCTGCAGAATGGCTCCATCTTTTTGAGAAAGAGGTGTACGATCTTAAAGGAAGTTGTTGAAATACTCTTTCCAAAACCGTGATGAGACGGCTCATATCAGCCAGTGGAGAGTGCGTCCTGGTCGATACAGAGTACTTGGAGAGCCTCGGCGAAAGTCCCTTGGGTCATATGTGACGCCCGGGACTGCTGCTTCGGTCGTTGAAGACAAGAGGGAGGTGGTGGTGAAAAAAGAACAGACGTCCTCCACTCCAATCGTTGAGCTTTCGGATTCTTCCGATGATGACATAAGTGAAATTCCAAATCCAGTCCTTCCTACTGTGGTTGGAGAAGCTGATGAAGAAGAGATTTGTAGTGTCATTCCAAAATTGCGGGCGATGGGAGGAATGGCTGGATTCAAAAGTGAGTTGCGGGGAATTGATTGGGAATCTTTGAAGCAGGTGCCTGTGAAGTTCTTGCCGAGACTTTTGATGGCGATATCCTATTCGAGCTGCCTCCTCCTCCGCGAGTTGGAGGTGTAACAATCATGATGCATGGAATGGACAAGAAACACGACGGGCACCCGTGGTGCAGAACAAAACATCCAATATTCAGAATGATGACAAGCTTGTTTTCAGGAGGACAGTTTGCAATGGACACCTTAGGTGTGATAATTTGAATTGCAGACACTTTCTTCAGTCTGGGGTTCATAATCAAAGCGAATGGGAGGGTCTGGCGGAAAATCCATTTCAGCCTGGGACTGCCCCTCCACCGGCAAACACTTTCGTCTGCAAATTCTGCAAACTTGTGCCATCCTGCTTGGCGCTCTGCGGAGCAAGAATGTACTATGTTGTCCACCGTTTGAAAACAATGACAAGAGCTTGTGTGCATTTCGGATTCCATAACCATCCTGTCTCGAAGGGGGATTACAGGGAGAGTGTTGAGACAGTATCGAGGTTGATTAAACAGGAGTTCGGGAGAAACCCATCCGCAACAACATCTGCAATTGCTCTTGGCGCAAGCAAGTCCTTCTTGGAAAGCCATATTTTGAGTGAAGGGGATTCTGTGGGGACTAAACTTGACGGTGCAGCATTGGACCTGGTCATGGATCATTTCTCCACTTTAAGTTCACCTAACATTCGGCATCAGATCAATGCATTGAGAATGGGCTCTGGGAGTCAGAGGCTACATAGACAATATTTTGGAATTGAAACGAGTGAGCAAGTACGATTACATCCAGGACAATGTATTCCCAGGTCAAGGTGCCATCAAAGTTTTTCTTTTTCAAAATGTCGACTGTTGGGGAGGGCAGTGGGGTTAGCCTCGTGAAGCGGATGCAGAAGACTGGGGACTTGCAGAACTGTTTTCTTATGTTTGATCATGTGAAACGAGTGAAGGATTGGACGACAATGGCTTGTCATGTCTACGATCCAGTGTACCAACGAGTTATGACAATTGCAGTTTGTGACATGCAATCCGAGGATACGGAATCCCAGAAGCTCATGTGGAATGCATCACTTGTGTATGTCATTGGGAGATCCGTTTCACTTCCCAGACAGTGGGGAGCAGCCATGACAATGGTACGAGGCTTCTATTTCATGCTTTATTCATACATTTGTTTTCCATATTTTTGACTCATTGCTTTCTTTATGTTGTTTCCTGTGCACTGTTCTGAAGTGTGGTTATCCTCTTTGCAGAACATGTCCATTGAGGAAATGGCGGACATGCCATCTTGCAATTTGGCAGAAACTGTGCACAACGCATGGTTGCAGCAGTCTGGGAAACGAGGTCGGGATTTGTATGTGGCAACAACAGATGATTTGATACGTGCCTTGCAACAACAAACCTGATACCGTGATTTCTTACGAGGTGGGGTTGGTGGCAAGGGTCCGGACAAATGGGAGTTGATGTTGCGTGCTGCAAACAGATATGGGGATCCAATCAAGATAGCACGGGCGGTGAGCATGTATGCCCAGGGAACGCCCCTTGTTTCTAGAGTTCCACATCTTGAAGGGGAGGAGAGATTCGGCTCCTGTAAGAGGAAATTGAACACTCCACCTGGTTCGGATTCAGATTCCCACAGGGTAGACCGTGATAACTTCTCGAAGCCTCGTGTTCCCCTGCATGACAGCTCCATGTCCGGAACCTCCATTGTGGAGGAACCTCCAACACGACGGCAAGCTCCAGCATCAAACAGTGCCACTGAAATGGTGCAGGAGAGAAACAACCCCCTTGATGTGCTTGAGTCCGCATGCCCGACCACGTTTGGCACATAGAACGCACAAGTGTAGGGTCTCGTGTGAAATGTACAGCGATCAGGGCAACTAATTTCGAGAAGTGCACTTCATCTATATCCAGAGGTGGTGCCCGAACTCCTGCTCCGACTTTCACGGGCTTGATGCGTCCATACGGTCAACCAGAAGCCAAGAACCACAAGTTCTGGTTCTGCGCAGATGATTGTGCCAGATGTGTGCATGGAACTGTGCGTCCTTCCGTAGTGATGAAGCCATCTCCTCCAACCGTTTGGCCCGTGAAGGTGGGAACACATCTCAGCTTTCAGGAGATTGAAATGCTGGAGGAGGCAGGTTTTTCCCTTGCGAGACAACCCCAACTCCATGCATGTGCTACTACTTCTGCGTCCTCCCGGGTCCCCCTGGCAAATCCTGACTTGTGGCCAACCAAACGAGATGGAAAGCTCGTTCGGCGTTTCCCTCCAACCGCTGAACACTTTGGCAAAGTGGAGTCCGCAAGAATGCTCCAAGCTCGTGTTGGAAGCACCACGGAAATACCCGATCCAGGATATGGTCGGGTATTCACAATCATCACTTCCACATCTGTTGTTCATGACAGGACCTACGACATCACGGTTTCCAATTTCCCCAATTGCACATGTCCTGATTTTGTGAATATGCTATCAACCAGTTTGGGCAAGAGAGGTAAATTCATACCCTGCAAACATTTGTATTTCATATTTTGAGGAGGATGGTTTGCGATCCCAAACGTGACAACTTCATTCACCAGGTCACTATGAGTTTCAACGAGGTCGATACTCTTTTGCAGCGGGATACAACACATGGGTAGCATGAACTATGTAATGTGGTATGTGGATGACCATGATTTGAAATGTGTAATTCACATCAATTCGTCGGCTGTGCAATGATATGGCCTCCAACTATACGGAGTGAGCTCTGAGTGACAACTTTTAGGTAGTGCACATTTGTCATTGCACCGTTCGAAGTCTACATGTCTTGCTGTCGCTATGCACTACAATCATCTTTTGAAGATGATCCTAACTCTCATTGTTATTTGAGGAGGGAAGAAGGTCTTCCCGTGGCAGCCTTTATGGCGCACACTTTGTGAGGATATTTTGTCGTCCTCGTAATTGTAAAAGTGAAACAAGCATTTGTAATTGCACAATGTTGGATGCTGCAATTGTAGGCCTCAACGCTCGTCTTGATTCTATTTAGGCAAGATTCCCTGCATTAATTCCACGGTTATAGGCGGCGCATGTTAATGCCGACGTGGCAGATGACGGACAGTGCCATGTCATCATTTACCGCCACATCAGCATGCTGACATGACGCTCACGCCACGTCAGCGTGTGTGCAGGCTCACGCCACGTCAGCTGGCGTGAGCGTACACTCACGCCATGTCACTCCTGCGTGAGCGTACGCTCGCGCGCTCACGCGCAACGCTCACGCCATTGCGTCGTTGAGCATCATGCACTCTCTTAAGAATGTTTTCTTTACAACCGTCTAGCAATTCCAAGAACCTCTGAAAGAATCGTTTGGACAATCTTTCCTTCTCAGTTTCACAAGGAATTTGATTCACATCAAATTCTTTAATTCTCCAACCACCATGATCCCACCAGATGCCTGTCACATCTGGTTGTTCATGACCCAGTTCCCCAGTATGGTCGCCAAATGTCGCGCGGCTTTTACTCACCCATCCCTTCGCTATCCGAGGCGGGAACTCCAAGATAGAAGAGTTGGAAATCTCTAAGCACTCAGCCCGCTCAGAACAATCAGTCATGACCTACAGCTAGTGTATCATGGGGGTATTTCCTATTTGTTTTCCATCCCGCATGCATGTTAGCTAGTTACCTTACTGTTGGTATTTAAGTATCAGTTTGCTTCAGCAATCTATCGGATTCCATCAACTCATCCATTCATTCCAGAGCTTCACTCAGATCTCTCTACACAGTGTGAGTATGAAGTATGTATCAGATTAATATCTATCAAGTATCAGGCTGAAGCCATAGAGTCTCTAATCTGCTCTACATTACAACTCTACTGCTTGCATTCATCAAGCATCAACAGATCGTTGTCCTCCTTCTTCATGCTCTCCCTCTTTCTGCTCAGAGATGCGCTCTCCGCTTCATTTCCCCCCCAATGATGTCCGAAGTCCCCCAAGAAGTGATCATTTTCCAGTCCTCGCTCCTGGCTTTATCTTCCTACCCGTTGTTCTAACCGTTTCCCTCACTAACTGTCATCCGTGAACTAACATGTTCCATTCGCAGATGTTGTTCCCCACAGTCGTTCCCTGTCTTGCTATCCGTTCCCTATGGTCGTGACAGATGTGTCAAGCTGTGTCTGGCTGTGTGAAACTGTGACTGGCTGTGCGACTGTGTTGGGCTGTGTCGGGCTGTGTCGAGCTGTGACTGGCTGTGACGGGCTGTGTTGGCTGTGACAGCTGTGTCGGCTGTGTCGGACTGTGACGGGCCGTGTTGGCTGTGACGGCTGTGTCGGACTATGACGGGCTGTGTTGGACTGTGACGGGCTGTGTCGGCTGTGACGGGCTGTGTATCCCCCCCTAAAGTGCGCTGCTGTCACCCCTAAGGCTCCTGTTGGTCTCCATATGTACAAAAATTAAGGGTACCCCACAGATCCCGTAAAAGTGCCTAAGTCCCAGACAGTCCTCTAACAGGGATAGGCCACGCGGCGACAATGGCACATAGAAATCGAAGGGAGGGCCTTCACACGTCAAAGCGGCACTCGGTGCTCCAAAAGGAAAATCAGGTGCGACGGCTTATGGCGGACAGAAGGCGACTTTCGATGGAGTGTGCTTTAATTGCGGGGAGCCCGGGCACATGGCCAAGAAGTGTGCAAAACCCCGACAATTGAACATGACTCGGGCGACCACGGAGCTGTCCGAAGATTCTATCAGCCGCTTGGTGGAAGCGGTGGTTGCCAAGACTTGCAAGGTAGACAACTACTCTTGTGAGTTGTATAAAGAGACTGGCCCTTTGTGTAAAGGGAGTCAGTTAATGTTCGCGAGTGGGATAGTTTCCGGAACTAACGTGTCGTTGTTGGTGGACACAAGAGCGTCGCACTCCTTCATAACATCGGCAACGGCACGGAAGCTGGGGCTCCCGACAAGTGATGTGGGGGCCTCTATTGAAGTGCGTTCTGCCAAAGGAGAACCACAACTGGCGGCGAGGTTGGCGTTCGATGTTCCTCTTCAGCTGGGGAGTTGGGAGGGACGTGAGAACTTCACCATTTGCGAGATCAATGGAATGGATCTCATTTTGGGGATGACATTTTTGAGCAAATCCGGAGCGGTCATAGATGGCCGCAAGAGAGTAGTCACGCTACCGTGTGGGGATGGTGGCGAAGTTTTACGGGTGTCGGAAACGCCTAACCGAGTGGGGTGACTTACTCGGCCGGATACACCCCTTTGACATTAGATCCTTGAGTTGGGCCTTCAGCTCGACCAACTCTCTGTGGCTCAACCGGTAGGGCGCCTTGGCAGCCTGGGGGGTGCACTTTTTATAAAATGTGCGTATCACGTGCGTTCGCCGACTAATAAAAAAACCCCCTGTATACGGGTCCTCGGATAATTTATATCCCCTCTGTACATACTTTTTGAGGATTATAAAACCCTCTCCTGTACATATACAAAAATTTATAATTAAAAAAAAAAACCCCCTCTATATGTATATTCTCCTTTTCAATCATTAAAAAATACCCTCAAATATGTGTATGTATGTTTTTATATTATATCAAGTTTATTCATTAAAAAACAGAATAAAATTCAATAAATTAATTAAAAAGATATCTATTTGCCCTTGATAAGATTGTCAAAGACTTTCCGCTCATTGTAATTGTGTTTTTCTCCAACACCACATATCTTCCATAATACTAATAAGTTGAACCAGCTTATAGAGTAGTTTTTAAGCTACCTACCATGCTGATTAAATACTAAATAATACGATGGTTTCAGTTCTGAATCAGAATGTATTGTTCAAGACATCTTATCTCCAAGAGTCTGGGGTTTTCAGATGTATAATGTTATCTTTGGATTAACCACCAAATGGTACAATGTATACTCTTATCTATGGCTGGTGAACAGAACCATGCCAGTATATTCTGTATACTTTAATGATAAAGAGCACTAAGAGTATGTGTTGAACTCAAGGCTGGTACAGATGTAAGTTGCTTGGGGAAGTGAAAGCCTAAGTAATAAAGGGCATTGGGAATTGCAGAGTTCAACATGGAATTTTAGGGCCAATTCTGATAAGAGAGAAGAACAGGGTGAAATGTATCCCTTAGTGATTTTCCTTCCCTAGATAATTTGGACTCTCAGAATGACACAAAGTACAACAATTCCAGCTTTTGACAATGTCACCATGGACCTCTTCCCCCTTTTCCAGGTCTGCCCCACACTCCCTTTGCATCCTCTACGCACCCGCATTTGGCAGACCTGTCCACCAGGGCACTATTCAGGATGACATAAGGTACAATTCTAGCTTTTGACAATGTCACCGTGGACCTCTTCCCCCTTTTCCAGGTCTGCCCAACACTCCCTTTGCATCCTCTACGCACCCGCATTTGGCAGACCTGTCCACCAGGGCACTATTCAGAATGACATAAGGTACAATTCCAGCTTTTGACAATGTCACCATGGACCTCTTCCCCCATTTCCAGGTCTGCCCAACACTCCCTTGGCATCCTCTACGCACCCGCATTTGGCAGACCTGTCCACCAGGGCACTGTTCAGATGACATAATGTACAATTCCAGCTTTTGATAATGTCACCATGGACCTCAGCTTCCCCCTTTCCAGGTCTGCCCCACACTCCCTTTGCATCCTCTACGCACCCGCATTTGGCAGACCTGTCCACCAGGGCACTATTCAGGATGACATAAGGTACAATTCCAGCTTTTGACAATGTCACCGTGGACCTCTTCCCCCTTTTCCAGGTCTGCCCAACACTCCCTTTGCATCCTCTACGCACCCGCATTTGGCAGACCTGTCCACCAGGGCACTATTCAGAATGACATAAGGTACAATTCCAGCTTTTGACAATGTCACCATGGACCTCAGCTTCCCCCTTTCCAGGTCTGCCCCACACTCCCTTTGCATCCTCTACGCACCCGCATTTGGCAGACCTGTCCACCAGGGCACTGTTCAGATGACATAATGTACAATTCCAGCTTTTGATAATGTCACCATGGACCTCAGCTTCCCCCTTTCCAGGTCTGCCCCACACTCCCTTTGCATCCTCTACGCACCCGCATTTGGCAGACCTGTCCACCAGGGCACTATTCAGATAACATAAGGTACAATTCCAGCTTCTGACAATGTCACCATGGCTCTTCCCCATTTTCCAGGTCTGCCCAACACTCCATTTGCATCCTCTACGCACCCGCATTTGGCAGACCTGTCCACCGTGGCACTATTCAGAATGATATAGGTACAATTCCAGCTTTTGACAGTGTCACCATGGACCTCTTCCCCCTTTTCTAAGTCTGCCCCACACTCCATTTGCATCCTCTACGCACCTGCATTCGGCAGACCTGTCCACCAGGGCACTGTTCAGATGACATAAGGTACAATTCCAGCTTTTGACAATGTCACCATGGACCTCTTCCCCCTTTTCTAGGTTTTCCCCACACTCCCTTTGCATCCTCTATGCACCCGCATTTGGCAGACCTGTCCACCAGGGGGCACTATTCAGAATGACATAAGGTACATTAATTTCAGCTTTTGACAATGTCACCATGCACCTCTTCCCCCTTTTCCATGTCTGCCCAACAGTACTCCATTTGAATGGACTCTATGCACCAACTTTCTGAATCTTGATGCTGAGCCAAAGCTCAGCCCCTAAATCACCCTCTCTGCACTAGACTTAATTCAAACTCAGGGGGGGAACCCGACCTTTGCTCCATCACTATGCTCCATGACACCACATTGCATACACAACCCCTTAGCTGCCCATCACTCCCTTTGCATCTTACACATACCCACATTTGACATACATGTCCGCCAAGGCAGCTTTCATAATGACATCTGATACAATCACTACAGCTTTGACAATGCCACCGTGGACCTCTTCTCCAATCTCCAGGGCTGCCAAGCTTGTACATGTGCTCAGAGGTCTCCAAAGCCTCCCTCCTCTGCCCTTGTAGCGCTTATAGCATGCCACCATCACGCTCTATGACACCACATTCCGTTCAGCCATACTGCCCAACACCCCCTTTAATGCATCCTTCATGCACCCGCATTTGGCATACATGTCCACCACGGCACTGGTCAGATTGACATCTGATACAATCCCAGCTTTGATGATGCCACCATGGACCTCTTCCTCATTTTCCAGGGCTGCCAGGATCGCACATGCATTGCAAAAACAAACGAATGTGACTGGCCTGGGCTGGAAGAATACCAAATCATGGTACTAACAGGAGGCAAGAGCCCGCATTTCCAGGATGGACAAACTTCTTCATATTGTACCTTAAGAAAACGCCACACCTTGCGACTGCAGTTGTCCCACCATCGTGAAGGATCTTTAAAAAACTTTTGTCAGCTCTGCTCCGTGCTGCAAATTCAGGGCGCCGAGTGTGATGAGAGGGAAAAACAGGCTAGACTACCCCTTACAATTCAACAACCCCCTCCTGTAACATTATATTTAACGTGTTTTAAATCCCCTATTTATGTATAATGTTGTACATGGGGGGGGTTTAAAATACCCCCTCCTGTGCACGCACGTGGCTGGTACATATTGGCTGGAGTGCACCCCCCAGGCTTGGCAGGCGGCTCCGATCCCGGTATCACCTCTATCTTGTGGTTAACTTCTCTTCACGGTGGCAAGCCGCTTGATAAATCCTCCGGCATCACATCCTCGTATTTCTCTAGGATCCCTTTGATCAAATCTGGGCTTGGCTCCCTATAGACTTCTCATTCCACTTGTCTTACGTAAAGCAAAAACTGGGGTTCGTGTGGCTCTTCCATGGCCTACTCCTTTGCTGTCAGCAGGTTTATTTGATTACAGGGCTCTGAATAAGGTGACTATCAAAACTGGTACCCTTTGTCAAGGATCGACGACCTCTTCAATCGGTTGGCAGGAGCAAAGTATTTCAGCCGGATCGATTTGCGCTTGGGTTACCATCAAATCCGAGTGGCGGAAGGAGATGAGGAGAAGACCGCGTGCAGGATAAGATATGGTTCATATCAGTTCTTGGTGATGCCTTTTGGGCTCACCAATGCACCCGCTGTCGTGGCCCTTTGCCTTGAGGGCAGGGGGTCCGGACACAAGAGAGGCTGTCCCTGTGGTGGGGGCAATGGCAACAATAGGTACGGGGGCTGAAGCACCCTTGAGTGCCCAAGGCACTCAAGGAGGCGGAGGCACTCACTAGGTGGAGCCCCGCACACCGGGTTGCGGTGGGGGTGGTTCCACAAGGGGTAGTGGTAGGTTAGTGGGTCTTAGTGGGGGTGGCATAGGACTCACCATGGGGTGGAAACCTTGTGGTGGGAGTCGTGGGGAGTCTTGGGACTCATCACGGCCCAATGGGGCCGTGGTCGGTGTCACCGCGACTCATCACCGGGAGTCGAGGGTTTTCGTGGTGGTTTGCCATAAAAAGATGGTGTTGTTTGTGAAACCCCCGCGGACAGTCATAGAAGTATATATAGGGATAGAACCCCGAGAATGGTGCAAGCCCGTTGGTGACCAAAAACTAGTGAGTAAGCGTGCGAGCCGGAAAGCGACCAAGGTCTGGGGAGCTGTTCCGGAGTGCCAACATCCAAAGGGAATTTCCACTAGGCCCAAATTGAGAGAGGGTCTCGTGGAGGAGTAAAGGAGGACCATTATGTCCCGGTGAGCAGCCAAAGCTCCGAGTTGGCCCGGCGGCCAGTTTGGGAGTTAGTTGCGTGCATCAAAGCGAATAACTATGACTTGAAAGGGAGCTTACCGAAGTGAGGTGCGCGACACTTGGTATCAGAGCTTAGAGTTAAGTACGAGATTGTCCTTGAAATTGGCCTCATCATGGGGTCGGGCAAGCGAAAGCAGAACGACCTGAAAGATGATGATCCTGGTGAGCCCGGTGGGGGCGACGTGTCACCGAAGCGGCAATTGAGGAGGCGATTCATGCTTTTGAAAGCGAGGCCGCTCAAGAACGGGATGAATCTGGGGAGTCGGAGCCCGAGGACCTCCTGGAGGCTTCGCCAGACCAACAGCTGTCTCCCATGCCAGCAGGCTTTTGGGAAGGGTTCTTGGCGCAGTTTGGCAGGACGTTAAAAGACATGTTGAAGGTGGCTAATGCCACTTCCACTAAGGCAAAGTTTAAGGTGAAGCCTGAGGAACCCGACACCTTTGAGGGCGTCCAAAATCGGAAGGCACTCAACACTTGGCTCTTGGAGCTAGAACAGTACTTCCGGGCGGCCAAGTTGAGTGACGAGAATCGGGTGGAAGTGGCTCCCACCTATTTAAGGGGCTATGCCCAACAATGGTGGCAGAAACGCCTTCACGACCAAGGTCCAAACCCGGAAACGTTGAATTGGAGTGGGTTCAAGGAACTTATGAAAAGACAGTTTGTTCCTCTCAACGCGTCCTGGCTCGCCCGGGACAAGATGAGGAATTTGAAGCAAACGGATGACATTCAAGGATTTGTGCTTTCAATGTGTTGTTGCTCGAAGTCGCGGATATGGCGGAACCAGAAATGGTCTTCACCTTTGTGGCGGGACTGGCCCCATGGACCAAACGGAAGTTGGAGAAGAAGCCACCTAAGACTTTGAACGAGGCAATTGAAAGGGCTGAATGTTTCTTGGATGTCCCTAGGGGCGAAAGACAAGGCCGTACGGAGCTGAACCACAAGAAGACCCGGCGGGAGGGTGACTCCTTTCGACCGGAAAAGAAGTGGGATAGGCCTCACGGCGACAATGGCACGTGAAAATTGAAGGGAGGTCCTTCTCACGTCAAGGCGGCACCCGGTGCTCCGAAAGGAAAATCAGGTGCGGCGGCTTATGGCGGACAGAAGACAACCTTCGATGGAGTGTGTTTTAATTGCGGGGAGCCCGGGCACATGGCTAAGAAGTGCACAAAACCCCGACAATTGAACATGACTCGGGTTTCCACGGAGTTGTCCGAAGAGTCCATCAGCCAATTGGTGGAGGCGGTGGTTGCCAAGACTTGCAAAGTAGGCAACTACTCTTGTGAGTTGTATTAGGAAATTGGCGCATTGCGTAAATGGATTCAGTTAATATTCGTGGGATAATCTCCGGAACTAACGTGTCATTGTTGGTGGACACAGGAATGTCGCACTCCTTCATGACACCGACAACGGCACGGAAGCTGGGGCTCCCGACAAGTGATGTGGGGGCCTCCATTGAAGTGCGGCGACAAGGTTGGTGTTCGATGTTCCAATTCAGCTGGGGAGTTGGGAGGGACGTGAGAACTTCACCATTTGCGAGATTGATGGAGTGGATCTCATTTTGGGGATGACATTTTTGAGCAAGTCCGGAGCGGTCATAGATGGCCGCAAGAGAATAGTCACGCTACCGTGTGGGAATCATGGTGAAGTTTTACGAGTGTCGGAAACGCCCAACCCAGTGGGAGGGCGAATAAACCTGCTGTCAGTAAAGGAGTGGGTCGTGGAGGAGCCACACGAGCCCCAATTTTTGCTTTACGTAAAACAAGTGAAGGGAGAAGGCGATAGGGAGCCAAGCCCAGATTGGATCAAGGGGATTTTGGAGAAATACCAGGATGTGGTGCCGGAGGATTTACCAAGCGGCTTGCCACCGCGAAGAGGAGTTGACCACAAGATTGAGGTGATACAGGGATCAGAGCCGCTTACCAAGGCGCCCTACCGGTTGAGCCACAGAGAGTTGGTCGAACTGAAGGCTCAGCTTAAGGATCTAATGTCAAAGGGGTACATCCGGCCGAGTACGTCACCCTACGGAGCCCCGGTGCTATTCGCAGACAAGATGGATGGGACGCTGCGGATGTGTGTCGATTATAGGGCTCTGAATAAGGTGACTATCAAGAACCGGTACCATTTCCCAAGGATTGACGACCTTTTCGATCGGTTGGCAGGAGCAAAGTATTTCAGCCGGATCGATTTGCGCTCCAGCTACCATCAAATCCGAGTGGTGGAAGGAGATGAGAAGAAGACCGCGTGCAGGACAAGATATGGTTCATATGAATTCTTGGTGATGCCTTTTGGGCTCACCAATGCATCCGCGACCTTTAGCACGCTAATGAACAGCCTTTTCCAGGAGTGGTTGGATGACTTTGTGATCGTGTACATCGACGACATCTTGGTGTACTCGAAAACAAAGGAAGAGCACCTGGAGCACCTCAAAAGGGTGTTCCAGAAATTGCGGGAAGGGAAGCTGTATGCCAAAGCTTCAAAGTGCGAATTTGGGGTCACAAAAGTGGAGTTCATAGGGCATGTGATTACACAAGATGGGATCAAAATGGATGACAGAAAGGTGAGGACAATCTTGGACTGGGAGCCTCCGACTTCGGTCCCGGGAGTACGATCCTTCCTAGGACTCGCCTCCTATTATCGAAAGTATGTGAGAAATTTTGCCAAGATCGCGGGGCCGCTGTCAGACCTTCTGTGTAAGTCCAAGGTCTGGGTATGGAACACCTTTTGTGGCCAAGCTTTTGCCGAGTTGAAGCAGCGGATGGCGGAAGTTCCAGTCCTGAAAATCCCAGAGTTCGACCGTCCATTTGAGGTTTATCACTAGAAGAGAAACCGGCTTTTTCCACGGCTTTTTCCACACTTTTTGCTGTGGGATCAGCCGCAGTCCACACCTGCCGTGGGTGTAAGGAACGACTAGTGCTTTCGGACACCCCGTGGACGGCTTGGCTCTCGGGTGGCCCTGTGGAAAAGTCCACGGGTGGCTTTTTCCACGGGAGGCTTTTTCCATGGGTGGGATTTTTTCACGAGGTGCATGGTGACATGGCCGCTGACATGGCCGATGGCATAGCTGACATGGCAGAGTGTAAAAAAAGGCCAGTGTGGCATGTTTCACGGCGGATTTCACACCTTGAACAAGCCACTATGCGACACGTGTCATATTTCACACCTTCGACAAGTCACTATGCAACACGTGTTCGTTCCTGTGTGGTGGTACACATTAATTAATTATTATTTGCTTTCCAATATTAAGTTTGAATATTAATGGATTTAATTTATTGTTATTATTATTATTATTATTATAGGAAAAATGGACATTGGCCTGGATGAGAACATTATTAAATACAAAATATTGAAATTATGTTTTTAGAAATTATATGTATTCGCTCAGATACCAAAACACACCCTTTGCAGGGAAGGAGAGTTTGCCTTAGTGTCTATGCTGAGTTGCGTCTCCTACTCTCTGTAATCTAATAGACATTCACCTTTTTCCCTCGGTTGTCCCACCCTTGACTGCGGTCAGAAAAACATTCATTCCACAGCTTCTCCTCATCTCTGTTACATGTTTCTGGATACTTTCCTATTGTCACTTTGGTAGTATCATGTCAAAATCACTCCAAACTATGTACCATCTACCCAGGCAGGTTTCTTGTAGCTAACCCTCCACAGGGAATCATAAGTAATCTGGAGCTTGAAATCTGGCCCTCTTGGATGACACTCTATCCCTGCTCCTTCAGCTATCCATGCCTCTGCACAGATCATGCATACATCCTTGCATTGTTGTTAGCAGCTGACAATGGCAGCCTAGATTTGTTCCAGCAAACACCCAACTCATCTTATCACACCAGTTCCTATTCTCAATTGCATCTACCACTCTGTAATCCAAAGACATTTACCTTCCAAGACGGTTGTCCCAACATTGACTGGGGTCAGAAAAATATTCATTCCACAGCTTCTCCTCTCTGTTACCTTTTTCTGGATACTTTCCTATTGTCACTTTGGCAGTATCATGTCAAAGTCACTCCAAACTATCAAAGGTTCATTCAACCAGCTAACTTGCAGAATTCTTAAAACATGAAAATTTAGGGCGATTCTGATAAGAGGGGAAAACATAGTGAAATGGGTTGAAGAAGGTGCCTTGATTAGCATTGCCTGATTTTATCAATTGTGCCGCTGCTGCTGTGGCTTCCAGTTGACCATCTACCCATGCAGGTTTCTTGGAGCTATTTTTCCACGGGGAATCACCCCTTCCCGCATCATTGCTCATAGGTCTCCAAAGCCTCCATCCGTGCCCTTGCTATGCATATCCTGCAATCATCGCACTCCACGACACCACATCTCGTTCAACCATATTGTCAAACACTTCCTTTGCATCCTCGATGCACCCACATTTGGCATACATGTAGTCCACCAGGGCAGTGTTCAGAATGACATTGGGTACAATTCCAGATTTGACGATGTCACCATGGACCTCTTTGCCCTTTTCTAGAGCTCCCAGGCTTGCACATGCATTACAAACAAATGTGATGTGGTTAGGCTTCACCCCTTCGCACAGCAGTTGCTCATAGGTCTCCAAAGCATTCCTACCACACCCATGTTAAATCCTGCCAACATTATATTCAACGTGATCAAAGTTCGGTGAGGCATTCCGTTGAACACTCGGTGTGCATTCATGATGCTCCTGCACTTAACATACATGTTCACAAGGGGGCTGAGGAGAAAAACACTTGGTGTGAATCCACTTTGGATAATGTGACTGAAATGCTCCTTGGTTTAAAGGTTGTAGAGCCTCTTTCAGTCTGCCTGCCTCACAAAGCATCTTCACATGCCCAGAAGAGCAAGAAGAGGCATTATGGACTCCATTATGGACTCCCTCTCTTGATCCTCTTTTAGAAGCTGTGGTATGGTTGAGGTGCCTGATTTAAATCAAGGCTGCCAGGCCTGCAATGCACACAAACATGATGTGGCCGGGCTGAACCCCTTCCCCCATCATTTGCTCATAGGTCTCCAAAGCCTCCATCCCACGTCCCTGCTGTGCATACCTTGCAAGCATCGCACTCCACGACACCACATGTTGTTCAGCCATAGTGTTGAACACTCCCTTTGCATCCTCGATGCACCCACATTTTGCATACATGTCCACTAGGGTATTGTTCAAAATGACATTTGGTACAATTCCAGCTCTGAAGGTGTCACCATGGACCTCCATCACCTTTTCCAGAGCTGCCAGGGCAGTGTATGGAATGACATTAGGTACAATTCCAGCTTTGATGATATCCCCATGCACCTCTTTGCCCTTCTCCAAGGCTGCCAGGCTTGCAATGCATACAAACATGATGTGGCCGGGTTGAACCCCTTCCCCCATCATTTGCTCATAGGTTTCCAAAGCCTCCATCCCACGTCCCTGCTATGCATACCCTGCAAGCATCGCACTCCACGACACCACATCTCGTTCAGCCATAGTGTTGAACACTCCCTTTGCGTCCCCGATGCACCCACATTTTGCATACATATCCACTAGGGTATTGCTCAGAATGACATTTGGTACAATTCCAGCTCTGAAGGTGTCACCATGGACCTCCTTCCCCTTTTCCAGAGCTGCTAGGGTAGTGTTTCGAATGACATTAGGTACAATTCCAGCTTTGATGATATCCCCATGCACCTCTTTGCAACGACGCAATGGCGTGAGCGTACGCTCACGCAGGAGTGACGTGGCGTGAGCGTACGCTCATGCCAGCTGACGTGGCGTGAGCCTACACCCACGCTGATGTGGCGTGAGCGTCATGTCAGCATGCTGATGTGGCGGCAAATGATGACATGGCACTGTCCGTCATCTGCCACGTCAGCATTAACATGCGCCGCCTATAACCGAGGATGGTCCTATGACCGTGGAATTAATGCAGGGAATCTTGCCTAAATAGAATCAAGACTACCATGAGGCCTACAATTGTAGCATCCAACATTGTGCAATTACAAATGCTTGTTTCACTTTTACAATTATGAAGACGAGAAAATATCCTCACAAAGTGTGCGCCATAGAGGCTGCCACGGGAAGACCTTCCTCCCTCCTCAAATAACAATGAGAGTTAGGATCATCTTCAAAAGATGATTGTAGTGCATATCGACGGCAAGACATGTAGACTTCGAACGGTGCAATGACAAATGTGCTTTTAAAAGTTGCCACTCAGAGCTCACTCCGTATAGTTGGAGGCCATATCATTGCACTGCCGACGAATTGATGTGAATTACACATTTCAAATCATGGTCGTCCACATACCACATTGCATAGTTGATGCTACCCATGTGTTGTATCTCGCTGCAATAGAGTATCAACCTCGTTGAAACTCATAGTGGCCTGGTGAATGAAGTTGTTACGTTTGGGATCGCAAACCATCCTCTTCAAAAATATGAAATACAAATGTTTGCAGGGTATGAATTTACCTCTCTTGCCCAAACTGGTTGATAGCATATTCACAAAATCAGAACATGTGCAATTGGGGAAATTGAAAACCGTGATGTTGTAGGTCCTGTCATGAACAGCAGATGTGGAAGTGATGATTGTGAATACCCGACCATATCCTGGATCGGGTACTTCCGTGGTGCTTCCAACACGAGGTTGGAGCATTCTTGCGGACTCCACTTTGCCAAAGTGTTCAGCGGTTGGAGGGAAACGCCGAACGAGCTTTCCATCTTGTTTGGTTGGCCACAAGTCAGGATTTGCCGGGGACCCGAGAGGACGCAAAAGTAGTAGCACATGCATGGAGTTGGGGTTGTCTCGCAAGGGAAAAGCCTGCCTCCTCCAGCATTTCAATCTCCTGAAATCTGAGATGTGTTCCCACCTTCACGGGCCAAACGGTTGGAGGAGATGGCTTCATCACTACGAAAGGACGCACAGTTCCATGCACATATCTGGCACAATCATTTGCGCAAAACCAGAACTTGTGGTTCTTGGCTTCTCGTTGACCGTATGGACGCATCAAACCCGTGAAAGTCGGAGCAGGAGTTCGGGCACTACCTCTGGATATAGATGAAGTGCACTTCTAGTTGCCCTGATCGTTGTACATTTCACACGAGACCCTACACTTGTGCGTTCTATGTGCCAAACGTGGTCGGGGCATGCAGACTCAAGCACATCAAGGGGGTTGTTTCTCTCTTGCACCATTTCAGTGGCACTGTTTGATGGTGGAGCTTGCCGTCGTGTTGGAGGTTCCTCCACAATGGAGGTTCTGGACATGGAGCTGTCATGCAGGGGAACACGAGGCTTTGAGAAGTTATCACGGTCTACCCTGTGCGAATCGGAATCCGAACCAGGTGGAGTGTTCAATTTCCTCTTACAGGAGCCGAATCTCTCCTCCCCTTCAAGATGTGGAACTCTAGAAACAATTGGAGTTCCCTGGGCATACATGCTCACCTCCCGTGCTATCTTGATTGGATCCCCAGATCTGTTTGCAGCACGCAACATCAACTCCCATTTGTCCGGACCCTTGCCACCAACCCCACCTCACAAGAAATCACGGTATCGGGTTTGTTGTTGCAAGGCACGTATCAAATCATCTGTTGTTGCCACATACAAATCCCGACCTCGTTTCCCAGACTGCTGCAACCATGCGTTGTGCACAATTTCTGCCAAATTGCAAGATGGCATGTCTGCCATTTCCTCAATGGACATGTTCTGCAAAGTGGAGAACCCCACTTCAAAACAGTGAACAGAAAACAACATAAAGAAAGTGAGGAGACAATAAAATGGAAAGTAAATGTATGAATAAAACAAGAAATATAAGCCTCGTACCACTGCCATGGCTGCTCCCCTCTGTCTATACCGGAAGTGCCAAAACGCCAGCCAATCTTCCAATGCTCTCATACTCTCAAGTGATGCAGCTCCAGAAGAGAACCACCAAGCACGAAGTGTCTGGAACAAAGTGTCCGCCTCCTTCATTGTTCTAGCATCTTTGTACTCTTTGCACAATTTACGGTGCTGAGTCTACATCTCTGGTTTGATGTCCGACTTTGTATGTTTTTCCAGAGAGTGTGTCCAATGGAATAGACATGTACGCTCTCTTCCTCGCATTGGCACTTTTGGGTCGCCCGATCCGAAGACAATACGAACAGCATTGAAATTTGCTTGAGCACTATCCGCCATGAAACCTGCGAAATTTGGAGTTGGCAGCCCACCTCTTTCCCATGACATAACAAAATTGGAGAGTGATTTCGTGCATGGATACAGACCTGGTGCACAAGTTTTTTATGTGTCACTGACGGATATAAATGGGAAAAGCACATTAGTGTCTCCAGAGATCAGTGATACCTGGGATGAGTGCTGGAAAGATGCTAATGAGGAGTTCGAGCTGGGCCTCATGATGGGAAAGAACACCTAGCAATTCTGCAACCACATGTTCTACGTCTGGGACGGCAACCACCGATTGCTGGCATGGATGGGATACATTCAGAAACATCATGCGAAAGACAAAGACAAGCATGTTGCTGTGGAGGCAATGGTTTTGGATCCAGGAAACGACATCGCTAGGCTTCTTACAGCTATGCACAACGTGAACAAGTAAGTCATCCTAGAGACTTCATTCCCTCTGTAGTGTCTTGTTAATCCCAAAAAAACAGTGTTAAGGAATGCAATGTTTCCAATGTTTTTGCAGATCAACAGAGAAATCGCATGTGACGACAAGCTTGGTCCACACACTATTCCGAATTCAGAGGATTGGTCTGATGAAGCTGGATGATTTTCGGACAGTACTCCCCCCCCCCAATATAATCAAGAAGTGCGAAACAGGAAGAGCTGCAGGCACTTGGTATTCTTTGACTCGAGAGGCGTTTCTGGAGTACATGTATGCGGTAAGCCCGAGTCTGTACTCAGTTTACTTTTCGAATACATGTTTGTAGTCCCTTCGGTGCTAATCACTATTTGAATCAATGCAGCAAGAACTGGCAGAGGCAGCTGAGAAGGGAAAATCCGAATATTACCGCACTACACCAGAGGAACTAAGGACATCAAAGGGTGTGGAAGCAGCAATAAAAAGGAGTTTGAAATGCGAAGAACCAAATTGATGTCCGCCTTCGGAAAGCAGCTTAGAATAGTAGATCCTGGACTTGGTTCTGAGTTCCTTCAGCAGATCAAATCTCACTATGACAAGCATGTGCATCCGGAGATGCAACAGGAGAAATTGCACCGGCTGGCCATATCCATGGTCGACCCACAAACAGAAATAAGGTGGCTGGAGATATGGAACTCAGATCAGACAGTAAATGACTTGAATCAGTTCCCAAAGAGCACCATACAGTCTGGCACAAAGGTGGAAGGAATCAGTGATTTGGTGTTTGATAACTGGCTCCACAAGGCTACATTTTGGAGTCAGGTGTGTATTCAAATAAGCCTTTTTCTTTTCTTCAATTATGTGATGAGTATCTTATTTGCAATACTGACAAATATACAATTTGCAGCTTGAAAAACGCACCGTCATTGTGCTGGATCAGACTTTGAGGACTTGAACATTTCGATTGTTTCCCCTCCCCAAATGTCATCGGAGGCATACATAAGGAAGTGGAGAGGTCTCACCTGGAGATACTGTTTTTTCCGGGAGTTCTCCAAAGATGGTAACATTTTATGCTCCAACGACTTTGACAGTCAGGTTGGAGGAGAGTGGGCCATGATGCGAGTTGTGTACAGGTGCAATATCATACTGGAAACTCTACTGCACTTTTTGGGAAATAATTTGGCTTCATAAGGATTGTAATCATAGATCCAAATTGAATGTCGTTGACGACATTCACTTCTTTGTCTTAGTCATTCTTAAGCGAGAATTTGAATTCACCTGGATTAGGAGCTTAGGGTGTAATTATAGTGTCCCTGATTAGAATTGATAATGTCCATGAATGGCGTTGACGACATTCACATCCAGAGTTGTTAAGAGGTCCTCAGAGTTATGTAAGTTTTTGTAATGTCCATAGAGTTTACAGTGAGGGTTCCTCACTCCAGTTTGCTGAATGTCAATGCGGACATTCAGTTGTTCTGCAATGCTTTTGCCTCTTGCGAGAAATCTTGAGGCTTGATTAGCTGTGTTATTAGAGATCCAAAGTGAATGTCGTTGACGACATTCACTTCTATGTCTGTGTCATTCACCAGCGATAATTTGAATTTACATGGATTAGGAGCTTAGGGTGTATTTATTGGTTCCTTGTTCGGAATTTTGTGAATGGCGTTGACGCCATTCACATCCAGTGTTATTATGAGGTCCTCAGTGTTATGTTCGTTATGAATGTCCATTGAGTTTTTAGGGAGGGTTCCTTACTCGAGTTTCTGAATGTCGTTGCCGACATTCAGTTTCCATCCAATGATTTTGCCTCTTTTGAGAAATCATTAGGCTTGATTAGCAGTGTATTCACAAATCCAAAGTGAATGCCATTGACGACATTCACTTCTATGTCTGTGTCATTCCAAAGCGAGAGTTTGCATTCACGTGGATTAGGGTGTATTTGCAGTATCATTGAATGGAATTTTTTGAATGGCGTTGACGACATTTACATCCGGAGCTGTCGCGTGGTCCTGAAAGGGAGGTTTGCTATTTCATGAGCATGAGCGGCATGAGCGGCATGAGCGGAGTAGTAAGACAATCGGTTTTCATGAGCAGAAGTACAAATTTTGAAAATAAAAAACAATAAAAAACAGTAATTTAATGCAATGTGTCAGGAAAAACAAATATATTATTCGGCCCCTTGAAGGGAAAATTGCAGTTTTGACAGTTGTGCTCATGATATTTCGTCTTCCGCTCATGCCAATTCCCAGCGACATGTGCAAATATGGCGCCGAATTTCGCGGTAATAGGGTCCGTAACCTGAAAAAACGGCGACGTATTTCACGGTAATAGGTCTCTCTGGCGAAAAATGGTGCCGAATTCCGCGGCTATAGGTCCCCTCATGACAGGTAATTCGGCGCCATTTTTCCAGTGCATGTTCGGACTTAGCCAGTTTTCGGCGCAAAATAGGGAAATTCGGCGCCATTTTTCCAAACACTGTACCAGTGCATGTTGGGACTTAGCCAGTTCTCGGCCCAAAAAAGAGAAATTCGGCGCCATTTTTCCAGACACGGTACCAGTGCATGTTGGGACTTAGCCAGTTTTCGGCCCAAAAAAGAGAAATTCGGTGCCATTTTCCCAGACACAGGTACCAGTGCATGTTGGGACTTAGCCAGTTTTCGGCCCCAAAAAGAGAAATTCGGCGCCATTTTTCCAGAAATGGCCCCACAACTGCTTCTGTTGGATCTCAGTTTGAATGGAATATTGCCTCATTCCAGGAGTTTTGGGGTGCATTTCATTACACTGCAAAAAAAAGTCTGATACAGCAAAATGCAATTGAAAATATCCATATGGAGGATTCCCTTTGCCCCATCAATGATTTTTGGAATCCCTAAGGAGGAGTTTGTGCAGCTCGTTCACGCTCAACGCCGGTGCATGAATAAAGTCATCAATAGTCACGTTCATCCTCAACCTCTTCAGGTCAATGTAATACAGATGCTTGCACGGATAATACTTCGAACCCTTCTTTGCTTCCATCAACGAGAAGTCCGTACAATTGCAAGTCGGCTCCACTCCAATCGTAATTGTGTATACATCATCGCGTATAGCCGAGCCAGCCGTTGCCATCCGATACACACGCCCAAGGCCGGGTGGGGGTACGTCCACGGAGCTCTGAATAGTGCAAGCCATCCCAAGAGCATTGGCAATCCGAGTCTCATTCAACTTGTTGGGAGGGTGTCGTCTCTTCACTCTTTCGAATCGCATTGTGGGATGTGCATAATTGTCCAATCCGTCTCTACTGGACCGAGCAGTCTGTAATGGCTGGGTCTGAGGAACCGGAAATGCGTGGGCCGGGATGTCTGTGCGTTGCACCATTCGAAATCCTGCTGCAGATAGAGCATTCGCCTCATTCTGAGAGAGGCTGCAACCCGGTGCAACAGGCCAGACGCCCGGAGGCTCCAGCAATCTTTGAATCCCGTACTTGGGCTTGCCAAATACACAGGTCATTATGTCGTGCCTACAGAACCAAAATGTCTGCGTTGTGGCGTGAGCAAATGTGGGAGTCAAAAATCTGCCGCTGAAACAAGGTGCAGGTACAGCACCGTGTGGGTTCCTCCGAATCATCTCACCACAGCGTGCTCTCGTATCCACCCGGATGGCGCAACACTTCCCTCGAAATGCCGGCAATGTCCTTGCAATTCTCCACTGTGACTCCGACACTCTTGTCTCCACAATGGGAATGTTGTACAGCTTTACTACAGATGGCTCGTTATGTTGCCGGGGCACGCGCCCTATGCTCAAAGGAGATGGCGATCTTGAACGTGCAGGACTTGCGGTGCTCGACGAGACCTCCTCGGGCAACATCACCGGACCACGAGGGAGCGTGCGAATATTCTTGTCAGCTCGCCATGAATCCTCTTCTCCGCCAGGTGCCTCATCAAGTCTTCGTCTCACTGGACGGGTATGAACATCTCCTTCCAAATGTTGGCCTCTTCGCAGCAATGGTGTGTCCCGAAGGCCCTCTCGCAAGGCCGCCGCCCACTTCCAAGGATTCTTCGATCTAGAGGTAGTCCGCATCAGCATTTCCTGCCTGTCCGGCCCCAAGCCCCACTGTTTCCCTTTCAAGAACTCGTTGTACCTGCATTGCTGCATAATTGACCTCACAATGTCCTCCGTTGTGGCAGTGAGGATGTCCACTAGATGCGCCGCAGAGGAGGCACGCTAGGAAGAGTGCACTGATTCGGCCATGTTTGTCGTGGGCATGTCGGTGTCGGAGTCGAGACACATTTCCTGCACAAGCACATGTTGAGGTTACAAGCAAGTTACAAATATAGCCAAGAATAATATTCAACGGGACGCGAATTCGTGCAACTCACCTCCCGCATATAGTCGCCGAACTGGAGGAAACGATAATGCCACCATGCTAGCCAACTGACCATTGCTCCCTCGTCTGATTTCCTTACAGCACCTGACGATGTCCACCAAGCCCGTATACATGCAAACTGTGTCTCTGCATCATCCAAGGTGGGAGCGCACTTCTACGCAAGGCACATGGAACGGTGCTCCTCTCTGAAATCTGGCGCCACAAGCCTGGTTGTGTACTGCGAAAGGCTCTGCAGAAAATGGAACCCACAAGATCTCTCCTTGCCTTCCATGGGAACATTGGGGTCTTGCCCGTACACCCTTCGGATGGCAGCCTAATTTGCTTGTGCGTTGTCCGCCATGAAACCACGGAAATTGGGAGGGGGCAATCCCGCCTTGGCCATCTGTTCGTTTATTCCCTGCCAAAGAAGCATCTCCGATTGTGTGTCCTCTCTTTTCATCTCACAAATAGCAATTGTCATTAGCATCTTGCAGTGGGTGTCGTAGACATGTGCACCCATTGTCACCCACTGGTGATTTGTAATTCACTTGATATGGTCGAACATGACCCAACTGTTTGACAAGTCCCCACTCGTCATCTTGTCGACCAGTTGGACGCCGCTGCCAGGTCTACACGTGGACATTTTGAATACGAAACAACGATCTGCCTCAGTCCCTTGTCCTGGAAACCTACTTCCATGAATGTAGTCATATCCACATCGTCGCTTCACCTCCAGAATGGAGTGCATATCCGAGCCACGCCCAATTTTCTGTTTGCATGAGACAACGTGGTTTCGGACATTCGGTGAACATACGTGGGACACCGACTCCAGCAATGCCTCCATTTCCTTCTCATCGAGAGGAACTCTATCGGAACCGTCTTCCGACATAATTCTGGCCAATGCCATCTTATGGGCGGCTTGGAGCTGTATCTGTTTGGGTTTGGCACCCGGTCTCAACTTAACCTCCTCCTGAACGAGCTGCTCTGCCTCGTGGGCAGCCTCCCGCGAGTTCCCGTCACTACCTGGATAAGTGAGTCCCTCTGGAGGCTGATATCGAGGTAACCTTTCCGGCATAGGAGACCCCCGTCGCTTCTTCTCCGCCATCTGAATTGCATAGTCTTCTCCCATGTCAAAAGAATTCGGTGAAGAAACAGTTGTATCAGAATCCTCATCGCCTCTCAGGTGTTTTAATTTTCGAACTTTTTGTGGAATCATCTGGGGCATACAATGCTGTCCTACCATGTCTGGAAGTTTATATTTTACAACTTGGTGTAACCGCTGAACAGCAAAATTGGTATAGACACTGAGCTCCTTGTCTGTCCAGGTGAGTGGGGTACCAATTACTGGTGCAGCGTGCAAGTATTTCCATGCCACATGTCCCTTATAGAAAATATCATCAATGCCGAATTTCTGTGTTGACAAATTGTTCCAGGCCGCTTGAAACCATGAACGAATTTGAGAATCCTTTGCATCATAATTTTGGGTCATATAGGTACATATGAGGTGGCACCGAAGGTAATACCCAATGATCTCCACTGGAATAATTCAGAAAGCGTGTTTGCATCTTTTGTTGCTCAATGTGATAACGTACCAGAAAACAGCAGTGTAGTATAACCCGCATCCCATGACAATACTTGCTACCTCCTTGGTCTTGGTATAAATGAGTCGATGTACAACCTGGAAAGCAATTAATTCCCTCAACATGGTACCTCCCTCGTGCCAGTACTGTGCAAAGTGATGATCCTCAATTGATCGATTCTTCGGAAGAACTTTAGTCCTAGTTGCCACTGGCAGCCAGATGCGCATGATTTGGTAGTAATGTGCAAATGACTGCGGAGGACTAAATTCTTTCCAAGCCAAATCCAACATGATGGGAATTTGGTTGAAGGGCATAATCATAGCCCTACTGTACTCCCTTGCAGCTGGAGTTTTAGGTGGGTTAAAAGCTGCATTCCCCATACCTCAGGCTATGGTGGCTGTGGTGTGGTTTGTAGTAACCACAGGTTCAGCTACTGGTACAGTGACTTGTTGTGGTGGTGGTGGTACTGACTCTTGTATCATTGGCATCTCCTGCACCTCCTGTGAAGACTGAAAAGCCAAAGTTTTGGCTTGTAAATAAGAAGCCATTAGCTGTTCCTGAGGGATATAGACTCTTTTGTCAATGTTTGAAGTGAGGTCCTCCACTTGAGTCTGCAGTCCGTCTACATCCTCTTGTAACTCTGCTATCCTACTATAGACATTGTCTATAGTAGTTGTGGCAATGTTCTGCACCTGTAGCCTGAGCTCATTCATCTCGCTTTGGGTGAGTTCGTGGTGCTTTGCCTACTGGCCCCTTGTGCTCACCAGACCTGCATAAGCTGTTATCCACCAAGTTGCTTGTGGTTCCCCTGAGAGTTTGCTCCTCTCTTAGCTTGTACACTTCTAACTGTTGTTGTAAAGCCTCCATGCGCTTCGCCTGAGGTTCAACCAACTTCGCATAGGCAGCAGCCAGATTATTAGCTTCCCTCTAAGCCTTGTTATTGACAGCGATTTCATTTCTATTGGCCATGATCGTTTGGTGCAACTCCACGATGTGCTTCTCTTGATCAGCTTCAACCTGCCTGTATTGCTTGAAAGCATCCTCATTGCAACAGATTGTATTCTTCATATCGACAATGAGTTTCAATTGCTCAACATTCTCCTCTTCTGCTTCTTCGTACATTTTTCCGCTTGACTGTTTATTTCTTTTGTAGATTGTTCAAGCATAGTTGTGAATGTAGCACATCGCCATCCTGTCATGCACTGTCTGCAACTCCGTATGTAGTGCATTCACTTCTTGCAACTTGCTTTCATGCTGCACCTGCATTTGGTAGAGCTGTTGCTTATGTGCTTTGTGCAACTGGTCTTGCGCGAGGCCTGCCTCAATCAATTGTTCCTTGGCCAATTGCAAAGCCGCTTCTGTATTTCCTAAGTCCTGCTGCATCTTGAGAGTGACCTCTTCATCGACCTTGTTTGCACACTCAGTGGCTAGTCGAGCCTCGAACTCCTTCCTGAGTTCCTCTCTCAAGGCTGTCAATTGGGTATTGGAACATGGGATTTGACATAAGTCCCCAACAATTAAGTGTCCCCCTATGGAACTCATCAGCATTGCCTGTCGAGGGTCATCATGGTGAGGTTGCTGCTGTTCCTCCTGATCCTCAACAATGTGATGTCTCACGAACCATTCAGGCCATTGTCCCACCGGATTTTCTTCCTGAACCACTTCATCTATCACCGGTGCTACAGTGTCATGACCTTCCGCCTGTGGTACCTCCGACACAGGTGTGTGTATTATATGCACCTCAGGATTTCCCTTGGGCAACTGTTGCACCTCTGGGATCTCTGTCTCCTTGACCAGACCAGAATATTCATAGAGAAGGTCCCCCTTCTCCATTTCTGCCACTATCTGTTCTGTAGTTGGAATATCTAACCCTTCTCTTTCCAAATCAATTATTTCTGGTTGAGCTGCATGGACAACTTGTGACCTTGTGACAAGTCGATCAGCTGGCTGTGATGGTTGTGATACAGAAGTAACTTCCTCCTCCTCTCTGAAGGTCCTGCTTCCAGTAATAGCATTTCTCTGTGCTGTTGTGCCCCTTCCTGCACATGAGCTTGGGAAACATTATCATGCGGAATCCGTGAAGCCAGTGGATCCACCACTACAGTCTTTCCCCGTCTCTGCCTCTTAGTCTCGGGTTGCCCTGCTCGTCCACCCTCACTGTGTGAAGAGCCTTGCTCTTCCATTGCAGTGGTTTCTGGCTCAAACACTCCCATTTCCTTTCTTTCTTGCGCATCAAGTATGCCAGAATCAAGGATTATTTGAGCAATGATTGGGCCAGACACTATGATAGGAGACTTTGCGGTAGTACCTTGTAATCTTTTCAGCTCCTCCACCAGTGCGTTGTACATTATGTCCGCCCATTGTACCTCTTGTCCCTTCAGGCCTTTGAGTATTTCCTCCGTGAAGGATCTGCTCAAATACTGTTGGTTCTGTTTCATGGCAATCAGAACGTTCAATACCTGGCCTACCTCTTTTAGCCCTGGGTACACAGCCTTGGTACAAGCATAACCCTGAGTTTTAAAGAAACTCCCTTCTTGGAATAAGTCCCCTATTTGCAGTCTTGCCCTCTGTTCCTCCACATGCACCTGACCTGCTGGCAATCGAAACAATTGCTGGAGGTATAGGGGAGTAATCATCAATTCAACTCCCTTCACCGTTGTTGTTCGTGTCCTTGGCTCAAAGTTCTGCAAAAATTGTAACATGTACTGTCTATGGTGTAATGTCCAATCTAGGCTTTGCATCCTTGCAATCTCAGCTCCTCCAGTATCTGTATCGTCTGTGGGGTAGCAATCGTTTGTTTCTGCAGAATTGTGGTGCTCTTCACCCTGATTTCCTCCATTCCTCTCACTCTCTTCATTTTAGACTCACAGAACTGTTTTGGCTGTAACAACTGCAGGAATGCCTGTAGTGCACAAGCATAAACGTATGGTTGCCGCAGAAAGCTATGGGTAATTTCTTGTAAGCCTGCGGGGCTTGCAAGCATCGCTCAAGAGAAAAGCTCCGTTCTGTCCTTTCGTGTCTATGCCACTGCGTAAGTAATATTGCGAGCGTATAGTCTGTTAGTTCCTCCATAGTTTCCAAGCTATAGCATGATGGTCTGTCCCGTCGAGACGCCCGTTACTCAGAACGACGCCGCCTCAATTTCCCTCCATTTTCTTGATCCTTTCTCTGGTTTTCTATTGGCTGTATCCGCTGTGACTGGATTTTAGATTTTTTTCTTTAGTGGACTTTCCCTGCTGGATAGTCCACTAGGATCACACATGTGACAAGAATTTCGTTTTTCTGTACTTGTCGTTCGTTCCGTTTCCCTTTTTCCGTATTCATTAATGGGCCCGCCTTTCATCCCTTTTGACGGCCGTTCTTGTCCTCTTTCTTTATGACACCTGTTCTTGCACTTCCTTCTCAGCTGTGTGTCGCGCCCTGACCTCCACGTGTCTATTTTTAAACTAATTTCCGTTTTCTCTTCCGTCAGCCATTTTCTTGAAGTTATTATGCGTCCACCTGTCACTGATTCTATGGATCGTGTAACCCTAGTAGGCTGTGTTGAGCTGTGACAGGCTGTGTCATACTGTGTTACGCTGTGATAGGCTGTGATGCACTGTGGTAAACTGTGATAGGCTGTGACACGCTGTGGTAGGTTGTGATAGGCTGTGTTGCGCCGTGCTGGGCTGTGATAGGCTGTGTCACGTCGTGATGGGCTGTGATAGGCTGTGCTTTGCCTTGTTGGGCTGTGATAGGCTGTGTCACGTTTGTTTTGCCCGCCCTGGTCATATATGCTCGGCCTAGCGACAAGTGCTCCATACTCCGTTCGTAACACTGGTGCAGCCCGTGACTGCTCTTGCGGTTCAACATGCAAATCATGCTGCAAGGGTTTGTCATGGATACCACTGTACCCCTTCAACTTATTGGCATTGACTCTTCCCAGCATTTCTTTGTTAATGGTTTGTAACATGACGGTGTTGTTATCATACATCTTTTGTATGACATAAGGTCCTTTCCATGGTGATTTAAGCTTAGAAGCTTGAATCTTTCATTTCTTCTGCAACCATAGAACCAAATCTCCCGTCTTAAAGGTTTTTAACTTGCCTTCATCAAACTGTTCCTTTCGCTTCATCTGAATTCTGGTCATATTATCAGCTGCATCAGCACGTACTTCTTCCACATGGTATAATTCATGTTTCCTGACCTTGATGGAGTCTTGCAATTCCATTCTCTTTCCCCACTCCGTTCTCATGGTAGGTAACAGGAATTCCACTGGAAGTAAGGCTTCCATACCATAAACTAATTGGAATGGTGTATACTTAGTGGTGACTTTATATGAAGTCATGTATGACCACAAAGCTGTCAGCAGCTTTGTATCCCAATCCGTTCTGTTTGCATTGACTATCTTAGCCAAGATAGTACATAGTATTTTGTTGGTAGCCTCTGCCTGCCCATTACCCTGTGGGTAATATGTTGTACTCTTTCTATGCACAATCATGAACTCTTTAGTCAACAACTCAATGGTCTCATTCATGAAGTGACTTCCCTGATCACTGATAAATTCTAAGGGACAACCAATCGTGTAAGTATGTTCTCGTACAGGAACCTTGCTGTGGACTTGGCTGTGTTGTCCCTCAAAGCTTTAGCTTCCACCCACTTTGTAGTATAATCAGTGGCTGTAATTATGTACCTATTTCGTGTATTCTTGGATGGTGGGTTAATTGGTCCAACAAAGTCTGGTCCCCATTTCTGAAATGGTTCCGTAGGCATTGTAGGATGCAAGGCCATCCTTCCAGATCTCTGCAAAGGTCCTAGCCTCTGACATTCATCACACTTCTGACAATACTCGTGTACATCTTTGAACAAAGTAGGCCACCAGTATCCTGCGAGTAGTATCTTCCTACTGGTAGTCTCTTCTCCAAAATGACCTCCAGCCACTCCTTTATGAACTTCCGCCAAAACTTTATTTACTTCATGGTGGTACAAGCATCGTTTTAGTACTCCATCAGGTCCTAGCTTATACATTATGCTTCCTACCATAGTATAAGGTAAAGCTTTGATAGCGATTCTCTTCCTCTGCTCCTTACCATAACTAGGTGGGCACTGACCATGAGCAAGGTAGTATCTGATTGGCCACTGCCAATCTAACCAGTCATCTGCATTTCCCTGCACCTCCACTGCAAAGAGACTCGCATCTGGTAATTGATCATCTATTCCTGTGGCTGGTTCTCCTGTTGACAATCGTGACAAATGATCCGCCACAAGATGCAGTCTCCCAGGCTTGTAAACAACCTCGACCTCAAACTCGTGCAAGATTATCAACCATCTTGCTATTCTTCCGCTTATCAGAGGTTTGTTTACCAGGTATATCAGAGCCTGGTGATCCACATAGAACATAAACTTCTTGCCCAACAGGTAATGCCTGAATTTCTTCACTGCATAGATCATTGCCAATGCTTCTCTTCCGTTGTGCTATAGTTCCTTTCAGCACTGTTCATCTACCGGCTAGCATAGTAGACAGGTGAATCTATATTCCCTGTAACATTCTGGGCTAACACCGCTCCCAACGCTTCTCCTGATGCATCGCAGTGAACATGGAATACTACATGCCAGTGAGGGTTAATCAGCTCAGGTGTAGTTGTTACTGACAGTGTAAGTTCCTCAAACGCCTGTTGACATTCAGCTGTCCAGGCAAACACTTCATCTTTCTTCAGTAGTTTGCTCAATGGTGCTGCTATTTGTGCATACCTTTTGACAAATCTCCTGTAATAACTGGTTTGCCCAAGGAATCTCCGTAGACTTTTAACATTCACTGGTGGTGGAGAGGCTTTAATGGACTCTGTCTTTCTGGGATCCACAAGGAGTCCCTTCTTACACACAATGTGTCCCAGAAGCACCCCTGAGTTCACACAGAAAGTACACTTCTCTGGATTCAGGCCCAGACCTCTCATCCTGCATCTGGCCAAACATAACTCCAATTTATGCAAGTGCTCATTCTTAGAGCTGTACACACTGAAATCATCCAAGAATACCTGCATGAAATCATCCAGATACTCATGAAAAGATTCACTTATCACTCTCTGAAAGGTCGCTGGTGCATTACAAAGTCCAAATGACATGACTTTGTATGCATAAGCCCCCCAGTCTGTGATGAAAGCTGTTTTCCCTTGGTCTTCTTCTGCCACTTGCACTTGATTATACTCCAGCCGCATCTCTGCAACCTGCTCCCACTCTGGGTGTGCAGCAAATAGGGTAGCTTCCTGCTCCTCATCCAATCCTCCTTTCCAGTCATACTCTCTGACTCCTCGAGGTCTTCTTGTAGCAAGTAATCTACTAGATTTCTTTGTGGTAATTTGTATCTCGTGTATCCCATTATGCACGGTTAGTAACTGAGAATTCCAGTCATGGAATACCCTGGCCTGTTTCAGCCACGGACGTCCCAATAATAAGGATTAAGCCTCCATGACTTCATCCATCTTCAATACAGTTACTGTGATCATAAAGATCATCTTCTGTATCTGTATCTTAACTCTTCTTATTAATCCCAATGGTTGTACACTTCTTTGATCTGCCATTGTTACTGTAAATGGGGCTGGTTTCATGTTACTTAGACCAAGCTTCTTCCTTAATTGGTCTGTCATGATATTTACTCCAGAACCTCCATCTATCAGTACATCAGTTAGTTCTGTGCTTCCAATTCTCAATTGGATTACTGGCATAGAATCATCAAAGTCCATGACTGTTTCTCGCCCTTCCGGCTTCACATTATAACTGGTCACCTTGCTGTTCAGGTCTATGTTTCCTGTCTCTTGGGCAATTCGATTGATTGCTTGATACAGCCTGTGCCTACAATAAGGTGCCACAGCTAATAGCTGTCCAATGGTAATTTCTGCTTTGGTCTGGCATATTACTTCAGCCAAAGTCTCTTCATTACTTTGCATGTCTGCATCTTCTTTCTTCCTTTCTTCCTCACTCCCTTCTTTTTCTCCATCAGAATCAGAGGAATCTGCCACAGGAATATCAGTACTCTTTTGCATTTCCCTTATAGTATCTGCCACTTCCTTGTGCAGTTCCTTCTCATCTTTCCAAGTCTCTTCATCTTCCGGCATATCATTGCCACTTCCATTATCATCTTCTTCCTCTTCTACTGGAGGTATTAGTTTGGCTTTACTTCTTGTTACTATCATTGTACTTACTTCTGGTACAACACATGGCCTAACCATGTGAGCTGCCACCACTGGGCCCTCATTCACAGGAGCTCTCATCTCGTTCTGGTGTCTTATCCAGAATGAACAGGCTGCCTTGCGATGTCCTGGCTGATTACAATAGTAACATAGCTCTTCACCATTGGGTCCTCGCCCTTGGTCTGTTCTTGGATTATTTCTATAATCCTGATTCCCGGGCTGGTAATTCCCCCTTGGATTACCCTGATAGTTGCCTCTGGAATTTCCTTGGTAATTCCCTCTTGAATTACCTCTCCCTTCCATGCCATTGTTATAACCACCAGACCTACCATAGTGGTCCTGATCATTGTTTCTTCTTGGCTGGGGCTGCACCTGATGCACCCTTACTTGCCTAGGTTCACTTGCAGCTGTCCTTCTGTTGTAGTAACAATTCTCAGTAGAATGGTTATCCATTTTATAGATAGTACAGTGTTTCTCCTTCATGTGGCATTCTGTGGTGGTATGGCCTTCATTCTGGCACTTTGCACACTATACACCCTTCCTCCAATGTGTTGCAGCCTCTGTGGCATATTTCTTCAAGATTTCTTCCAATCTTTTTTCATAGTTATCCCTCTTCAACTTCTCCTTTCTCTTACTCTTCCTTTTTAGTTCTTGCTCTTCTTCTTCATCTGACTCATCCTCAGAGTCCTCATCTTCTTTTTTCTCTCTCCTGAGCATTCCCAATTGCTCAATTCTGTTTGCAGTTTCAAATGCCTCGTCCACTGTATTATGGGGTAACATATCCACTTTCTTTTGCAACTCTGGTCTTAGTCCACTCACAAACCAAGTCTTATGTAAATCGGGTGCTGGTACTGCAGCCAGCTTTTTCATCATCAATTCCATCTTCTCCATATACTTTTCAACAGTTTCATGCTTATTCTGCTTCAGCTGTTGTAAACTTCCATACACTTCATCCTCAGTTTTACTTGTCCTGAACCTATTCCGAAATGCTGTATTCAAGCCATTCCAGGTTAGGAAATGATTATCAGGGAATCTTGCATACCATTCACTTGCTTTCTTGATAAGTGAACAAGGAAACAGTCTCATCTTGGCATCATCGCCATTCTCATTGTTCACTATACACATGTGCTCAAATTGGCTAATGTGTACATCGGAATCCCCCTTTCCTGAATATATTGGAAAGGGTGGTTTTGCCCGTGTTGGTTGTAACGCCATCTGTGGCCCTACCTTCTGCCCACTGACAGGTGCTGGCACCCTTACTGGTGCTAGTCCTTCTGGACCTGTTGTTTTTGTGGTGGATCTTCCACCAAGTGGTGGCCCTTGAGCACTCCCTGCTTCTAGCCCCACTATATTCACAGTATTCCCAGCTTCAGTTGCACTACTTCCCACACTCCCTGTCCCCCCAAAGCCAGATCCAGGCCGCCCGCCTGATCCCCCTGAGCCGACACCTTCGTTGGCCTGTGATCCAAGTGCTCCACTTGATCCAGGTCCAACGGGTTGGGATGTCCTGGTTGTAGTCTCAACCTCAGCTGTTGGGTCTACTTCTTCATATTCTTCCTCTTCCAATTTCTTCTCTCTGTTTTCATCCTCCAAGTTCTGCCCTTGGGTTTCTTCTTCACTCATGTAACTCAACTGTAATGGTGTTGGAGAGTCTGAACTCTCCGTTGGCTCTGCCACATCCTCTTCTCCTTCTTCACCTTCTGCTTCAGAAACTGGAGTTCCTGCTTTTGGTGTTCCATGCCAACTCTTATCAAAGATTTCTGTCAAATCTTTTATCCAAGGATGTACCTCAGATCTTTCACCTCGTGATTGATCTTCTTCCTGTACCAATTCCCTTAATTTTTCTTGCAAAGAAACAGAAGGGGTGGCATCCAACTCTAGTTCTTCCGGTATAGGTGATGTACTCTTTGATCTTAATGGTGTGAGAGGTCCAGATGATTCCCCTATGTCTATTCCTCTCTCCCAAAGATATGGATAATTAGCTTTCAGATAGCTTTCTCTTTTTGCTGAATATCTCTGGCGTCTAGCTTCTCTTTCATCACTCATGTCCCATGTCTTTCATTTCTTTTAATGTGGCAATAACCAAAACTCTCTTCTGTAATATCTCTCGTATATGCCTGGGTTTCTTTCAAGCTTCAATGCACCCTTGGCTATACTTGAAGTCTCCGTTACCATATAACCATATGGCAAACAAGTTTGAAAAGCTGTTCTTGGTGTGAGTTTGATCCACAAAATATCCTTTGGAATCCAATTCTTTACCAGTACAAGCTCTTCATGCATATGAGTATAAACATTCACCTTTCTTTCTTCCCAGCCTTCAAACTCTACTCGCTTAATGGATAGCAATGCTATCACATAAACCAATGTTGGTAACCAACGTGCCCTTCCTCTACAGGCTACCTGATAAATCTTTATCACTCCTTTCTCCAGACCCCATTCCGGATCAGCATCATGCACTCGCTTAAGAATATTTTCTTTACAACCATCTGGCAATTCCAAGAACCTTTGAAAGAATTGTTTGGACAATCTTTCTTCCTTCGTTCCACAGGGAATTTGATTCACTTCAAATTCTTTAATGGTCCAACCACCATGATCCCACCAGATTCCTGTCACATCTGGTTGTTCATGACTCAGTTCCCCAGTATGGTTGCCAAATGTCACGCGGCATTTACTCACCCATCCCTTCGCTATTCGAGGCGGAAACTCCAAGATAGAAGAGTTGGAAATCTCTAAGTACTCAGCCCGCGTAGAACAATCAGTCATGACCTACAGCTAGTGTATCATAGGGGTGTTTCCTATTTGTTTCCCTTTTGGCATTCATGTTAGCTACCTTACCATTGATAATTAAGTATCAGTTTGCTTTATCAATCTATTGGATTTCGTCAACTCATCCATTCATTCCACAGCTTCACTCAGATCTCTCTACACAGTGTGATTGTATCGTAAAAGTATCCGATTATGATTTATCAGGTATCAGGCCGAAGCCATTGTGTCTCTAATCTCCTCTACAATATCATTACAGCCTTGCATATAACAAGCATCTACTCATCATCTCTCTATCTTCACTTCCGTTCTTAATCTCTGCCCGATCCCCTCTCCTCCATGACCAAGAAGTCCTCCACCGAATGATATCCCCAAATTCCCCGCTTCTCCCTTTATCTTCCTACCCGTGGTTCTAACCGTTTCCCTCACTAACCGTCGTCTGTGAACTAACATGTTCCCTTCGCAGGTGTTGTTCCCCACAGTCGTTCCCTGTCCTGCTCTCCGTTCCCTATGATCGTGACAGCTGTGTCAAGCTGTGACTGGCTGTGTGAAACTGTGACGGGCTGTGACTGGCTGTGTGGCTGTGTCGGCTGTGTCTGCTGTGACGACTGTAACGGGCTGTGTTGGCTGTGTCGGCTGTGATGACTGTAACGGGCTGTGATGGCTGTGTCGGCTGTGACGACTGTGACGGGCTGTGTCGACTGTGTCTGCTGTGACGACTGTAACGGGCTGTGTAACCCCCCTCTACAGTGCGCTGCTGTCACCCCTAAGGCTCATGTTGGTCTCAGTCTGTGCAAAAATTAAGGGTACCCTACAGATCCCGTTTAAGTGTCTAAGTCCCAGACAGTCCTCTAACAAACCGTGATGTCGTATGCCCTGTCATGAACAGCAGATGTCGAAGTGATCATTGTGTACACCCGACCATATCCTGGATCGGGCACTTCCGTGGTGCTTACAACATGAGCTTGGAGCATTCTTGCGGACTCCACTTTGCCGAAGTGTTCAGCAATTGGAGGGAAACGCCGAACCAGCTTTCCATCTCGTTTGGTTGGCCACAAGTGAGGATTTGCCAGGGGGATCCGAGAGGACGCAGAAGTAGAAACACATGTATGCAGTAGGGGTTGTCTCGCAAGGGAAAAGCCTGCCTCCTCCAGCATTGCAATCTCCTGACTTGTGAGATGTGTTCCCACCTTGACGGGCCAAACGGTTGGAGGAGCTGGCTTCATCACCACGGAAGGACGCACAGTTCCATGCATACATCTACCACAATCGTCTGCGCAGAACCAGAACTTGTGGTTCTTTGCTTCTGGTTGGCCGTATGGACGCATCAAACCCGTGAAAGTTGGAGCATGAGTCCGGGCACCGCCTCTGGATATAGATGAAGTGCACTTCTCAAAATTAGTTGCCTTGATCGCTGTACATTTCACACGAGACCCTGCACTTGTGCGTTCTATGTGCCAAACATGGTCGGGGCATGCGGACTCCAGCACATCAAGGGGGTAGTTTCTCTCCTGCACCATTTCAATGGCACTGTTAGATGCTGGAGCCTGCCGTCAAGTCGGAGGTTCTTCCAAAATCCAAACCAAGTGGGGTGTTCAATTTCCTCTTACATGAGCCGAATCTCTCCTCCCCTTCAAGATGTGGAACTCTAGAAACAAGTGGTGTTCCCTGGGAATACATGCTCACCGCCCGTGCTATCTTGCTTGGATCCCCAGATCTGTTTGCAGCATGCAACATCAACTCCTGTTTGTCCGGACCCTTGCCACCAGCCCCTCCTCGCAAGAAATCACGGTATCTGGTTTGTTGTTGCAAGGCACGTATCAGATCATCTGTTGTTGCCACATACAAATCCTGACCTCGTTTCCCAGAGTGTTGCAACCATGCATTGTGCACAGTCTCTGCCAAATTGCAAGATGGCATGTCTGCCATTTCCTTAATGGACATGTTCTACAAAGATCAGAACCACACTTCAAAATAGTGCACAGGGAACAACATAAAGAAAGCAATGAGAGAAAAATTTGGAAAGTAAATGTATGAATAAAGCTAGCAATACAAGCCTCGCACCATTGTCATGGCTGCTCCCCACTGTCTGTACCTGAAGTGCCAAAACGCCAGCCAATCTTCCAATGCTCTCATACTCTCAAGCGATGCAGCTCCAGAAGAGAACCACCAAGCACGAATTGTCTAGAACAAAGTGTCCGCCTCCTTCATTGTTCTAGCATGTTTGTATTCTTTGCACAATTTACGGTGCTGTGTCTGCATCTCTGGTTTGATGTCCGATTTTGTATGTTTCTCCAAAGATTGTGTCCAATGGAATAGACATGTACGCTCTCTTCCCGGCATTGGCACTTTTGGGTCGTCTGATCCGAAGACAATTCAAACTGCATTGAAATTCGCCTGAGCACTATCTGCCATAAAACCAGCGAAATTTGGAGATGGCAGCCCATGGCAGCCCATAACACATACAAGGGAATTCCACATGAGCTTCTGGGATTCCGTATCCTCGGATTGCATGTCACAAACTGCAATTGTCATAACTCGTTGGTACACTGGATCGTAGACATGACAAGCCATTGTCGTCCAATCTTTCACTCGTTTCACATGATCAAACATAAGAAAACAATTCTGCAGGTCCCCAATCTTCTGCATCCGCTTCACGAGGCTAACCCCACTACCCTCCCCAGCAGTCGACATTTTGAAAAGAAAAACTTTGATGACACCTCGACCTGGAAAAACATTGTCCTGGATGTAGTCGTACATGCTCAGTCGTTTCAATTCCAAAATGTTGTCTATGTAGCCTCTGATCCCAGAGCCCATTCTCAATGCATTGATCTGATGCCGAATGTTAGGTGAACTCAACGTGGAGAAATGATCCATGACAACGTCGAGTGCTGCACCGTCAAGTTTAGTCCCCACAGAATCCCCTTCACTCAAAATATGGCTTTCCAAGAAGGACTTGCTTGCGCCAAGAGCAATTGCGGATGTTGTTGCGAATGGGTTTCTCTTGTACTCCTGTTTAATCAACCTCGATACTGTCTCAACACTCTCCCTGTAATCCCCCTTCGAGACAGGATGGTTATGGAAACCGAAATGCACACAAGCTCTTGTCTTGGTTTTCAAACGGTGGACAACATAGTACATTCTTGCTCCACACAGCGCGGGGGCTGCTATTTCATGAGCGGCATGAGCATGAGCGGAAAAAAAAAAACATGAGCAGACCATTGTGAGTCCACGGAAATAGGGTTAGGAGGCACGGAAATAGGGTCATGTGAAGTTGGAATGTGGCACCAGTGGACTTGAAATGCAACATTTTATTGCAAATTTTGTGGCAAGCCACGTCTATACAAGTGTGTTCTAACTGTCATAGCCGGAATGGGCACTACTCTCCTACACCCTCCGAGGAACTTGCCCCACCTTCTTCCTCATCCCCCTCATCCCCCTCATCCTCCGAGCTCTGTGATGCATCAGTTCCACTATGCCTCTCAAAAATCCCGTCCTCTCCTTGGGGGACTGTCCACCTCACCTCCTGGGAATCTTCTGCGTCTTCTCCCCCACTTTCCTCAGCAGAATCCAAGACAAATCTACGAGCCCGACGGGCTCTAATAGCTGCTGCCTCCTCCCTCATCTTTATTTTCTTGAGACTTGCCTCGTCTAAAATCTGCTGTACACGACTAGGTTCGGAACACCTCCTAATGGACACCAAAGCAAGCCGGGCAGCATAAGTAGGGAGGATGTACTCCCTTTCTGGACTAGGCATGAAATCCCCCCTGGCAAAAAAAGGCACGTTCCTCCTGCCCATGAACTCCGGTGTAGACGTCCCTCCGGCAGTACTTGGCATCCTACAGTAAGAACAAATCCACTTCAAGAATGTCAATACCAGCACAACCAGAAAGGGTTTTCAATGAAATAAGAGAGCGGAGGGAGGTGCCTCACGAAATCTGGAGGCAACTTACAATGCCACCACTCACTCGTAAACCGGGGGCTCCTCGGCCTCGATCCCAACTTCCTCCCCCTGCTCCTTCTCGGATTTTTCCTCATCCTCCGAGGATGCCTCTTCCTCTTTCGGCAGACGTTCAGCCGCTGCAAGTTCCGAGTTGTGGAGGGCAGTATCTGGCTCGAAGGCAAACACATGCCTGTCGGACAACGTCCCTGCCCACATTGAAGCACCTGAGGAACAAAGCGAGCGGTTAATAGCTTGCGGCATGCAATTGCAATCGGGCCAGGGGACAAACTGAGCACGTGAAGGCTTACCCGTGCCGCATGTGAGGTCCAGAATCTGCCCTTGGACATCCGAGCACGTCTCCATGAGGGTTTGGATGAAAGCAGGGCTCCGGGTCCGGCTGTACCGCCACGGTTTGCCTGTCTTTGTGTCCTTCAGCATACTGGAGTAGGGCACATAGTTGTAGAGGACATCGTAGGTTACAGGGTCCACAACGGCATCAACAAGACGACCGTCGTTGCGGAATTTGAACGTAGACCCTCTCTTCACAAAGCAATATGCCTCAAACACCAATGTTTGCACATCCAACAAAGAAGGGATCAACTCCAGGGTCTACCTAACATACACCACAATATGAAGTGAATGCAATAGATTGATAACTTACACTTTGGCCCTCTGTTCGCAACCCCTGTGTACTGATGCAGAACCATTTTCTGAGGAGGACCGGGGTGACACTTTTTGGTGTCCACCTTGCCACTGCATTCTCTGTGGTCTTCCCTCTCGTGGCAAGGACAACCACACATCCACCATCATCCAGAAGCATCCCCGCCAGCCCAAACCCGGCTTTCCAGTAGTCCTCAGTAAACCTGTTCCAGGTGGGCACACCATCCAGGCCCTCCAGCAGCTCCCCATCTGGAATGTCGAGGAGAATCATGTCGCAAGCTCTCTCCACCTCAACCCCCCCCCGAGTGCTCTTGCAATTCGTGCTCACAGCCGTGAAGAATTCCATCATGGCTTCAAAACCAGGGGTGTCTTTAGGCTCTGTACCGCCAGCCCTCTTCTTGGCTTTCCCCTTCTGCTCCGCCAGAGACTTGCTGTGTGCCACCTTCTTCGCCCTGGCAGCGAGAGCGTCAAGGAAGCTCTCATTGACGCATTGGATGATGGTTGGAGGTTCTAGCTTTGGCCTGTGCGTAAACGTCACCGCCGAATACCGCCGTGTAGGCTCGCCCTCAAATGCCAACTTCTTGGCAGAGCCAATCCCACTCCGAACTGACTTGGGAACCCGGACGACCGGTGACTGGGTAGGAGCAACAGCAGTCGCAGGACCTTGAACAAAGTCGTCGTCCGAGTCACTCTCTTGGGTCCCCTCCTGCGCCTCCTCCGATGCCCCGATGGTTTTCTTCTTTTTGGGTGTTACTGCACTCACCTGTTTCCTTGTCCTTTTCCTTTGGCCTTTACTCTTCTCATGCAATTTCTCCTGAATTCCTGCCTGAGCAAGCTCTGCCGTTTTCCTGGAGTTCACAAGCGCTTTTGCCTCTTTTGCACCCAACGGAGGCAGCGGAGCCCGGTTTCGTCGGAATTCAGCATCCAGCTTCAATTGAAACTCGGATGGGTCAAGCGAGCTGGGCGGAAGGTCCACATACCAAGGGCAATCACGCAAATGTTCCAGATGCCACTCCTTCACAATATCGTCAGTGTACATGGAGTCAGCCCCAGGGTTCCTCCATGCCAGGAAGAATGGTGGCTCGAAAGACAGATGACCTTTCTCCAAAAGGGAGAACTTGCAGTACCTGCATTCATGAAAAACACAATGAGGTCCCTGAAATGCATATTCGGCACCATTTTCCCAGGTTGGGGCGGATGTGAGCGGGCCTAGAAATGGAAAAATGGCGCCGAATTTCGGTTTTCGGTGACTGCCACCCTAGGGACTTAGCCATCTTGGGAGCCCTGAACTGGAAATTCGGCGCCATTTTTCCCGGTTTGGCCCGAAGATGGCTAAGTCCCAGAACCGCAATAGGGCCTAGAACTGGAAAAATGGCGCCGAATTTCCAGTTCAGGGCCAGCCACCCTAGGGACTTGGCCCGAAAATGGCTAAGTCCCTGAACGGCAATAGGGCCTAGAACTGGAAAATGGCGCCGAATTTCCAGTTCAGGGCCAGCCACCCTAGGGACTTAGCCCGAAAATGGCCAAGTCCCTGAACGGCAATAGGGCCTGGAACTGGAAAATGGCGCCGAATTTCCAGTTCAGGGCCAGCCAGTCTAGGGACTTAGCCCGAAAATGGCGAAGTCCCTGAACGGCAATAGGGCCTAGAATTGGAAAATGGCGCCGAATTTCCAGTTCCGGGCCAGCCAGTCTAGGGACTTAGCCCGAAAATGGCCAAGTCCCTGAACGGCAATAGTGCCTAGAACTGGAAAATGGCGCCGAATTTCCAGTTCAGGGCCAGCCAGTCTAGGGACTTAGCCATTTTCGGAGCCCTGACTGGAAATTCGGCGCCATTTTCCCTAACACCACATGAGGCCTCTAACATCCTGAAATGCAAGGACTTGAAAGAAAGGCAGCGCGTATGTACCTGTACAGAAGGCGCATTGCTGCTTTGTCCGCGTTCGGCTGGTCGGTGAACTCGTGGCTCCGGCGAGCATCTGCTATCTCCCGAAAGAATAGGTTGATTTTGTAGAGCAGAAAGTACCTCGTCACATAGTCACGTAGGCTCTCTGCTGCAAGAGATATCTCCATCTTGAACTGATGTGCTTGTGTGTCCAGCTGCTCTTGCGCATTCGTCGTCACCTGTGGAGATTCTCCATCAGATCGCTTTCCTGAAAAAATACAATGAATCCACCCCCTACTAGAGTAGAAGCCCCAAACGAAGCGTGGGGAAGTACCTGAAACCACCATGTCATGCGGTTCATCCACATGTCGAATGTGGGGTCAGAGAGTTTGTCCGGTTTGGGGAAGCTCCACATGTCCCTAGTACTTTGGGAACCATTCCAGATTTGGAGCCACCGGGTCTGTCCAACCACCCAGCATATTCGTAAGCGCCAAACACCACAAAAATGAGTTGTTGCCACCACAATTTGGTTAAGAATGTATCACCTTTTCTGTTGCATCCACACAGGATGTGGCTAGAGGATGGAGCTTCTCCAATGTCATCGTGGGCTTCAGAGCGCGAGAGTAGTGCTTCCCCACCTCCACCAGAAAGTCGGCACCAAGGGCGGGATCAGCTATGGCCACGTACTTTACCATCCGCGACTTGTACTTTATGCGGGCCCTCACCTCCGCAGCTTTGACATACGATTCGAGTTCCGGGAGGGTTGGATCTTCTCCTCTGACTCCATGTAGAACCTCCGCGCATGTGCCAAATCCTGCTGTATTTTTGTCTGTCAAGAATGTGCACATAAGATTAGAGATCCTGCTCAACACAATTTCTTCTATTGGAGGAGGAGAGACAGATTAGCTCAACAAAACTGTCAGGAGCTTTACCCGAAATATGTAGTCCACCATGGCGTCGACGCTCAGCCTATACCAGGTTCTGTCTGCCTTTGCCTCTGACTTGCGCATGAGGTCGGCACTTAGGGAATTGGCAAACTCTTGCACCCCCTGCTTCCCGACATCCTTCACTCGGAAGAGCATATGGGACAAGTTGGTGGCAATGAAGGCATTCTCAGTCACCCTGCAGTGCCACATTTCCATCAAACAATACTGAAATGGGAATTTTCATCATATATGAGGATTCGCAATGAAATGACTTCCAAATTCAAAGTCCAAAAGCGAGAGGCGTTGTAGCTTACGAGTTAATGTCGGCCATTGCAGCTTTGAGAAGACTGCGATCTTTGGGCCCCGCAACCTTCAGCACAACACAATCCATGGCGAAATGCCAATCGAGGTCGTTGGGGTGGGCTTGGGCAATGTGCTCCATCCATGCCAGGAGGCGATGATTGCCGTCCCACACGTAGAACATCTTACCGGACAAGTGCTGGAAAAGAGGATCACTAGCAATCGATCTCTCGAACTCCTCATTTCGCGTTTGCCAATGGGGACCCCATTTGTCCACCTCATCGGAAGTGTGGGCACGGGAAGCTCCGTGGTCGTTCTCAATGGAAACGTAAAACGCGGCAGACCCCATTCGATATCCATCCCGGAAAGAGAATTTCAGCTTGTCGATATCGCCTGGGAGGGCAGGTCTCACCACTTGCAATGACACCAAGCGGCAAAGGGGAATTCGAGCTTGGCCGGGTACATCATGCCCCCCAGCACCCTGCCAATGTTGCTGTGGGTTGCCTCCAACATCTTGGTAGCGGCCAACTTCATATCCGCCTCAGACATGACGTCTACTGCAGAGGGGTTTTCCGGTAGCCCACCAGGACCGCCAAATCCAGCCTGTATGCTCCGGGTTTGGGGCCTGGGGATGTCCGGGAGGATGTCATCCTGGTCAAAAAGCTCCCTGTCGTCCTCCTCAACAGGGTCAGCCACCTGCAAAACCACCTCCAGCACTCTCCCCGTCTCTACTGCCCTCTCCCTGGCTTCACCTCGAACTTGCACAATCCGTGCTCTTTCTGGTGTTCTTTCCTCTCCTCCACTCTCCACCGTATGGGTAATTGCAGGGGCTGCTCTTGCCCACGATGGTCTAACCGATGTGTTATTGCCTCTCTGTGGTGAGGGATCCACTGTCTCTGTGCGTCCCTCGCTTACATTGGCATCTGTCATTTGGGCACCCCTGGCCTCTTCAGTGGCCTTTTCTCTTTCCTCCTGGCTAGCATTCTGTCTCGTCTGTTCTTTTGCCCTCTCACGGGCTTTCTTACTAGGGCTAGCAGCAGGGGAGCCCTCCAGGACGTCCACCTTTGATTGAGGCGAACTGACACCCTCGCGCGCACTGCTCACTCCCCCCTCCGCAGCCCGTGACGGCTCTCTCGCCGGGGATTGCATTTGCTTAGCTTTCTTCTTTTTCTTTGCGTGGGCGGGCCCTACTGCATGTGCATGAACAACCTCCATTGCCGGATCTGCTATCCTCATGTCCTCACGCCCTTCACCTGCCATGCCGCCTGCACCAACCTCCCCAATGTCTATTCTGTCGTACTCTCGTTGCAAGTCCTCCCGTCCACCAACAAAAGGTTTAAGTTTGCCCTCTCGCCCCAAGTTGGGCGATTCAAACATGCGATGACTTGGAGCTGTCGATGATACCACCAGCGTGCCGGGCTCGTCATCACTCTGTCATTCCCAAAAATCGTGAAAACCAACATCGGTGCAAAAACCAGCATCGCAACGAGCAGCGCAACCACCATAGCAACAATCATGTAACAAAAATGAAAACATAACAAGTTTAGGAGAGTATGGAGAGCCATGCAACAACAATGAAAACAAATGCAACCATTGCCTGAGAATGACATGCACAAGCAGCCTTCTCCAGAGCTGCCGGATTTGCATACGCATTGCAAACAATCTAAGGTTCACTCAACTGTCTAAAGTTCACTCATCCAGCGAAGCCAGGATGGAGATGCAAAAACAAAGCGAGGCAACAAAGCGAAAGCAAAAAAGAAATCGAACAAAGCGAAAGCAAAAGTGGCTTGCCTAAGAGTACTCGGCTTCAGTTGGCGCGGGTTGTGAGCAAGACACTGGAATCTCCTTCTAGAGCTTCAGTTTGGCCATGCGAGAGATTGGCCGTCGTCCGTAGTACAGAGCTTTCAACTTCCGCCGCGGTGTGGATGTGAGGTCTCTCTCAGGAGAGCCACGCCCTTCAGGCGGCATAAGTCCCAGCCAAAATGGAAAAAGATCTCCGTTTTTGGGGTATATGCCTCGAATAGCATGTTAAGCCAAGACTAGCATGAGATTTAGGGTACGTATCCAGGAAGCCATGTGTCGCCAGCCCGAATGAAAACCGACGGCGGTGGACATTTATTGCCCAACTGCGCAATTAAATGTCGGATGAAGCCCTCCATGTCGGATGAAAATCGACGGAAAGAGGCCCGGAATTTCCAACGTAGAGGTAATTCGGAGCGCTGCAGGATGGAATTCCGGCGCCGGATTTCCATCCTGCAGGTAATTCGGAGCGCAGCAGGATGGAAATTCAGCGCCGAATTTCCATCCAGCAAGGTAGGGCGGCGTGCGAAATTTCCCTTACGCAGGTAATTCAGAAGCGGATGGATGGAAATCCGGCGCCGGATTTCCATCCGCGCAGGTAGGGCAGCGCGCGAAATTTCCCTCAAGCAGGTAATTCGGAGGCGGATGGATGGAAATCCGGCGCCGAATTTCCATCCAGCAGGTAAGTGGAATCCCGGATGGATGCAAATCCGGCGCCGAATTTCCATCCTGCAGGTAATTCGACTCCTGGATGGATGGAAATCCGGCGTCGAATTTCCATCCAGCAGGTAAGTGGAATCCCGGATGGATGGAAATCCGGCGCCGAATTTCCATCCTGAAGGTAATTCGACTCCCGGATGGATGGAAAATCTGGCGCCAAATTTCCATCCAGCAGGGAAGTCGGATCGCTGGCGTATGGATATTCGGCGCCGAATTTCCATTCGCCAGGTATTTTCGAAGCGCTGAATTACCTTCCTACAGGTAATTCTGAGCGTGTCGGATTGATTTTTCGGAGAAAAACAAACCTAACTGTTTGTTTTGTGGCTGAAGTGCACTTGTAGACACGTTTTTCTTGGAATCCTTGACTGCTAGAGGCCAATCGGAACAGCCTCGGACGTAAATTTGGCGCCGTTTTTCCATTCTGGGAGGTTTCTGCGACTTCCTTTGAGGGGGCCCCGATGGGAATTCGGCGCCGAATTTCCATCCGGGGGATGGTCTCTGTCGGAGAGGTGCCGGCCTCTCCGCCGCTCTGTTGGATATTCGGTGCCGAATTTCCGTCCGGGGGTTGAAATATGACGGCCAGGTGCCGGCCTCTCCCCCCTCCCCGACTACATTGGAACGGGCCCGGATGGAAATTCGGCGCCGTTTTTCCATCTGGGGAGGTTTTTACGACTTCCTTTGAGGGGGCCCTGATGGAAATTCGGCGCCGAATTTCCATCCGGGGGATGGTCTCTGTCGGAGAGGTGCCGGCCTCTCCGCCGCTCTGTTGGATATTCGGTGCCGAATTTCCGTCCGGGGGTTGAAATATGACGGCCAGGTGCCGGCCTCTCCCCCCTCCCCGACTGCATTGGAACGGCCCCGGATTGAAATTCGGCGCCGTTTTTTCCATCTGGTCCGGTTTTTATGTCGGCCAGTTTTCGGTCTGACCCCCCGACACGACTTCCTTTGGGGGGGGGCGGATGGAAATTCGGCGCCGAATCTCCATCCAGGGGATGCTCTCTGTCGAACACGTGCCGGCCTCTACGCCCGAGGCGACTTCATCCGGGCGTCCCCTGTTGGATATTCGGTGCCGAATTTCCGTCCGGAGGTTGAAATGTGACGGCCAGGTGCCGGCCTCTCCCCCCTCCCCGACTGCATTGGAACGGCCCCGGATTGAAATTCGGCGCCGTTTTTTCCATCTGGTCCGGTTTTTATGTCGACCAGTTTTTGGTCTGACCCCCGACACGACTTCCTTTGGGGGGCCCGGATGGAAATTCGGCGCCGAATCTCCATCCAGGGGATGCTCTCTGTCGAACACGTGCCGGCCTCTACGCCCGAGGCGACTTCATCCGGGCGTCCCCTGTTGGATATTCGGTGCCGAATTTCCGTCCGGGGGTTGAAATGTGACGGCCAGGTGCCGGCCTCTCCCCCCTCCCCGACTGCATCCGAACCGCCCCGGATGGAAATTCGGCGCCGTTTTTCCATCTGGGGATGTTTTTATGTCGGCCAGTTTTCGGCCTGACCCCCCGACACGACTTCCTTTGGGGGGGCCCGGATGGAAATTCGGCGCCGAATCTCCATCCAGGGGATGTTCTCTGTCGCACACGCGCCGGCCTCTACGCCCGAGGCGACTTCATCCGGGCTTCCCCTGTTGTATATTTGGTGCCGAATTTCCGTCCGGGGGTTGTAATGTGAGGGCCAGATGGCGGCCTTTCCCCCGAGCCGACTGCATCCGAAAGGCCTCGGATGGAAATTCGGCGCCGTTTTTCCATCCGCGTAGGTTTTTATGTCGGCCAGTTTTCGGCCTGACCCCCCGACAGGACTTCCTTTGGGGGGATCCGAATGGAAATTCGGCGCTGAATTTCCGTTCGGGGGATGTTCTCTGTCGGACAGGTGCCGGCATCTCTGCCCCAGACGACTTCATCCGTGCGGCCCCTGTTGGATATTGGGTGCCGAATTTTCATTCGAGGGTAGTAATGTGACGGCATGGTGCCGGCTTCTCCCCTTCAGCCGTCATCATCCGGACGGCCCCCCACTTTCTGACTGCATACCGTTGGCAGTTATTGCGCAAAGACCAGGGGCCGCATTCCGGAGACAAGGTTCATTAACACTCTGACTGTGGATTTTTGAGATAGTTGGCTCACTGGATTTGGATCAGGCTTCGTCGCTCGGACAAATCGGCACCGCATTCCTTCCCATCGCTGCATCCCCCTTCTACCAGGGAGCTTCCCCGCACGCCATCCTGGCAGTCTTGTGTGCACATCTCCCATGGCGGAAAACCCGAGCGCTACAGTGTACTGCCCTCCTCACGAGCATAGAGCTTCATTTCCGTGCAGAGGTGAGATCTGCCGGGTGATGGAGAAATATTTGTGCGTTCGATACCACCTGAAACCGGGGTCGGTTTTTTTGGAGGAAAGGAAGGACTCAAACGGCCTTGTTGTCGAGAGTATTGTTGTGCTCCACGATGATTTCGGCGATGGCAGGGAATGGCGAGTTCCACCATTGGACAACGTCATATACAGGGCTGTTGGGGACTTCATTTTCCCGCCAAATGCACCTTCTATCCTGGCGCCTTCCACGAAACAATCCGCGAATCAGAGAGTGGCTACCTCAAAGAGAGAAGTCCGCAACGAAGTAAATCCAGAGCCGAACCCATCCATGAAGACGAGCGAGAACCGGGTTGTTCACAACCTGTCCGACTCAGACGAGGTCATGGAAGTTCCGAGGTCGTCCTGGAGATCAGGCAAGTCCTCAATGGACGTCAGTGGAGGAGGGAGTTATATTCCCAGCACGAACACCGCAGTTCGATCTATTCTTGAAATTCTGCGAGGGCTTCACCTGGAGGGACACCGGTTGGAGCTGGCCGGGCTGGACTATAGCAAGTTCGCAATTAAATCGGTTACATGCCTTCCCGCCGACGTCGACGGTAATATCTTCTTTGAGTTCCCTCCTCGGGCGGACTACTCGAGGGCGTCCGGAATGTTGACAGATATGGATAGAAAACATGACGGTCATCCTTGGTGCGTTACCAAAACCACCAGCATGAAGATGCTCGATGGTGTGCGGGTGCGCTACGTTGTTTGTGCGGGCGCGTTGCGGTGTTTCTCCCCAACTTGCTTCCACTTTAAATCCAGAGGTCACAGGAACGAGACCGATTGGACAGGCACAGCTCATCAACCATTTCGAGCTCAGGAGAAGGTTCCGAACTCCACATTTAAGTGTGCGCATTGCAAAGAACCACCACACTGCATGTCTATTTGTAATGCCAAGCAGTTCTATGTGTTGCACCGTTTCCCTGACCTCACCCGAGCTTGCATACACGTTGGTTCCCATTGTCACAAATTGGCGAGGGGGAACTCGCGGGAGGCTGCCCACGAGGCAGAGCAGCTTGTTCAGGAGGAGGTTAAGTTGAGACCGGGTGCCAAACCCAAACAGATACAGCTCCAAGCCGCCCATAAGATGGCATTGGCCAGAATTATGTCGGAAGACGGCTCCAATAGAGTTCCTCTCGACGAGAAGGAAATGGAGGCATTGCTGGAGTCGGTGTCCCACGTATGTTCACCGAATGTCCGAAACCACATTGTCTCATGTAAACAGAAAATTGGGCGTGGCTCGGATATGCACTCCATTCTGGAGGTGAAGCGACGACGTGGATATGATTACATTCATGGAAGTAGGTTTCCAGGACAAGGGACTGAGGCAGATCGTTGTTTCGTATTCAAAATGTCCACGTGTGGACCTGGCAGCGGCGTCGAACTGGTCGATAGGATGACGAGTGGGGACTTGTCAAACAGTTGGGTCATGTTCGACCATATTAAGCGAATTACAAATCAGCACTGGGTGACAATGGGTGCACATGTCTACGACACCCACTGCAGGATGCTAATGACAATTGCTATTTGTGAGATGAAAGGAGAGGACACACAATCGGAGATGCTTCTTTGGCAGGGAATAAACGAACAGATGGCCAAGGTGGGATTGCCCCCTCCCAATTTCCGTGGTTTCATGGCGGACAACGCACAAGCAAATTGGGCTGCCATCCGAAGGGTGTACGGGCAAGACCCCAATGTTCCCATGGAAGGCAAGGAGAGATCTTGTGGGTTCCATTTTCTGCAGAGCCTTTCGCAGTACACAACCAGGCTCGTGGCGCCTGATTTCAGAGAGGAGCACCGTCCCATGTGCCTTGCGTGGAAGCGCGCTCCCACCTTGGATGATGCAGAGACACAGTTTGCATGTATACGGGCTTGGTGGACATCGTCAGGTGCTGTAAGGAAATCAGACGAGGGAGCAATGGTCAGTTGGCTAGCATGGTGGCATTATCGTTTCCTCCAGTTCGGCGACTATATGCGGGAGGTGAGTTGCACGAATTCGCGTCCCGTTGAATATTATTCTTGACCATATTTGTAACTTGCTTGTAACCTCAACATGTGCTTGTGCAGGAAATGTGGCTCGACTCCGACACCGACATGCCCACGACAAACATGGCCAAATCAGTGCACTCTTCCTGGCGTGCCTCCTCTGCGGCGCATCTGGTGGACATCCTCACTGCCACAACGGAGGACATTGTGAGGTCAATTATGCAGCAATGCAGGTACAACGAGTTCTTGAAAGGGAAATAGTGGGGCTTGGGGCTGGACATGCAGGAAATGCTGATGCGGACTGCCTCGAGATCGAAGAATCCTCGGAAGTGGGTGGCGGCCTTGCGAGAGGGCCTTCGGGACACGCCATTGCTGCGAAGAGGCCAACATTTAGAATGAGATGTTCATTCCCGTCCAGTGAGACGAAGACTTGACGAGGCACCTGGCGGAGAAGAGGATTCATGGCGAGCTGACAAGAATATTCGCACGCTCCCTCGTGGTCCGGTGATGTTGCCCGAGGAGGTCTCGTCGAGCACCGGAAGTCCTACACGTTCAAGATCGCCATCTCCTTTGAGCACAGGGCGCGTGCCCCGGCAACATAACGAGCCATCTGTAGTAAAGCAGTACAACATTCCCATTGTGGAGACAAGAGTGTCGGAGTCACAGTGGAGAATTGCGAGGACATTGCCGGCATTTCGAGGGAAGTGCTGCGCCATCCGGGTGGATACGAGAGCACGCTGTGGTGAGATGATTTGGAGGAACCCACACGGTGCTGCACGTGCACCTTGTTTCAGCGGCAGATTTTTGACTCCCACATTTGCTCACGCCACAACGCAGACATTTTGGTTCTGTAGGCACGACATAATGACCTGTGTATTTGGCAAGCCCAAGTACGGGATTCAGGGAATGCCGGAGCCTCCGGGCGTCTGGCCTGTTGCACCGGGTTGCAGCCTCTCTCAGAATGAGGCGGATGCTCTATCTGCAGCAAGATTTCGAATGGTGCAACGCACAGACATCCCGGCCCACGCATTTCCGGTTCCTCAGACCCAGCCATTGCAGACTGCTCGGTCCAGTAAAGACGGATTGGACAATTCTGCACATCCCACAATGCGATTCGGAAGAGTGAAGAGACGACACCCTCCCAACAAGTTGAATGAGACTCGGATTGCCAATGCTCTTGGGATGGCTTGCACTATTCAGAGCTCCGTGGACGTACCCCCACCCGGCCTTGGGCGTGTGTATCGGATGGCAACGGCCGGCTCGGCTGTACGCGACGATGTATACACAATTACGATTGGAGTGGAGCCGACTTGCAATTGTACGGACTTCTCGTTGATGGAAGCAAAGAAGGGTTCGAAGTATTATCCGTGCAAGCATCTGTATTACATTTACCTGAAGAGATTGAGGATGAACGTGACTGTTGATGACTTTATTCATGCACCGGCGTTGAGCGTGAATGAGCTGCACAAACTCCTCCTTAGGGATTCCAGAAATCATTGATGGGGCAAAGGGAATCCTCCATATGGATATTTTCAATTGCATTTTGCTGTATCAGATTTTTTTTTGCAGTGTAATGAAATGCACCCCAAAACTCCTGGAATGAGGCAATATTCCATTCAAACTGAGATCCAACAGAAGCAGTTGTGGGGCCATTTCTGGAAAAATGGCGCCGAATTTCTCTTTTTGGGGCCGAAAACTGGCTAAGTCCCAACATGCACTGGTACCTGTGTCTGGGAAAATGGCGCCGAATTTCTCTGTTTTGGGCCGAAAACTGGCTAAGTCCGAACATGCACTGGAAAAATGGCGCTGAATTACCTGTCATGAGGGGACCTATAGCCGCGGAATTCGGCACCATTTTTCGCCAGAGAGACCTATTACCGCGAAATACGTCGTCGTTTTTTCAGGTTACGGACCCTATTACCGCGAAATTCGGTGCCATATTTGCACATGTCGCTGGGAATTGGCATGAGCGGAAGACGAAATATCATGAGCACAACTGTCAAAACTGCAATTTTCCCTTCAAGGGGCCGAATAATATATTTGTTTTTCCTGACACATTGCATTAAATTACTGTTTTTTATTGTTTTTTATTTTCAAAATTTGTACTTCTGCTCATGAAAACCGATTGTCTTACTAGTCCGCTCATGCCGCTCATGCCGCTCATGCTCATGAAATAGCAAACCTCCATAGCGCCAGGCAGGTTGGTACTAGTTTGCAGAATTGGCAAACGAAAGTGGTTTCCGCTGGAGGAGCAGTCCCAGGCTTAAATGGATTTTCCGCGAGACCCTCCCACTCGCTTTGATTGTGAACCCCAGACTGAAGAAAGTGTCCGCAATTCAAATTATCACACCTAAGGTGTCCATTGCAAACTGTTCTCCTGAAAACAAGCTTGTCCTCATTTTGAATATTGGATGTTTTTGTTCTGCACCATGGGTGCCCGTCGTGTTTCTTGTCCATTCCGTGCATCATGCTTGTTATACCTCCAATTCGCGGAGGAGGAGGCAGCTCGAATAGGATATCCCCATCAAAAGTCTCTGGCAGGAACTTCGCAGGCACCTGCTTCAAAGCTTCCCAATCAATTCCCCGCAACTCACTTTTGAAACCTGCCATTCCTCCCATCGCCCGTAGTTTTGGAATGACACTACAAATGTCTTCTTCATCCGCTTCCACAACTACAGTACAAAGGACTGGAGTTGGAATTTCACTAATGTCATCATCGGACGAATCCGAAAGCTCAACGATTGGAGTTGAGCACGTTTCTTCTTTTTTCACCACCACCTCCCTTTTGTCTTCAACGACTGAAGCAGCAGTCTCGGGCGTCACATATGATCCAAAGGACTTTCTCCAAGGCTCTCCAAGTACTTTGTATCTACCAGGGCGCACTCTCCACTGGCTCACATGAGCCGTCACATCACGATTTCGAAAAGAGTATTTCAACAACTTCCCGTCGAAATCGTACACCTCTTTCTCCAAGAAGATGGACCCATTCAAAAGTTCAAACCGGGTAGCCAAGACATGTTCCGTCACAATCGCGAATCCATTGTCAAGTGCTTCTTTGGAGAAAGGCACTGGTTTGTCGTCAGAATAAAACTCTGCTTCGGAGGAAGCCATGTTACGTCCCCGAGCGGGGGGTTCTCTTTCCTCAGCTGCTCCTTTGCGAAATCAGATGATTCAGCTATGCAACACACTGGTTGCACATGAAATGAGGCGGAAGCACCCGTTCCTTGAAGATTGTGCATATTATGATATTCCATCTAATCAATGTGGGACGGTTCCTGACAAGTCACCGTCAAATTAACGTATGTGGGGGTCTCCCCAAAACAATAAAAACCCACCGACTTCCTTGAAGACAGCTTGAGGATCCCATGTAGGGATGATGGAAGAGAATTGAAGTAATTAGTTCATTGGCAGGCCATAACTATATCCAGTATGTCTGATCATGTGGATGGTTTCAAGATCATGCAATCCCTGGGCCCAGAACTCTCCACGTACGCATATTCCGTTAAATCCTAAGTAGGCCTCATGGCAAGTACTTCGAGAATTCTCATCCATGACATCCAACGGTGATATTAATGAAGCCGTCACAAAAAAAACACATGTCAAATTTATGTTTGCACACGCCAAGAACCCAAAACAACCGCGCAAAGGAACAGCTGTCCCAAATAGGTTAGGCTATTTTCACTGTCACGTACGTTCAAGTATTGGACACGCAAGAGGGAATCGAACGGTTCCAGGGACACTTCCAAAACAAAGGGACCCCGGAAGAAAGCGAGTCTGTTCATCATTCTTGTTTCTTAGAGGAAGAGAGGAAGTCAAGCTGGAGAGGGTTCCTTGTTCGGTTCGGAAGAGGAGGAAATCATTGTATTTTACATCGGTTAGAGAGAGGCTGAGATCAAGAGAGCAAATGACGAGGCGTCGCATGCAAGATGGTGCAGCGCTTAGGCAGCATGTGAACTTGGAGATAGATCAAGCAGAAGAGCATGTAGGAAGTGAGAGTGAGGTCGCCGCATTCGCAGCGACGGCTGGAGCACTGAGCGTAGGTAACCAAACAGTGCCAGCCGAGTTCATGCACGAAGACAACACAATAGAAGGAGGAGCAGTGGACGCCATACCGAGAGGAAGTCAGCAAACCCTACATCAGACAAAAATGGTGATCATTCAATATCCGCATAATACTGTTATCATTAGTCTTGATGTTTTCCATTCCATGTGGGATCAATACATTGTTTTTTCTTATGTTCAGACCGATGAAAAAGGGAAGAGGAAAGCTGTAGAGGGGACCCGAACGATGCAGCCACGAAGCCGAAGAAGGCGAAGGGATCCGTAAGTTCTCTCAAACGCACTTCTCCCTCTTTACTGATAGTCCCCCAATGTGAGAAAAGCGATGATCGGTGGCGATCATCGCGTTACAGAAGAATGTAGTTGGTGTCTTATTTCAGCAGATTCAGGAAGTCAGGCAGGCAGGAAAGAATATGTATAAAGGCGAAAGTGATGATCGGTGCCGACCATCACCTTTGCCATTGCTTTATTTAAGCAAAGAATGCGATGTTCATTGTGATTCAAGAGTGACAGGGAACTAAAGACGCATCTTGCAATGACGTCGAAGCGATGATCGGTAACGATCATCGCTTTGAGGTCCATTCCCTTCTTGTTCAGAACAGTTTAGAAATGGCGTGGTCGTTTAGGAAAGTGATGATCGGTACCGACCATCACATTCAACTCCCATTGTTTGTGCATCCCTTGGCACTTAAATAGTGATGGTCGGTACCGATCATCACTTTCCGCAATGACTGCATGTTAACCCAAAATCATTTCTCGCATTGGAAGCCTTTGTACAATGAAATTCTTTAGGTGGAGAAATGTCCATTCAACTTCATATTTGGAATTGGAGAAATAGAAAAGTGATGGTCGGTGTCGACCATCGCCTACAAGTCCATTTCTATGCTCTATATCTCATACAATGAAATTGCAGAATTCTGTTGTGAAGTGATGATCGGTGCCGACCATCACATCCAGACCTCAGGGGTTGTGCTTCCCAAGGCAGTCTGATTGTGATGATCGGTACTGACCATCACTGTTTGAACGGTTTGGCAATACACCAGAATCCATAAAAGGAGACCAAGTTCAGTGGGTGAAAGAAGGGATTCTGACTAAGAGTGATGATCGGTGCCGACCATCACACTCAGACGTCATGGGGTTTGCTTCCTAATGCAATCTGATTGTGATGATCGGTACCGATCATCACTTTTTGAACAGATTGGCAATGCACCACAATCCAAGAGAGGACACCAAGTTCAATGTGTGATAGAGGGGATTCTGACTTATAGTGATGATCGGTGCCGACCATCACATTTAGACCTCATGGGTTGTGCTTCCCAAGGCAGTCTAATTGTGATGATCGGTACCGACCATCACTTTTTGAACAGATTGGCAATGCACCAGAATCCAAAAGAGGACATCAAGTTCAATGAGTGATAGAATGGGTTCTGACTTCTAGTGATGATCGGTGCCGACCATCACATTTACACCTCGTGGGTGTTTGCATCCCAATGCTGTCTTGTGGTGATGTGCTGTACCGACCATCGCTTGCATCATCCTGATGGTCGGCACCGATCATCGCAGTCTAGTGAGAACGGAGTCAAGGTGCATTGGGAAACCAAGTAGGATTTCCATTCATTTGTTAGAAGACAAAGTGATGGTCGGTGTCGATCGTCACTGTGTTAAAATGTCTGTTTTCCTGAACACCAGTTGAATGTTGCTGTTGTGGCGGTTTTGGGTATGCAGAAGAATGTAAAGTCCAAGCAGGCAGAAACAGATGCAAAGGGCTCTGGAGAAGGGGACGACTCCACAAAAAGTTCTGAGAACAGCGAAGACACTGACGAGCTTGAATTGCACTACCTTGACAAGGTGAAACAACTTATGTCATATCAAAAGGTAAATTCCCAGGAGGTTATTAGGGACATGATCGTCTGTGGAGGACGTCTTGAAATCCCTCTCTGTCGGATGATCTCCATGCCTGTTGTTCGTCCTCCACTTTCGCATGACATTACCAAGTTGGAAACAGATTTCGTGCACGGGTATAGAATGGGTGCACAAGTTTTTTTACGTCTCACTAAATGATACAAATGGTCACAGCACAAAAGTGAGCCCAGAGATTACGGACAACTGGGATGATTGCTAGAAGGATGTGAATGACGAGTTCGAAGACTCTCTGCTGCTTGGACATAACACCCAGCAGTTCTGCAACCACATGTTCTATGTCTGGGACGGGAACCATCGCTTGCTAGCTTGGATGGGGTACATTGCGAAACACCATTCAAAAGACAAGGACGAGCATTGTGTTGTGGAGGCAACGGTTCAGGATCCTGGGAATGACATCGCCAGACTTTTGACAGCTATGCATGACGTGAACAAGTAGGACTTCCTCAGAAACCCATAGCCTTTCAAATTGCATGTTGTGCGCATTTCAAGTCCAAACGTTAAATATTTCTTACGTATGCAATGTGTATTCCCTGTTTGCAGATCGACAGAGAAATCACATGTTACTACGAGCCTGATCCACACACTATTCCGCATTCAGAGAATTGGTTTGATGAAGCTTGATGAGTTCCGCACAGTGCTACATCCTGATGTCATCAAGAAGTGCGAAACAAGAAGATCTGCAGGGACCTGGTACTCGTTGACCCGAGATGCATTTTTGGAGTACATGTATGCGGTATGGCCCAAACCACTTCTTCCTATGTTATTACATACAAATTTGCAATTGTATGTCTGCTAATCCAATCGTTGATACTTGCAGCAAGAACTGGCCGAGAGGGGGAAATCTGAGTACTACCGCACTACAACAGAAGAGTTGAGGACTGCTAAAGGAGTTGGAGCAGCCATAAAGAAGGAGTACAAGATAAGGAGAACGAAGCTGATGTCGGCCTTCCTGAAGCAATTGAGAATAGTGGATCCCGGACTTGGGGAGGAGTTCCTTCTCCAAATCAAATCCCACTACGACAAGCATGTACATCCAGAGATGCAACAGAAGAAATTGCACAGGCTGGCTCTCTCTATGGTTGACAACCAGACAAAAGTGAGATGGCTTGAGATTTGGAACTTGGATCAGACGGTGAAGGATCTGAATCAGTTCCCAAAAAGCACAATCCAGCCTGGCACCAAGGTCGAGGGAATAAGTGATATTGTTTTTGATCAGTGGCTTCACAAGGCCACATTTTGGAGTTAGGTATTTGTGGATTCAAGTACTTGTTGTATATGAAATATCCTATAGCTTTGTCATGCGCAATTCTGATACATGTTCCCATTGCAGCTGGAGAAACGCGCCATTCTTGTCCTGGAGCAGAATTTGAAGGACTTGAATATTTCGATGGTCTCACCACCACAGATGACCTTGGAGGCGTACATTAGAAAGTGGAAAGGTCTCACGTGGCGGTACTGTTTCTTCCGAGAGTTCTCCAAGGATGGCAACATAGTGAGGTCGAACGATTTTGACAGTCAAGTTGGAGGGGAGTGGGCGATGATGCGTGTTGTTTACAGGTGCAGTGCAATATGCCTATCCAGCACATTCTTTAAACTTTTGTCATGCCTCATTGAGAGAAGCTTTGTATTTCTTTTCTATTACACAGCAGTTTGGTGATGGTCGGTACCGATCATCACATCCACTACTATGATATTCTCCAGTCAAACAGTTGTCACTGCTGATCATGTCTTTGTTTCCATCCTTAATCCTGCCTCTGTTATCATAGGCAGTCTGTTTCTGATGAATGAAGTGATGGTCGGTTCCGACCATCACATTTCCCATTTGTGAAGTCTACATAATCATAAGGATTTTCCAACCCATGTTGCATTCTCTCTCATGTGAAAGTGATGATCGCCACCGATCATCACTTTCTTCTGCTTTCTGATATCTTGTTTTGGGGGATGGTATTATTTTGAGCCTCCGCAGGTACACTAAATATGTGTTGATGGAAGGAAAACACCTGAGTGGAATCCCAGATTACCTGGACATGTGGTCCGATCCTGCCAACGATCCCACCATGTACACAACTGGTATCTTGAGGGACTGGAGTCCTGCCCACTTCAAGGACTGTGGATGGTACCTCGACTGCCCTCCAGAGCACACGACATTTCAAGAGCAACAAATGAAGTATATGAACAACCATGCGGAGATGCTAGCACCTTTGAATGACGAAGAGTACCAGAGGAACATTGCTTCATTGGCGGCCAAGGAGCCAGACGCGCAGGCAACTCCACAGAAAGGCAGGAAGGCGGGTCAAAAGGGGAAAGATCCAAAGGTTCCGGAGGTAGTAGCCAAGTCACCTGGGAAGCCTAAGGACAAAGAGAAGGAGAAGGCTAAGGGGAAGGAGAAGGCGAAGGAGAAAGAGACGGAAAAGGAGAAAGGTGAGGACAAGGAGAAAGATGAGACCGCTGGGAGGTACACCCTCACTGTTCAATGTCCATTCGATGCCAAGCCACACCCTTCCCGTGCGGACTTGGCAGGGCAGATCAAGATTGTGAATGAGGGATGGCTGGCAATGATGGAGACTCGGAGAAAGAGTTACTCGGGGGTGCCATCACCAACTTGGGATAACATGATCTCATTTCTTAATATGGTAAGAATCTTTCTCTTCACATGGGACTTTCGAATTTTGTGTATGCCAATGTAGATGATGGTTTCTGTTGGGACCCTCATTTCTGTTTGACTTGAAATTATACCGGTATGTTGCAGGTGAGCAATGGTCCCTCATTCGTATGCGGTGTTCAAAAACCCTTTGCCACTGACATGGTCATCCTTGACATCCCAGACGGCCTGCTTGTCCCCGACGTTCCTCCAAAGGGAAAGACTCCATCCTGGAACAGATTCGATGAGAACTACTGGAGTTGGGTATTCGGCTTCTGCAATAATTTCCTTTCAGATGCAGGAACGCTTTTGCTCTTCCAGTCATGTGATAAGGATAGTCGTAAGGGTCTGGCATCATACCTGAAGTCGTCTGGGTTCGAAATTCTGAGGACATGGAATTGTGTGAACATCCTGTACCTTCTGAAAGGTGGTTGCCCTGGACAGCTGGTATGGCACCGCCCTACTCTGAACTATTTCCCAATGTCTTTTCAGTTGTTTCTGCTGGCTTGCTCTACCACCATATGTGATGATCGGCACTGATCATCACAAAAACATTCCATTGTAGTTTACATTTGCAGTCCATGTTCTGTTCGTTCATGCGCCAAAATTTCTTTCGAATTTCTATGTCTCACTCCTACCTTGCATCTTTGCCAGACAAGGATGTTTGAGGCAATCTGCCTAAGGCGGATTTGCACTTCCAAAACACCTTCATCCGTTTGCAGCTTTGAAATTTCCGACCAGGGGTGTTTTGTCAACCCCCCATATGAACCGCATGTGGATGACATGCTGTACAATTTCATGCACTCCAGTCAGACAGCCAAAAGACCAGACGGGTTTCCGTGGAGAGGTGCAAGGGAGAGAACCCCAGCGTTCATGCAGACACTCTTGGAGTCATGCAACCACCATTCTGCAAGGGTGGTCGACCTCACACTATCCACAGGTTCGTTGGTTCAATACTGTTTCCATTCTGAAGGTCTTCCAGTTTGCATCTGATTTTGCATCCTCTACAACCTTCTTGAGGCTTTATGTCTTGGCAGGTGCGACTTACAGTGCTTGCAAGGTTGGTGGGAGAAGCCTTTTTGGCATGGAGGGCGACACCAAACTATTCAAGAGTGTCCCCCTCCCTCTTGTGTCTGGCTCTACGTCTGGCACACAGACCGAACAAATTCAAATCATAAATGATGAGGATACCGAGGATAAGCAGATCGACAACGACTTCTCATGTGAGTAAGTCGGCCATGGAAATGTCATTCCAGTTTGGGTGCTTGTTCAATTTTGCATACATCAAAATTGCAGTAATAACTTTTATCACGCTTTGACTTGCAGGAACGACAGCGATGGATCTTCAGGAGAAACCCCCATTTGTACTGAGACTATTTTCGACAGTCCCCTTTCCACTTTTGTGCTTCATGTCTATGCCGAAGCAATGGCACTTGAAATGGCCGAGGCTCTATCCCCTGACTTCTTAGATCGCAGGAGTAGCCATCGTAGATCCGGAGTTATGAAATTCTTGGACTTGGATGCAGTGGACGCGGGGATACATTGTACTGACTCTGGATCAGACTGAACTTCGCATTTATTTTGTTCAATTTATATCCTATTCGGAACTCATTGAATTCCCTTGCCTCATTGCATTTGTTCCGGCAGAAAAAAAGGCGATTCAAACAATCTACTCAGATTCAAATGTCAATCTTCATGAATCCATCCCCTCAACCCCTCACGCTCATGTCATATCCATTGTGCATTCATCTATTGTGTATTCATGCATCCTCCATTCAAGAATGTTTTCCACCATTCAACATCCATCCCACATTCATCCATTTGCTTGCATTGTTCCCACATATCCATATATTTCTCATCCACTCTACATTCATCCATCTTGCATTCAATTGTTGCTTTCAGGTGGGAATGACCACGTCCTTTTATTATTTCGTCGAACTTGTTTCCGCGGTTGAGGGTGCTCTTCCGCGGAAATACAGTCTGTTTCTTAATTGGCGCACGTCGACGTGGCTTTTAAGCTCGATGACGTGGAGTGAGCCCGGTGACGTGGCGTTCGTTCAAGGTGACGTGGCGTGACACGGCTGCGCTCACGCCGAGGCATCCCTGTCGTGGGATGCTCCACTGCATGGTACGGGTCCTTGGGATCAACCACCCCCTTGTTCTTTCTCCCGGATCCCCTATCATGCGGTGGAGTCTGCTGGACATGCACCACAGGGCTAGTATCTGTAACACTTCCCTGCCCACCTATCTGCCCTTGTGCCCCCTTCCCCCTACCCCTTCCTTTCCCCACACCACCAGCAACATCCTTTCCCTTTGCCTTTCTACCTCTACCCGGGGTATCCTGAGCAGGAGGCTCCTTCTCTGCAAGAGTCTGCAAATTTCTATCATGAATGTCGAGGTCGGCTGCTGCGGCGGTGGCTGCTATACGCTCATTCTCTCTCCTCAAAGACATCTCCTGAGTTGGGGTCTCAGAAGGAGGGCAAGCCAAATACCAACCACAAGTAGAAAGATGGTCTGGGCCCCAGTCATACAAGATCCCAGTAAAAAACATGGTCTGGTTGCCAGCAGGGACAAGCCAAAGGTCCACGAAATCAGGATGTTTGTCCAAGCAGTTCTCTTCCATGAGAATAAACTTTATGTACCTGCAGGAACAGAGACAGCCTCATTATGCAATGCAATTATTGTCTCTCAGCTTTTCCACCACATCAGGAAGACCCCCTAAAACAGTATGCAGCACAGTACATTACAACCACCGCACACAAAATAGCCTGAAGGGCCCAGGGTGTGCACCTTGGTGTTACTACACAAGGATAGAACAAATGAGTGTGCAGCACCGCAAACTCATATGAGCCAGCCCAAAACAGGTTGGATGGAGGAGAGTGTGTATTTGCAAAACAAAAAAGCACAGTCCATTTCGCACCTGTAAAGGCATTGTTTCCAGGCTTCCTCTCCTTTCTCTTGCTGGTCAAGCTCATTTGTTCGACCGATGCCACCCTCCTTGCTGAACTCTCTGAAGAAACAAGATTGCCACACTGTGGCTCTCCATTTCCTCATGTATGCTTGGAAGGAGACCTTCGGTGTTGTCATGGTGATGCCATAGTCAGCCAGCTGAGTATGTAGAACCAACCGGGCCCTTTCCTCCAACTGCAAAACAATTCAAATGCAAGAATGAACCAAAAAACAATCACAGCCAATGTAACAGCCAATGGAAAGAGAAGGACAGAAAAAGCAAAAAGAAAGTGACACAGCAAATGACATCATACCTGGCTCCAGTAAGTGGCCTTGTGAAGCCATGTGTCCAGCACATTGTCACTGACAGGAATGACACGCTGGGTCTTCTTCTCTTTCTCCGGCCTGGGGAACATGTGGGTATCCCTAACAATGGGATCGGAGTTCCATATCTGTAGCCACTTCACCTTCTGTTTTGAAGACACAACGGCGGTAGACAACCTGTGTAACTTCTCCTGGGCCATCTCTAGCTTGCCTAGCTTGTTGTAATGGTTTTTCATCTCCAGAAGAAACTGCGATCCGAATGATGGGTCGGCAATTCTCAACTGCTTAACAAAAGCACTCATAATAGTCCTTCTTGTGGCGGTCATCTCTTTCTTGATGTGACTCTCAACCCCCTTTGCTGTCCTTCTCTCCTGAGGGGTAGAGTTGTAGTATTCCAGTTTGCCACGCTCTCCTGCATCTGCAAGGGAATGCACGAGAGTTGAATCAACCCAAGGGCAAGGGAAACAAACAGAAACAAACATGTGGAAGCAGGAATATTGAAAGGCCAGATGATGGAAGATGTATCTCACCGCGTACATATACTCCATGAAAGCCTCACGGGTCAACGAGTACCATGTTTCTGATGTCTTGGAGCTTTCACACTTCTTGTACGTCTCTGCTGAAAGGATGGTCTTGAAGTTGGTCGAGGGCATTTGCCCGATCCTTTGTATCCTGTACAGTGTGTGAACCAGACTCGTTTTGACATGCGATGTCTCTGTCCCTCTGCAGAATGATATGTGAAAGTCAGAATGAAAATCAAGAACCGCCAACAGAGGACTGGAACAAAAGAACCACGGAACCACAACTGGAACATGTAGAATGAGAAACCAACCTGTTCACATCATTCATTACCGTCAAAAGACCCATCATGTTCCCGTCACAATCCAGCACCATCGATCGAACAGAGTAATGCCACTCTTCCACCTGTGAGTGCAGCCTCCCAATGAAAGTCATCCATGCAAGCAACCGGTGGTTGCCATCCCATACGTGAAACATCTTCCCTGAGAATGCCTGGGTCGAAGGTTTCCTGGAGAGAAGAAGTTCGAAGGATTCGTTCACCTGTCTCCAAATGGAATCCCAGGAGTCCACGATTGACTCATCCACAAGGAGCTCATTGCCTCTGGAATCCTTTGTAGAAACGTAAAAGACTTCGGATCCATCCAAATACCCATGAACAAACTCGGCCTCTAGCTTCAGGATGTCCTTGATGAGGGGTGGACGAACGACGAGCATGGAAACCAACCTACACAGGGGGATCTTCAACCTCCCACCCGGGGCAAGCATACTTTGCACCACAAGCTGAGAGTTTACCTTCTGACCCCCCAGCATCTCAGCGGCTTTGCTTTCATAGAACTCATCGTCCACATCAGCAATGATCTCCTTCCCCTCTCCCGAAGGGTTCTCATCCGCCACCATTTGCATCTTCTCCTACATGGTTGTTCATTCAAATTGATATAAGAGAGAGGCAAGAACAGATGGTGTTATGAGCATGGCAAGTAGGTCCGATGTGGCCCAATTTCACATGAAAAAACAAGCATTGTGCGGGCCAAAAACAGTGTGCGTTGCCGCACACTGTTTGAGCTTCCAATAATGGGTGATTTGAACATGGCACACTGGCCATGAGTGGCCTATTTTCAAATCTAAAAACAGACAGAGAGTGGGAAACAGACAGTGTGCGTTGCCGCACACTACTTGAGCTTCCAAAAAGGGGTGTTTTCAACATGACATTAGGCCCTATGTGGCACATTTCCACATAAAAAACATGCAGAGAGGGGGCCACACACTGTCCGTTCTTCCAACTATGGGTATTTTGAGCATGCATACTGGCCGTGTTTCGCCCAATTTCATATCAAAAAACAAGCAGAGAGGGCCCAAAACAGTGTGCGTTGCCGCACACTATTTGAGCTTCCAATAAGGGGTGGTTTGAACATGGCATAGTGGCCCTGGTTTGACAATTTTCAAATCAAAAAATAGGCAGTGAAGGGGGCACAAACAGTGTGCGATGTCGCACACTGTTAGAGCTTCCAATTCGGGGTGGATTCAACCTCCCAAAAAGGCCCTATTTGGCCGATTTTCACAACAAACAACAATCACAAAAGGGGGCTCAAACAGTGTGCGTTGCCACACACTGTTTGAGATTCCGAGAAGGGGTGCATTCAACCTGACAGAGTCGCCCTATGTGGCCGTTTTGCACATAAAAAAAACAAGCAAAAAAGTGGCACAAACAGTGTGCGTTGTCGCACACTGCTCGAGCTTTCAAATAGGGTGGAATGAACCTTACAGAGAGGCCCCCGTGTGCACGATTTTCACATGAAATAAACAATGACAAGGGGGGCTCAAACAGTGTGCGTTGCCGCACACTGTTTGAGCTGCCAGGTAAGTGTGGATTGAACCTGAGAGAGATGCCCTAGGTGCCCAATTTTCTCATCAAAAAACAAGCAAAAAAGGGGGCTCAAACAGTGTGCGTTGCCGCACACTCTTTGAGCTTCCAATAAGGGGTGATTTGAACATGGCATAGTGGCTATGAGTGGCCGATTTTCAAATAAAAAAACAGGCAGTGAAGGGGGCACAAACAGTGTGCGTGCCGCACACTGTTCAAGCTTCCAATGAGGGGTATTTACAACCTGCAGAGTGGGCCCATGGTGGCCGAACAAGCAATGACAAAGGGGGCTCAAACAGTGTCCGTTGCCGCACACTGTTTAAGCTTCCAATAAGGGGTGGATTCAACATGGCAGAAAGGCCCTATGTGGCCGTTTTTCACATCAAAAAACAAGCACAAAAGGGGGCTCAGATAGTGTGCGTTGCCGCACACAATTTGAGCTTCCCAATAGGGGTGGAATGAACCTTACAGAGAGGCCCCTGTGTGCACGATTTTCACATGAAACAGTGTACGTTCAAATAGTGTACGTTCCCGCACAATGTTTGAGCTTCCAATAAAGGGTGGATTGAACATGCCAGAGTGGCCCTGTGTGCAAGATTTCCACACCAAAAAACAAGGCAGAAGGAGGGCTCAAACAGTGTGCATTGACGCACACTGTTTGAGCTGCCACTTAAGTGTGGATTCAGCGTGTCAGAGATGCCATATGTGGCCGATTTTCACATGAATTAAACAATGAGAAGGGGGGCTCAAGCAGTGTGCGTTGACGCACACTGTTTGAGCTGCCATGTGGCAGATTTTGACATGGAACAAACAATGAGAAGGGGGGCTCAAACAGTGTGCGTTGACGCACACTGTTTGAGCTGCCAGGTAAGTGTGGATTGAACCTGACAGAGATGCCCTTTGTGGCGAGTGCAGCTACGGCGTGAGCCCAAGAGCTCGGCTCACGCTTTGCCCTCTAAGTGTGAGCCCAGGGGTTTAGTGGAGGAAGAAGTAGGCCCCATACCCGAGTCCTCTGTTTAGAGAGGGTCCTATTGTCGTGGAAGCAGTTATAGCGCTTAAAAAAAGAGGTATAGAAAGAATGGAATGGTCATTGTGAAACTTACTGAGGTTTTCTTATTGAAGAAGAGGTGAAAAAAAAAGGCTGGGTGAGTCATCATGAATCTTATTTAGGGATTCTTGCATTAACAAGAGGTAAGAAAAGTTTGGATGCTCATTGTCAAGCTATCTGACGTTTCCAGTATTTCATCCATGGTGGATGATGGATGGATGAAATATTGAAGGAGAGGTTAAAAATAATGAGGATGGGCAAGAACAGGCCCCAAAATATGACCCCTCATTGTGAAACAGGCAATGGTTTTTGTTAATGTAGATGAGGTGAAAATTAAACAGATGGTCATCTTCAAGCGTATTTAGGCTTTGTTTGTGAAGAAGATGTGTAACAAAATGAGCGGTTTATTGTGGAACTTGTTCAGGTTTGTGTTATTGAAGATGAGGTGAAAAAAAAATACGTGGTCATTGTGATTGCTTATTTAGGGTGTGTTTGTGAAGAAGAGGTAAGAAAAAACATTGAGCTATCCTTGTGAAACTTGTTTAGGATTATGTTATTGAAGAAGAGGTGAAAAAAAAAGTTAAGCTCTATCATTGTCAAACTTGTTCAGGTTTCTGTTATTGAAGAAGAGGTGAAAAAAGAAATCAGATGGTCATTATGAATGTTTATTTAGGGTTTGTTTGTGAAGAATAAATTGAGCTCTCATTCTCAAACTTGTTAAGGTTTCTGTTATTGAAGAAGAGGTGAAAAAAATATTAGATGGTCATCATGAATGCTTATTTAGGGTTTGTTTGTGAAGAAGAGGTGAAAAAAAAAGTTGAGCTCTATCATTGTCAAACTTCTTCAGGTTTCTGTTATTGAAGAAGAGGTGAAAAAAAAACCAGATGGTCATCATGAATGCTTATTTAGGGAATAAATTAGGGATTGTTTGTGAAGAAGAGATGAAAAAAAAACTTGAGCTCTACCATTGTCAAACTTCTTCAGGTTTCTGTTATTGAAGAAGAGGTGAAAAAAACCAGATGGTCATCATGAATGCTTATTTAGGGTTTGTTTGTGAAGAAGAGGTGAAAAAAATTGAGCTCTATCATTGTCAATCTTGTTCATGTTTCTGTTGATGAAAAAGAGGTGAATAAAAAATCAGATGTCATCATGAATAAATTAGGGTTTGTTTGTGAAGAAGAGGTGGAAAAAAAACTTGAGCTCTATCATTGTCAAACTTCTTCAGGTTTCTGTTATTGAAGAAGAGGTGAAAAAAAAAACATATGGTCATCATGAATGCTTATTTAGGGTTTGTTTGTATAGAGGACGTGGAAAACAAATGAGCTGTCATTGTGAAACTTGTTCAGGTGCCTGTTATTCAAGAAGAAGTGGAAAAAAAAAATAGATGGTCATCATGAAGCTCATTACGCAATGCTTTTGTAGAGGCCGTGAAAAACTAAAATGAGCTTTCATACTGACACTTGTCCATGTTTGGCAGGCCCTCGAACAATTTTTATTTTTTATTTTTTATTTTTTATTTTTTTTTCCCGCCCGGGGCAATATTGGGGGTGGGGGCAGAAGTGGTGTGCGTTGACGCACTCAATTTTAGAGGCTCGTTAACCAAACCCGATGAAAAAATAAACTACATTTCATAACGAGACATCGTCTGCTTGTCCAGATTTAAGAACTGTGTATACATGTTCTACAAACAAGGCAGCCCTTTCCGACATTGCGAAAAATCGCAACATATGCAACATTACTCGATATTGCCAATGTCTCGCTGCAAAAGTGTCCGTACCTCACCAGGACCTAGTGTCACTTGGTGAATGATTTGGTCTCTTTTGGGATCACAATACATCCTGCACAAGAAGATGTAGTAAAGATGCTTGCAGGGAACCCATTTCCCTCTCTTTCCTAGAGCTTCCTCACGCATGCACACGAAGTCGGGACAGGTACACCCCGGAAAATTTACCACCGTCACCTGATAGGCCCTGTCGTGCAAAACAGACCCAGATATGAAGTATAAACCCGTCCATACCCAGGTGAAGGTACTTCCATAGTTCCTGTTACCCGAGCCTGAAGTAGTCTGGCCGATTCCACCTTCGCATCGTGATCAGGCCCCGAAGCCACTTGATGCACTGTTTTGTCATTCCTTCTTGTGGGATGCGAAGTATCGTCTGAGGAGGCACCATAGCAGCAAGGCCACCAAGAGTTGACACCATAGATCGGTGTAGACGAAAGCCGACGTCCTCCAACTTGTCCATCTCCAGTTCGTCAATGATCATCCTGAAATCATGATCATGAAAAAATTGAGTGTGTTGACGCACTCAGTTCTCGGGGGGGAGGGGGGGGGGGGGGGGGGGTTTGGGTTTCCCCCAAAACCCGTCGGGTACCCGGGGTGAAAATCCGGACCCGCACCTGTCGTCAATGATCATCCTGAAATCATGATCATGAAGAAATTGAGTGCGTTGACGCACTCAGTTCTCCTGGGGGGGGGGGGGGAGGAGAGGGAACCAAAATAATAATAATAAATGTTATCATACAATCTGTCACGATGAGATGTCGCCGGGAGCTGGCAAGCTACTTGAAAGCCTGGGGGATGCGGATTATCAAGACCTGGAACTGTGTCAACAGCCTATATCAGACGAAGGGGGATTGCACAGGGTAGAAGGTGGGTTTCAAATACTTTGTTTTTATGCCTTCTCTATTGAAGTTCCACTGTACTGACTGTTATGAAGTCATGCTGTTCGCACTGCGTGAATTGAGTGTTTTAGCACACTCAGTTATGGCGGTGCATGAGCAATGACTCTGAACCAGTTCCATCCAAAATGGGTCTGCACTCCCACCCAAATGTGCTATGAAACATTCCTCACTAATTATTGTCCTCTTCATCGCAGACCCGTCTATTTGAGGCCGTCTGTCTCTAAGGGTACATCCACTGTCGACTCCCACCACAGTGGTGGAGTTTGAGCTTCATGGGGGATGATGTTTCATAAACGAGAGGTTTGATCATGTCGTCGACGACATGCACTACAACTATGTCGACTCCAACGTATGTTTGCGAAAGCCAAATGGAACATCTTGGAGAGGGGCCCGTGAAAAAAGCCCGGCTTTTATCCAAACGATCATTGAGAGTTATTCTCGGCCAGGTGCCCGCATCATAGATCTCACTCTCGGCACATGTTTCTCTTCTTGCCTTTGTCATCGATTTCTTTTCTTCTGCACCTTCTTTACTCAATATTCTAAAACTCTAATTCCTTCAATTTGTCTCTTGCAGGCGCTTCTTACCATGCTTGCAAGGCAGATGGCAGGCACTTGTTTGGTATGGAAGGAGATGCAGATATTTTCACTGGCCTCCTCGCCGAGTTGCAAGGGGGCGCGTCTACCTCCAATGTCAAGGATGTCATTGCGCAAATTGATATCCTCGACGGTGACGACAAAGACCTGGACAATGACTTTTCATGTGAGTAAGTTCATTTTCTGTCTATTTGATCCCTGTGTATATGCTCTGTCGCGTCCCCTTCTGTTGTCTGATTGCTACCCAAATGGTGCATTTCTGATTGCAGGAATGTGAATGCACTCCTGTGGCCCTTGTCTTCCATATACTTGAGGGACTTGTGCTGGAGCCCACCTCCTAATTATGTCCTTCCCGATTACGCGGAAGACATTGCTCGTGTGCAAGCAGCTGTGCTTTCTCCCCTACCTTTGCGTTGGAGTTCCAGGAAGACGCTCAGGCACCTCTTCATAGATGATAGTGCAGCAGTTTCAGGTGGTAGCAGTACTTCTAGCAGTTCAGCAGATTCAAGTGGTAGCAATAGCAGTGTTGATACCACCTACGGATGTACTTGAGGGCATTCATTTATGGAACATGAGGGGACACACTCTCCGTTTTCCGTTGCACCACCATTTCTCTTCCCACCATCCGTTGTAATGAGCACGGACTACAATGAAATTCACATCCCTGAATTGAAACATTCTCTCCCCCGCGTCCTGCGAATTTGAAAGTGTTTTCATTCTAATCATTGCTCTCAAATTCAACCGTGTGCATTCAATAAAAGTTTTTCAACAGAGATGAATATGTGCATAGTCCAGTAGACAGTCATTTGACATATGCCATCACACCAATATTTGGTTGGATGGATGGAGGATGAATGTTTTTGGATGGATGAACCTCGATTGGATGTACATTGTGGATGAATGTTGCATGCATGGATGGTCCCATGGATGATGTGAGTGCGCAGTATCATGCACAGGGGCGGGATGGCGAGGTTCACTGTCGGGGTTGAGGTGGGTCCCTAAGGCTAACAAGGGTTAGGGTTTCTGTTTGGGGTTGCAGGGTTAATATGGATGAAGACGTGTTTCTGCGGTGATGGATCCTCTTCCACGGAAATAGACGCCACATCTTTCCCAAAATCATGCCACGTGTCCTGGGCTCACATGGCTAGGCTCACACTCTAGCATCCCCCCCTTTGTGGCCGATTTTAACATGAAAACATAATGTCAAGTGGGGCCTCAAACAGTGTGCGTTGCCGCACATTATTTGAGCTTCCAAGATAGGGGTGGAATGAACCTTACAGAGAGGCCCTGTGTGCACGATTTTCATATGAAAAAAACAATGAGAAAGGGGGCTCAAACAGTGTGCGTTGCCGTACACTGTTTGAGCTTCCAAATAGTGGTGGATTGAACCAGACAGACAGGCCCGTTTGTGGCCAATTTTCGTATGAAAAACAAGCACAAAGTTGGGGCTCAAGCAGTGTGCGTTGCCGCACACTATTTGAGCTTCCAAATAGTGGAGGATTGAACCAGACAGACATGCCCATTTTGGGGCCGATTTTCGTATCAAAAAACAAGCACAAAGTTAGGGCTCGAGTGGTGTGCGTTGCCGCACACCACTTGAGCTTCTTAATACGGTGTGGATTGAACCAGAGAGAGATGCCGTATGTAGGCGATTTTCATATCAAAACGACAAGCACAAATGGGGTCTGAAATTGTGTGCGTTGCCGACACTGATTGAGATTCTAGTCAGTGGTGAATTGAACCAGACAGAGAGGCCCAAATTGGCCGATTTTCACATAAAAAATGAAGCACAAGTGTGGGTCTCAAACAGTGTGCGTTGCCACACTCTGTTTGAGCTTCCAAGTAGGTTTGGACATCACTTGTACCTTTTTTTTGGGTGCTCTAGAAGACTCCCCAATCGCCGGAGACCCTTTGCGCTTTGGACTGCTCTCTACACCAAGCATGTTCTAGAGCATCTCCCCCATCCTCTTTTCCACTATCTGCTTCTTCGTGAGGCCAGCATCAACATCATCTTCGGCGTCCGTCTCTCCCTCGGATGCAGTCTCATCCTGATCACCTAATCTTGGAAGTATGGCGGGCTGCTGTTCTTCTTTAGAATCCTGCTCTTCCATCGCCAAACTTTCCTCTTTGCCCTCTTCTTCCTCCTTTTCCTCTTCGTCTACTCTTTCCATCCTCATTCTATATCTGGCTCTATTCCTGTCCCTAGTGCTCGTAAAGTATAACGACTTCATTCTCTTCCTCCTCCGGTCGAAACAAGGGCTCCCCACGCTGCCTCTAGAGCTCTCCAGTTTGACGTTTGTAACAAGGGTTGTTTTGGCATGTATCCAAAATAAAAATTGGACATTGTCAACCGTATTTGGATGCGGGTGTCATCATTGTGTGCGAACGGAATTCATCCATTTCGGCATCTTTATATTATCCAAGAAAAAAAGTACATCCGTTGCATGTACTTGTGATATATGTCAGATGTACTTCGCCGGCTGCCAATACATGGCAGCCTTCTTGCATTCTTTCAAATTCGGAAGTGCCGTAGAAATCTAATGCTAGTTCAATTTCGAGCAGTACTTGCAGATTCGCAATAATTGTTATGCTTCACATATGCATCCACGTGTGTTGTACTGCCTACCCTACGGTTTGCATTTCGCCGTCACCGTCGCAATGGGGTCATTCAGTTTAAAGGGTTGTGACGGCAATGGTGATGTGTTGCACACATTCGTGCGAGGTGTCTCCCGGAGTGTCAGTGTTTGTGCTGTGCTCTTCTGGCACAACACAACCTCATTGGATTCGGGGTTTCCTGTTTACTGCTCTCCAGGGTTGTTGCCGTCTTTCCATAATGGATGGTTTCATGTCATGTTTAGGGTTTGCTTTTCATCCAAATACAGCACGGCTTCTTGTGGCTTCTTGTCTTTGAAAACAATTTTTCTGGTTGGTGTCTCTCAGTGTGGCTGAATGCGAAGTTCGGTGCATGTCATTCCTACATCCTTTGCATGCATCGCCCGTAGTCTTTGGGTCAGTGCTACCCTTATTTACCTCAGTTTGTTTGGGGTGGATCCCCTTTCGAGAATTACGGGCTATCAGTTCGGGGGATCCGTTGTGAATAGCAACTTTGGGTCAGTGTAGGAAAACATGTCCAGGGAGCGAGATAGACTCGCTCGATTTCATTCCAATGCAGGTAGTCTTCCACTGACTGCTACTGCAGATGACAATGGGTTTGCAGTTGTTCATGAGGATGAGCTGGTTACAGTGTTCCCTCTGGAATTTGGTTCTCTGCTTGTTCAGAAAGAGGTGTATGACGAGGATGGGAATTTGGATTCTGGGCACTTGGAGAAACCATTGGTTGGCGAGTGTGGAAGGAAGTGGAGAGTCCTTCCAGGCACACATCGGGTCCTTGGAAAAGAGAGAAGACAATTAGCAGGATCAGTAGTTACCCCTGACACTGCAGCATCGGTCGTGCAGCAGAAGGGCACAGTTCATGTGAAACAAGAGGTGAGCACATCCACTACATTCGTGACTCTTTCAGACTCTTCCTCGGAGGATGTTTCTGAGATTCCTCCGCCAGTCCAGACTCCATTCCTGGATGATGACAAATTGCAGGAGATAGCGAGTGTCATTCCGAAATTGAAAGCCCTCGCAGGGGTGCCTGGGTGCAAGAGCGAGATGCGTTTTGTTGATTGGGAGTCCCTTCGTGTGCAGCGGGTTCAATACGTGCCAACAAAGTTTGATGGGGACATCTTGTTTGAGCTCAACCCTCCCACGTCTTCCAGTAGACTAGCTGGGCTTTTGCAAGGCATGAACAAGAACCATGACGGACACCCTTGGTGCAAAACAAAAATATCGAACATCCACAACGACATTGGATTGAAATTTCGAAGGTCGATTTGTGTTGGGCATTGCAAGTGCGTGAATATTTCTTGCCCTCGCCTGAGAAACAGCGCTAAACCAAACAAAAGTGAGTGGGAAGGTATGCCCCTGAATCCTTTCACCCCATTGCTTGCCCCTTCCAAGACCAATACTTTTGTATGCAGGTTCTGCAAACTTTCCCCGTCCTGCGTTTCTGTGTGTCACGCTCGTATGTACCAGGTGGCACACCAATGCAAGATAATGACTCGTGCCTGCATTCATATGGGTACACACGAGCAATATCCTGTGTCCAAAGGAAGTTGCAGGGATAGCGTGGACATCGCTAGAAATCTGCTGAAGCAGGAGTTCCACAATGCCCCTTGTGCAACACCTTCTTCTATAGCGCTTGCAGCTAGCAAGGCATTCCTGAAAAAACACATACTGGGTGAAGGGGATATGACACAACCAATGCTGGATGCAGAGTCGCTTGATGCAGTGATGGACCATTTTTGCGTGTTGAGCTCTCCCAATATTCGAAACCAGGTGAATGCACTTAGAATGGGCAGAAGCAGTGCTGGATTCATGGACAACATTATGGACCTCAAACGGAGAAGTTGCTATGAATTCATTTAAAACAGTATCTTCCCTGGCCAGGGCTCGCCCAAGGTGTATTTGTTCAAGATGTCCACAGTGGGCGAAGGCGGTGGTGTGAATATAGTCCGCCGAATGCAACCTGGAAGAGATTTGGCTAAATGTTGGTTAATGTTTGATCATTGCAAACGGGTGAAGGGTTGGACAACCATGGCGTGCCATGTGTACGATCCAGCATACCGGCGTGTGCTCTCCATAGCAATTTGTGATATGCAATCGAAGGACACTGAATCCCAGATGCTCATGTGGAATTTGCTCCTGGCCGTCATGCAGCGGGCTTCATGGCTGATAGTGCACAGACAAATTTCAATGCAGTGCGGCACGTGTTTGGTTCGGGGGATCCTAAAGGTCCCAATGAAAAATAGGGAGCGCACATGCCTCTTCTATTGGAGTCAATCTCTGGCACGTAATACAAAGCGCTGCATTCGCCCTGACCTTCAGTTGGAGCACAGAAGACTCTGCCTCAAATACAAAAATGCCACCTCAATGGGAGAAGCTGAGAGCACTTACCAAGCAATCCGGGCTTGGTGGTTCTCCTCTGGTGCTGCTACAGGTATCCACCTGAATGAGTTGGAGGACTGGTTGGTTTTCTGGCACTTCAGGTACAGACAGTGGGGAGCTTTCATGATGACGGTAAGCCTCTTCAATCCCAGAAACACAAATTTCACTTTGCATCGTGCCTATTCATTTGGGGTTGTTGGATTGTCACTTGCAGAACCTCTTCCATTTCCTTTCGTTCCTCACATTTGCATGCAATGCCTCCTGCAGGACATGTCCTTGGAGGACTTGGCCGACATGCCATCCTATAATTTGGCGGAGACTGTTCACAACGCCTGGATGCAGCAGTCTACCAAAGCAGGACGTGACTTGTATGTGGCCACTGCTGATGACATGGTGCGGGCACTTACACAACAAACCAGGTACCGCAATTTTCTGATGGGACGGGGCGGAGGCAAGAGCCCTGATACGACTTTGTTGATGCTAAGGGCTGCGAGTAGGTCCGGAGACCCATCGAAGATGGCCAGAGCTCTGAACAGATGCACTGAAGGCTCCCTTTTGCAATTCAGGATCCCCCATTTGGAAGGCGAGGAAAGATTTGGATCAGGCAAAAAGAAATTGAACACTCCTCCAGGGTCGGATGGAGATTCCCATCGGCCGGACAAGGTCAATTTCTCTGTACCAAAGGTGTCTCCAGTGTAGACTAAGTCGTGTGCCCGCCCCTCCCAAGTGGGTCCTCCTCCAGTGGAGCAGGTGCAGATCATGCAAACACAGCAGCAGGAATCCCATTGGAGGAGGTGGTGTCCATGGTGCATGAATCTGATTGCATTGACAGTGAGTGGCATATAGAACGCACCCCACCAGGATCTAGAGTGGCTTGCACGGCAATTCGGACCCCCTCTTTCAAGAAATGCAAATCAAAAATTTGCAAAGGCTCCAGGGGGACTCCAGCTCCAACATTCACAGGGTTGTTCCGACCTTATCATAGTGGGGAATCAAAGGACCACATGTTCTGGTTCTACCGGAACAGTTCGTCCTTTGGTGATAATGAAGCCCCCTCCCCCCACAATTTGGCTTGTGAAACTTGGGACGTCGCTGTCATCAACCGAGATAAGCATGCTGGAGGAGGGAGGGTTCTGTCTTGCACGGTCCCGGGTGGTGCCCTCATGCACTATCGGCACAGATGTGCCACATGCTCTGGCAATGCCTCCACCCGGTGCCGACTCCCACCCAACAAAAAGAGATGGAAAAACAGTGCGCTGTGTCGCTTCGGGTGCAGATCACGACTGCAAGATGGAATCGGCTAGAATTTTGCAGGCTCGGGTGACTCGTATCACCGAAGTCCCTGCCCCGGGGTATGGACGGATTTACACAGTGCTGTCTATTGGCTCAGTTGTTACCGTGGGGAATTTCTCTACGTGCATTTGTCCGGATTTTGTAATGATGCGTGAGGGCGCTCTCGGCATGAGAGGGAAGTGGGTCCCCTGCAAGCATCAATATTATATATACCTTGTAATTATGTCCTGCGACGTTAAGAGAGACCAATTCATTCACCAAGCCACACTAGGCTATAGAGAAGTCATCACCCTTCTGCAGCGGGACACCTCACGTAGGGCTCCGCCAAATTCTCTTTGAACACATACGAGCCATGCCCGCTTCCCATGTTGGTTTCTAGGTTACCGTGTGAAGACTTTGCATTTAGGACAAACACATACATTTTGTTCACGGAACCAGGGCAAATGCACATGCCATTCATTGTAAGCGTCTATCTGTGAATTGAAATAAAGTGTGTCAATCATTCTGAGCTCAAATCTGCCATATTTTCATATTCCTCTTTTTGTGCAGGCATTGCACACATGGTGCATGGTGGCCCCCTTTGTTTTGTCCACGGTAATAGGCCCTCTTCCTACAATCCTCGCCTATAGGACCTGCTTCTCCAGCAAATTTGTGCCGCTCACGCTTCCCTGAAGCGTGAGCTCAGCTCACGCTTTGTAGCTACAACGTGAGCTCAGCTCCCAGGCTCACGGGGCTAGGCTCACGCCGTAGCTACGCTGGGTTCAAAGGCATGGCAGTCCATTTGGGCTGCATGGCTTAGAATGAAACCCAGTCTTTTCCAATCAACCCCCAAGCTGAAGGAAGAAGCTCTTCGTCAACCAATTTTTGGGAACCTCAATGCCAACTCAGACTCCCTCATTCTCTGTTCCAAGAAATGGGTTGGTTGGGAGCAGGCAGGGATCACCAGTTTCTTTCACTTATGGAAAACAAGGACCTTCCTTCCCAAAGATATCATTTACCCAAAATCTCTTGGTTAGGAAAGCAGCGAGTTGGGATCAAATCGTCAATGAAATTCCAGATTTGTGAATCTCCGTATGTTCTTTTCCTGCTAATGTAAGATTTCTGCTAGCTTGGTTGGGGAGGGGCCAGCAAAACGGTTCAAAATTCGCATTCTATGGCACCATGCGAATGGGGTGCCAGATCTTTGGCTGGAAATTCTTGGCTCATCACGATGGTACCCTGGTTACGCCAATCTGGTCTCATGATTTGGAAACCGACATGTATGCGATCAGGGTCTTTTGCAAAGACACTGGGAAATGTGACCCAATCCCACCTATTAATATTCAGTATTATTTTGGAACCTTCAACTGGTTCTTATCTGCTCCTTTACAATTGCTGCAATTTGACCCAGCGGAATGGAACTGGATGACTAAAAAGCATGATTCATTCTTGGGCTACAAAGTCAAGCTAGGCTACTCCATGTTAAGATTGCCTGCCTCTTTTGTGGCTAAATGGAACACGAAGTGGGGACATCTTCCCAGTCTGCCACATAACTAGCAATCAATTTGGAAGGATGTTTGGAGGAAGGATCGAGCGGCGAAACTTGCTGGGTTCCTACGGAAGATAGTTAACCGTATTCTGCTTGTTCTTCAATTCATTCCAGATACTACTGATCACTGTCGTGTACGCAATCTAAGACAGTCTAAATCGTTGGAACATTGCCTGGTAGAGTGCCCCTTCGCTTCCTTTGTCTGGAATCGTATACAGATGTTTTACCAGGTTTGGAACCCAACGATTTCCCTTCAGACCTCGGTACTCTTACTCAACATCCGCGAAGGAGCTATCTGGAGTCAATGCCCAGTATGGGCTTGCCTTAGAGCAAACTCACTCTGGAATATATGGAAAAGTAGGTGTTCCCTTGTTTTGGGGGGGCTGCAGCCTTGTGTGAAGAAATCGCTTTACAGGGTTCACTCAGACTTATTGTCTGAGGCACGGAAGGCTTGGAATGTTTTGTGTGCAGCTGCTTCTCGATGTGCGCAAGGAAGGAGACAACAGCTATTATTTAGCTTTGATAACTCTTGGGGACAAGGGAACTTCATCTGTTCAAGAACATCCTACTCATCGATTGTTTGGCACGACAACATCCCGACATGTTGGAAGCTCGACTTGCGCACAACAATCAATGGAGCAGGAAGAATCCGACGTGAACTGGAGGCACAAAAGAACCTCTAGAAAGGGCATATCTAAAGCCCACCTCTCATTTGAATCCTCTAGACGCAGAATCAATGACCCTCTGTAGTCTCGTCTTGCTGCTATGGAACCTACTTATCCTTAGCTTCCTGCAGCCTCACATAGTTTGGATACGGGGCAGTGACTCCTTTTTCATCCTTATGGTTGTTTTCCTGAGGTTATTTTTTCCTCAGTATAAAATTCTCCAGGGCGTCAGCCTCTGTATATATATATATATATATATATTATGTGAAAATGAAAATGATCATGATTGTCGATTAGATTGAATCTCCAAGGTGAGTGGGAAAGATGAAGGTGGTGGAAGGCCTCCATCTCTTCCGCTTCAGTTTCAGTTTTTGCTGAGGGCCTGAGGGCCTGTGATGGTGCCTGACAAGGCTGTATGGTGATGTGCTGTGACTCTCCAGTGTTTCTGTCAGAAATCATTTTCACTTTTGATCACAAACTGTCTAATCACTCTCTTGCATGGGCACATTCTCTCCCTTTAGGTGAATGGTGGCTATGGCCGCAAGTCTTTGGCAAACAACGTCTCGGGAGTACATTCTCTCTTTGTGTCAATAAATTGGGGACTAGAGCTCCAGCGGTAGAATCAACACTGGGTGTTCTAGCATACGCGAGAACTTCCGTGAATACCCAATTCCCTGAAGCCAGATTGGCATTGGCTATTAGCTGCCATAACAGGCTGGGTCGATATCCCTTGGGAACTTTGCCTTAAGTGTACATCAGCCAGATTTACAGGGAACAGTCAATGAGAAGAGTCTCTACATATCACCGTATGTTGTGCTTCAGCAAACAATGTTCAAACAGAAGCCTCTTTTTTATGAGGACGCCAAGTGTGCAGTGTCTTGTACCAGCGGGCACACATTACAAAGAACCCCAGGTTCACAGTGCTCATTACTGCCAAGAGCCAAAAAAAATAGTCGATGTGACCTTGGTTAAGATTGTCTGCAATCCAGCCAGGTTTGGAATCCCTTGTGGTGATGTGGGTTACAACTGTCACCAGCACGCTACTAAGGAAGCTCCCCAAGGCAACAGTCAGCAATGCAAAAGCAGTCCCCAAGCCTCGAATTGCATCTGGACTTTCGTTGTAGAAAAACTCATACATTCCTATGAATGCAAAAACCTCTGACGCTCCTACCAAAAAGTACTGGGGCACTTGCCAGAATACGGTCATCGGGACAGGTGTACTGGGGTCATCTAGTAATCCATGATCCCTTGCCACTTTTAAGCGTTTAATTTCCACCATGGCAGCTGCCAGCATAGCAAAGATCGATATTCCAAGCCCAATTCCTATGCGCTGCAGCTCTGTGAAACCCCTTCGATTGTGAGTAAAGCAGCTCGCCACACGCACTATGACCCAATCATAAAATGGGACCCAGAAAGCCACACTAAGGAGTTCAAAGACTGTGAGCGAGGCAGGAGGGATCTTGAAGTGGCCCATACTAACGTCCATGGTAGCTCCTTGCACCACAAATAGAGTAGAAAGCTGATTGTACACTGTTGAAAACATGGCGCTACTTGCCATTATAGGTATCATACGCACTAGCACTTTCACCTGCAAGAAACTCAATATCATGACAGTAAGTTCCTTGCCATTTTTACAGCATCTATCATAATGAGACAACTTCCATTCCTGACTAGACTAAAGGTTGCAATGACGGTAACCTTGGGTTTGTTTAAACTGGATGCGAGGAGGGCTGAACAGAGAACACGCTTAGAAACCCGTTGAGAAACGGTCACTGACCAACTTGAGCTCGCTATGTGAAAAATTACCTCCAAGCCAATTTCATAGGCATAATCTGTCCCAGCTTAATGACTACACGTGGGGGCTTTGAGAATATTGACACTCATAGGAAAGAAAGACTGTAAACACAACTGACTTATTTCCTGATGATGCTAACCAAGCCGACTAGACTATGACGGATAAATCTCACAAGCCTAGTCGAGTAAGAAAGATTCTGGGAGGAAGATTCTTCCCAAATAATGGTAGGGAATCTTTTTAACAGTTTGATGTCTTGTGTGACCACCTGTAGCTTTGCTTAAGCAGCCAAAGACGCTTTACTATCTCAGACAAAGATACTGATACCTCTTCAACTTGTGTCACAGTGCATAGTCGCCATGGTGTCAAAGGGGTCTCATTGATCTTGTCTTCCTCTACTTCCACAGCTGCTTTGTCAAGAAACCTGCAACAGACCAACCATAGCATGCTACCTCAAGGGGGGGAGGGCGAGAGAGCGATATTTCATCCAAAAACTCCAGACCTTCATGACTATATCCAATACAACGATCACAAAGTCATGATGACTCTTCATCTTTAACAGAATGCTAACTCTGTCATGGGTTGAGTTGCAACAAGCATAGTTTACTAATACATGAGGTTCCCAACTGAGAACAGAAAGAGGGGTGCCATTTATCCAGATACAAAAACTGCCTGAGCCTAAGAGTAAAATATACAAGACCAGCTTTGACCTCACTGGACCGAAACAGCATACATGATTCTTATGTTGGACACAAGGAGACAGTCGAGAAATATCACATACCGAAATTCATCAGTATGGCGGATTTTCCGGCTACCTTGAATGGATGACTCCATCTCTACTGGAACCTCATAGAGAAGGTCAGTGTTAGACGGAGCCTTCAGATGCCACTTGCGCAAAGATGCAACCACTACTTGTGCAATGCGAGCCAATGGATTGCCACCAGGTGGATGATGCCGATAGAAAGGAGTACCCGCAAGGAAGCACAAGGTTCCAATGACAACAGCTATAAGAGAGGCCCCGAAACCCAATCCCCAGCTCACATTATCTTGAATGTAAACCAAAAATGTCCCAGCCAAGAGCCCTCCAATGTTGATTGACTGGTAATACCAGTTGAAAAAAGAGGTCTTCAGGTTCTTCTCATCTGGATCCTCCTCGTCAAACTGGTCAGCACCCAGTGAGGTCACTACGGACTGAAATGCCCCGGCCCCTAGGTCTACAACGTAGAGGGAAAAGTAAAAGAAAGCAGCTTGTGCAGTGGAAGGACGAGGGCAAGTTGCATCCTGGCTTGGGCATTGGGACGGCCTTAGTGATGTGAGGGCAGTTGATAACGTCAGAAAAATCATACCCTGCCAATTGCTCTGTGTGAGACAAAGAAAGAAAGGAAAATGTTTACTATACCTGCAGAAAAGAGAAAACGGAAAGGTACCTTGGTCTAAAAAAGTGGGAGCTCATTTGGTTTCTGCCAACCACAGATAGGGATGGATATAGAAGGGGCAAGAGAGACAGACAGAAAAGTACTTCTGCCACCCTATTCCTGAAGCTGTATAACCATAGACCTCAACTCCTCATTGGAGGCAGCATAATGGAGGGGGACACACATGTGGAACAAACAATAAAGTGAAAATGGAATATCATCCGCAAACGGAGGGTGGGCTTACAATGACATAAATGAAGGTAAACACAAATGAGGCCCAATACCGACCCCAGTAGGCATCTGCCAGAAAGGCTCCAATCAGGGGTGTTATGTAGCCCGTTCCATTCCAGTTGCTCACATTTGTCGCTGCAGCTGAATTACTCTCATGCATCACGGATGTCATGTAGATTACTAGATTGGTGGAGCATCCATAGAACCCCAGATTTGCAAACACCTGGTTTGCTGTCCCCCCCCCCCGAGTGCACACACAGTCACATTTTGGCACCATCACTTGATTGTGACTTGTTTATCTATCTCCAATTCATTTGTCATCTGAATACTTCTTCCTCTGTCTCATCATCTCTGGTCCTTACAGTGACCGCATGCTACCCAGATGGTTACAATCTGCACTTTCTATCTTCACTGAATGGCCAGTGCTGTGTTCCAGAAGGAAATAGATTTGCTGATATAACACCATGGTATTTGTACAACACCAATGCCACCCTTACATAAACCCAGTTTTATACCACTGGATTAACACCAGCATGCGTGTGAGCTTTACAGCAGTCTAAGACATCTTCCTGTGAACCCTCTTGATGAATCAACATTCTGTAAGGACCATGGAAGGTATTGCCACATACGCTTGACAAGTAAAGGTCATAGATATTCTCTCTCAGTTTATCTTTGCAGCAATTAGTGTTCAACATACCTCAAACCTAAGTAGTTACAAGAACGGGGAAACGTGCTCAGTCCGGGCATGTCATACCATAGACAAACCAGGAAGTCTTCCAGCCACCAGTCCTGCGTTTGACAGCCCGTCGTCCACGATAGTCCACTGTGCCATCTTTGGTGTATAAGTCAGGGATTTTCTCTGTAGAAGTCTCCATATCCCCATCCTCCCTTCCCAATGCGTCTGCCTGCACATGCAATTAGATTGGATGAGGGCACAGACAGCATCATACTGATTAGAATTTTCTTTGCTAGTTGGCAGCCAAGACCCTCGCCCTGTTCGGCAGGGAGAATAACGGCATACGAAATAGGCGCTACTAGTCCGCTTCAGTAGAGGCACTTGCATTCACAATTGAAGTTGATTCTGCCCTCGCAAATTCCTCAAGGCCTCTGCCTTCACATCAATTTGACACGGGTTATCGTGCCCACATGCGCGATGAGAGAGAGTGGACAGGTTCGTTGTTCCCTCAGCAAAGAGATCGACTTGCACCCAGTGCCAGTCCTGAGTAGGATGACGCCAAGACTTCCGACAAGTCCAGGACTTCACACCGGAGACAAGGCCATGGTCTCTCTCTCTCTCTCAAAAGGTTTTGCAAACAACGTGTCATGAGTACATTCTCTCAAAAGATTTATTGCATGAGAGTCCCAATTTCTAGCAATGCAAGCACCGATATGTCCAACGCTCACTTTAGGGCGTGTTCTTAAAGAAAGACTCCTCAAAAAAACCAATCTTGGCTGGAAATTCAAGAGAAAATCGAGGAAGTCAAAAAACAATGAGAGTTCGAGGAAATGTTGAGCATCTTGCTTGCAACCGCTCTCTAATCTTGGCTGTCCCTCAATTACATGATGACAAAGGGCCAAAGAGTGCACAGCTACCGTTGTATCACCCTCTGTCTCTCCCAATAAAGCTTCCTTCATTGCCACTGCCCACCACCCTACCTACCTTACTCCTCTAAGCGCATCATCTCCTAAATACTGGCAGAGCGTGCAAGCCTGATTCCAGAGTAAGACAGGATTACCCTCGACAATGACAGAGAAATCACACCCTGTCAAGAGGGAATGCGATGCAGATAATTAACTTAGACGAGAGAAACTGACCGAGAGGGGAAAAGGAAAGACACCTCGTTTTGACGCAGACACATTCCGATATGAGATAAGATAAAGTTTCTTTAACCCCTAAGCGCCCATTCGACACGTTTTCGGCCTAATGTTTTGGTTTTTCGGCTCTGTTTTTCTCGGATTTTAACCGATTAACCTGATTTTTGGAGGGTAGGATGCCAGCCACATGGCAGTCTGGATTCCAACGCGCGATTAGGTTTTTTTTTTTTTTTTTTTTTTTTTGGTTAGGGTTGCAATTTTTGGCTGCGCAGGAGGTGGGGTATGCTTCTGCAGCGATTTTTGCTTGCTCCCGCGTTTTGAGCGTCGTCTCTCTCCTTCCCGCGCTTTGCCTTGTGCTGTGATCTCGTCTGTTGTGGCATTCGCGCGTGTTCCATACTTTGTTGCAGGTTGCCGTTGCAGATGCCTTGACAGGTTGTCGTTGGTGGTCTGCTCCGATTTGCATCTTCCATTATCTCTTTCTCTTTCAGTCGAGGAAACTTGGAAATTGTGGGCAAGTGCCAGAGACTGAGCCATAGCTGTGAGAGAGGATGGGCCGACATTGCATTGATACTCAGGGTGCGCATTCAAGGCAGTGTTCATTGTTTGATACCTGAGCTAGACTGTGCGCAGTTAGGGCATCGTGTAGCTTATCCTTGTGTTTATCCTTGTCTGCATAGGCAAATTGGTGGAGGAAGGTTGAAGCTACATAGTATAACATGGGTTTGGGTGTGTTGCCTCCCCCTGCATCTGCGCATTTGGAGACTCAAGCTGCATCGATTGCCAAATGGGCACGCTCACTGGGCGCATCAACCGAGCAAGTCGAGCGGATTGTCGGGTGCCTGAATGAGGACTACCTCCTGTGTTTGAAGAGACCTGCTTGTGTGCGTTGGCCTGGATTTCCACAGCCCTCCAATTTTTGTTACTTGTTTAGGCGCCATTGCACAGAGATTTTGGGTTGGGTAGATCGCAAGGAGGAAGGAGACCCCTTTGGGTTCAGCGCAGAGGTAAACAACATTTTGAGGCTCGAGGTTTGGCCTGACTTCTAGACGTCTTCTGCTAGCCACGATGAGGCTCAAACAGCTGGCCAGGGAAAGAGGTAATCGTATTGAACCCTCTTTTGATTTCATGACTGAGGAGATGGGCAATTCGGCCTACTCCTTGCGCAACTCTCAAAATCCTATATGTGATCCTGCTGGTCACTCCCAAACTATGGAGGACATAGGGATTTTGGGATCCACAGTGAAGGTGGCAGTGGCTGAGCTGCACCTTCAGGATGTGGCATCGTCTAGCAATGCCCACGAATTTGAATATGACACTGTGGTAGACAAGACATGGGACATCCTGAATGGTACAGAGAATTATACTGTCTTTTTTTTTGTGTCCTTGGTGTTCATGTGGTATCGTCACAGTCCTGTGTTGTGTGTAATCTTGATGATTCAATGTTGTGCACTATCCCTGAGCTCTTGAGGTTGGATTCTGAAGCTGAATTGCCTGAGGGGGGAGTAGATGATAGTGAATCAGATTCTGATTGTGACTATAATCCAGAAGACGATGACCTTGTTGACATCGACAATCTTGACTTGATGTACTACTATGTGGACACGGGGAATCCAACGCATGAGGTGGGATTATATGATTTGCCGTCCAATTGGGAGCAGTGGGGTCCTGCTGAGTTGTTTGGTGATGACATGTGGAACTCCTCTGCTACTGAATTGCCAGACATTACATGGTTAGGTGGGGATTCGGGTCCTCGTTTGCCTTTTGAAGATTCGGCAAATCCAGTTGATTTTTTCAATTTGTTTTGGCCATTGTCGGTCATGCGCCGAATTTGCAGTATGACCAACTTGTATGCCAGGACAGAAAACCAGAATGGAAACCTGAAAGGAGGTAGATGGTGGTACCCTATCACCATCCGTGAATGGAAGGCTTGGCTTGTTGTTCACATGCTTATGGGAATCAAAAAATTGCCTAGTACTAGATTGTATTGGAAAGCCAACAATGCCTTCTTCAATTGCCCTTCCATCATGCGCATTATGTCCCGCAACCAAAGGGAAACAATTCTGAGGTGCCTCCACCTTGTTGACAACAGGGATGTATGCACTATTGACACTGACCCTGCTTTTGATAAGTTAGCTAAAACCAGGTGGTTGCTAGATGCACTAAATGGTTTGTATGCCACCTACATGAGCCCCGAGCAGAATTTGACTGTGGATGAGCAAATGGTGAAGTACAAGGGCAAATATGCCCGAATCCAGCAATACCTGAGCAAGAAGCCTGTGAAGTGGGGTCTGAAGGTGTGGTGTTTGTGTGGTGCATGTTCCAAATATGTTCAGAAGTTAGAGGTTTACCTTGGGAAGGATGATGGGAATGATCTGACCCATGGCAGTGGATATGGCGTGGTGACAAGGTTACTAGAAGGATTTGAGGGTAAGGGCCATATTGTAACGATGGATAATTTTTTCAGTAGCCCCATCATGTTCTATGATTTGGCAGCAAAACAGATCTATGCCATTGGCACGGTAAAAACCTCCCGAGTGGGCTTTCCTACGTGCCTTGATTTGGGGAAGAAGGGTGAGAGAGGTAGGCTGGAATATCGTGTTCACATAAGTGGCAAAGTAGCCGCTATTGCCTAGATGGATGCCAAGTTGGTGACCATGATTTCCAGTGCCATTTCCCCTGTCGGTCCTAATTGCTTCATACAAAGATGGCACAAAGGGGCAAGACGTGTTGTGCCTACCTCCCCTATTGTGGTTCATTACCAGCAGCATATGCGGGGAGTAGATGTTCACGATCAGCTACGGGGTTACTACTCTGTTCAGTCCAGGGACCATAAATGGTGGCACCGCTTGTACTTTCATGGAGTTGACACTTCTTTGGTGAATGCTTACATATTGTACCTGAGTTTTATGAGGGGAAAGGGCCACATTCCTCTTAGCCATATGCTTTTCAATTTGGAGGTTGCAAAGGGACTAATTGTGGGGTGGGTTCCTCCCAGGAGAACAGTAATGCCAGGGGCAGATGTGCCCAACCCGGGGTCCGTGCATTTCTCCCTCAAGACTAGTAGGAGGAGGAAGTGTGTTCAGTGTGGTATGCATCAAAGGTATTTTTGTCACGCGTGTGGAGATGTCTATATGTGCCTTGGACGATGTTTTGTCAAAAGCCATAGCCTTCTCTGATTATAGATACTTCTATGTTCAGTAATTGATATGGTTGATTTCATACTGCAGAGACATGGAGACCTTTGATGCCAAAGAGGGGGTATCCTCCTTATGACTCTTTTTCTATGTAGTGGTGTTCTGTCTTTTTCTAAACACAATGGTGTGTTTGGGGGTTGGTTTGTTGTTGGTAGCCATGAAACATTTGTATTGAGGATCCAGCCGTAGAGAGTCACTTGACAGTCCAAGGAGAGGTATGATTTTGTGGTTGTGCAATATTGGGGTTCACTGAGTCCTGATCTGAATGGTTTGTTTGCTACTCCAGCTTTTTGCCTTAGTGTTCATGTAGCTCCGAGGTCTTTGCTGCAACAATTTTGTGTTTCAATTAGGACTGAGTCCATTTTCTTTGCCCTTGTGTTCATGTGTGAATTGCCAATTGGGGCAAGTTAGTGGGTTCAACTCCCACTCACACAATTCGGCGTGTAAAGGTGGGTTCATCTCTGGTTTTTCTGAGTCTGATTTGATGCTAGTGCTGGCCATATGTTGGTCTTTCTTTGTGTGAGCTGCCAGTTGGGGCAGGCCACTGGGTTCAATTCCCACTCACACAATGGAATTATCTGTGTTCAGGTTTGTATGTTGCCTCATTGTGTTGGAATTTTGCTGGCCTTCAAGCTTGTGTGGCTGCCTCATTGTCTCTAAACTTTCAGAGTGTGCAGATTGTGTGGAACTTGGCCAAAAGCCTTCAGCATGGGCTGCCAGTTGGGGCAGCTCCATGGGTTCAAATCCCACCCATGCTTGGCCACTAAGGGTGGGAGATGAAGGTGAGGCTGTTTTGCATCTTTATATTTTGGGAGCTTGGGCTTGTGTGGAATTTGGCTTCAGCATGGGCTGCCACCTGGGGCAGCTCTGTGGGTTCAAATCCCACCCATACTCTCCCACTATGGATGGGAGATGAAGTAGTTGGCTGCTGTGCTTGATTCTGGCCTTTGTCTTCATGTTGCTAGACTCCATTTTGTGTGCCTTAGGCTTGTGTGGAACTTGGGCAAGAGAATGAGAGCAAGTGGAAGCTGATGTGCACATGCCAGGTGTCTTTGTGCTTCAGCAAAACTGCTGCTGCCTATGGCATTTTGACCCCCCTTACTTTGACCAGTTGTAAATCAGAAAATATGAATCCATTTTTGCATTCTATGGCTCATCAGAATGCCAATGTGCAGGACAACACCTGTAAGCAGGATGAGGTCCTGCAGATTTCATCCCGTCATTGAAAATTGCAAATTCCTCCAATTTCCCTTATTGTTTTGGGAGGGGCCCAAAAAATGGGCCCCACACTCAACGGTGGCGTTTCTCTGATTTTCACCTGATTGGCCTGGAAATTTACAGGTGTCTGGAAGGGGTAGATATGAGCATAACGTCTGGTCAATTTTCCCAAAAACTTTTTTTTCGCTGAGATATTCTCATTTTTCTGAGCTGGGGTCCACTTTTTCAAAAAGTCAACATTGGGCACTGGGCGCTTAAGGGTTAACGTCCAGTGAGATTTGAGAGAAAACCCCAATTGGCTGATTACATCAACAAGTTGAACAGTGTAGTCAAAATGAGAGACTAATCACTGCACTAATTTGGGATTGCATGTGCTTGATTAGCAAATTTTGTCTTTCTTGTTTATTTATGTTGCGATAAACTTTAAACTAGAGTATCTGATGAGGTATGCATTTACCGACATGTGTTTCTGCCCATTGCTAATGGAAAGCCCATTCAGTCCTTCAGTGTTGAGGATGTCAGCTGATTACAAGGGTTATGTCGCGGCCTTTTGCCTTGAGGGCAGGGGGGTCGGGACGCAGAGGGGCTACCCCTGTGGTGGGGGCGGTGGCAGCAATAGGTACGGGGGTTGAAGCACCCTTGAGTGCCCCAGGCACTCAAGGAGGCGGAGGCGCTCACTAGGTGGAGCCCCGCACACCAGGTTGCGGTGGGGGTGGCATAGGACTCACCATGGGGCGGAGACCTTGTGGTGGGAGTCGTGGGGAGTCTTGGGACTCATCACGGTCCAATGGGACCGTGGTGGGTGGGCCAAGACTCACCACGACTCATCACCGGGAATCGAGGGTCTCCGTGGTGGTTCGCCATAAAATCGCATGGTTGTTTGTGAAACCCCCGCGGACAGTCACAAAAGTATATATAGGGAGTAGTAACCCCGAGAATGGTGCAAGCCCGTGGGTGACCAAAAACTAGTGAGTAAGCGAGCGAGCCGGAAAGCGACCAAGAAGTGGGGAGCTATTCTGGACTGCCATCTACCAAAGGGAATTTCCACTAGGCCGAAATTGGTGGAGGGTCTGTTGGGGGAGAGAAGGGGGACCGTTATGTCTCGGTGAGCAGCCGAAGCTCCGAGTTGGCCCAGCGGCCAGGTTGGGAGTTAGGTGCGCGCATCAAAGCGAGTAACTATGACTTGAAGGGGAGCTTACCGAAGTGAGGTGCGCAACACTTGGTATCAGAGCTTAGAGTACAGTACGCGATTGTCCTTGGGCGGGTGCCGCCTTGACGTGAGAAGGACCTCCCTTCGATTTCCACGTACCATTGTCGCCGCGTGGTCTATCCCACTTCTTTTCCGGTCGGAAGGAGTCACCCTCCCGCCGGGTCTTCTTGTGGTTCAGCTCCGTACGGCCTTGTCTTTCGCCCCTAGGGACATCCGAGAAACATTCGGCCCTCTCAATTGCCTCGTTCAAAGTCTTAGGTGGCTTCTCCTCCAACTTCCGCTTGGCCCATGGGGCCAGTCCCACCACAAGTTGAAGACCATTTCTGGTTCTGCCATGTCCGCGACTTTGAGCAACATTACATTGAAAGCCTGAACATATCCCCGAATGTCATCCGTTTGCTTCAGATTCCTCATCTTGTCCCGGGCGAACCAGGACGCGTTGATGGGCACAAACTGTCTCTTCATCAGTTCCTTGAATCCACTCCAGTTCAAGGTTTCCGGGTTGACCTCGGTCGTGAAGGCGTTTCTGCCACCATTGTTGAGCATAGCCCCTCAAATAGGTGGGAGCCACTTCCACCCGATCCTCGTCACTCAACTTGGCCCGGAAGTACTGCTCTAGCTCCAAGAGCCAGGTGTTGAGTGCCTTCCGATTTCGGGCGCCCTCGAAGGTGTCGGGTACCTTAGGCTTCACCTTAAACTTTGCCTTAGTGGAAGTGGCATTAGCTGCCTTCAACACGTCTTTCAACGTCCCGCCAAATTGCGCCAACAACCCTTCCCAAAAGGCTGCTGGCATGGGAGGTATCTGTTGGTCTGTCGAAGCTCTCAGGGATTCCTCGGGCTCCGACTTCTCAGATCCATCCCGTTCTTGAGTGGCCTCGCTTTCAAAAGCATGCATCGCTTCCTCAAATGGCCGCTTCGGTGACACGTCGCCCCCATCGGGCTCACCACGATCATCATCTTTCGGGCCGTTCCGCTTTGGCTTTGGCTTACCCGACCCCATGATGAGGCCGATACCCATTCCCAAGGGCCCATGGTCGTCCGTGTCTATGGACTTTATTACGGACCTTCCAATTTCCAAGACCACCGATTTTAATCCTTGTTATTGTAGATCGTTTTACGAAGATGACACATTTCATTCCATGTAATTAGACGGTTACCGGCGATGAAACTGCAAGACTCTTCCTCAATAATATCTACCGCATTCATGGACTCCCGAAGGACATCGTATCTGATCGAGGACCACAGTTCATATCAAATTTCTGGAGGGGATTATTTCACATATTGGATACTAAGATCAACCTCTCTACAGCTAATCATCCACAAACTGATAGTCAAACCGAACGTGTAAACCAGATTTGGAGCAGTATCTTCGATGTACGATAAATTATCACCAAGATAATTGGACGGACCTTCTGTCATTGGTTGAGTTTGCCTACAACAACACTATACATTATTCGACCAAACAAACAAGGCCGTAAGGTCGATGTCGTGGTCCTTTCGCTCTAGCACACGTGTCGCAAGATTTTATAAATTCTTTCATGAGTTTCCACATTTGCGGCCACCAGAAGTTCCTGGATATCAATTCCATTGTTTTGTTGAAGCCGAAATGTCCTACAGCCGGAAGGTCATGACATGTTTGAAGAATTCGAAGTCGTGTAGGTCCTTGAGGTACTGTCACGGACATAGCCCAGAAGTACTTACCAGGAGTAAATACCAGAAGTTACCAAGTTACCAAGTTATCATGTTACCAAAAGTTACCATGATTTACCATTACTTATCAAGTTACCGGGAGTTTATCAAATTACCAAGAGTAACTTGGGAAACTGCTCAGGAAGCTTGCTTTGGAGGAAACTTCTCCATCAAGATACCTCATTTGTTTAAGGAAGCTTCTCCATCAAGAAACCTTTGTTTGATCTTGGAAACTTCTCCAACAAGAAACCTCCATAGGGAAAGCTTCTTAGAGAAGCTTCTTAGTAGCCAGTATATATAGGAGGCGAGATTAAACACTCTTTAGTCTCGCCAACACCAGTTCAAGCTAAATCGAGATATCTCTGTAGAAACACTTTTGGACTCAGGGGCTTCAACATGTTTTATTGACAAAAACTTTGCGAAACAACACAATTTAACGCTCGTAAAGAAGAAACTCTCGGCCCCCGTTGAAGTCATCGGTGGACGACCATTAGCATCAGAAAATGTTGACCATGAAACTCGACCACTTGAAGTGAAGCTTGAAGATCAAGCATCACATATTGTTTTCAACATCATCCAGTCTCCAACGAATCCTGTGATCTTTGGACTTCCCTGGTTCGTACTTCACAATCCTGACATCGACTAGCGATCGCGAAAAATTTCTGCAAGACAAAAATGTAGAAATATCAAAGGTATTCAACCCCTATTCCTCGGAGCTAGAGCTTTCATGAGAGCTACAAAAAATGATGCGGCATTTGCACTTTATGCGACTCCAATAGAGACCACAACAGACAAAGATACTTCGACATTATCCACTCAATATCAAGATTTCAAGGATGTCTTCGAGAAGCAAAATGCAGACATATTGTCAGAACATCAACTTTATGACTGTGCAATTGAGTTACAAGAAGGAGCCCAACCACTATTCAGCCCAATCTATAGCTTATCCCAGACGGAGTTGGCTGCATTACGTGAGTACAATGAAGAAAATTTGTTGAAGAACTTCATTCGACATTCAAAATCACCTACGGGGGCGCCTATCTTGTTAGTGAAAAAAAAAAACGGATCATTACGCATGTGGTAGACTATCGCGGTCTCAACAAAGTCACAATTAAGAATCGTTATCCGTTGCCGTTGATTTATGGGCTTCTCGACCAACTGGGACGAGCGAAGATTTTCACCAAAATTGACTCGAGATGAGCTTATAACCTTGTACGGATAAAAGAATGAGACGAATGGAAGACAACTTTTTGAACAAAGTATGTACATTTTGAGTACAGTGTTATGTCTTTCAGTCTTACAAATGCTCCAACAATTTTCCAATATATGATGAATGACATCTTTCGAGAATTTTTAGATGACTTTGTAGTCATCTATTTGGACGACATTTTGATATTTTCATAGAATGAAGAAGAAAATGGCCGCCATGTACGCCTTGTCCTTGATAAATTAAGAGAAAAAAAGACTATATGCCAAGTTGGAAAAATGTCTTTTCCATCAATCTGAGGTCGAATTTCTGGGCTACATTATTTCCGACAAATGCGTCTTTATGGATCAGAAGAAAATACAAATTGTCATCGAGTGGATTAAACCAACTTCGGTCCGAGATGTACAATGTTTTCTGGGATTCACAAATTTCTTTAGAATCTTCATCAATGACTACTCCAAAATTGCTGCACCATTAACTCACAGGGAAGGTCAAATTTGTATGGGACGAGAAGGTTGACCAAGCATTTGAAAGGCTGAAGCAGACATTTACAACGGCTCCAATATTGGTACATGCAGACCTATCTAAACCATTCTTTTTGGAAGCAGATACATCGGATTTTGTACTTGACGCGATACTCTCTTAATACGGTACAGATAGCCGACTTCACTCTGTTGGTTTTCGTTCTCGCAAATTTTCCGCTGCGGAGATCAATTATGAAATCCATGACAAAGAACTTTTAGCGATTATCGATGCTTTTGAAGAGTGGCGTTATCTATTGGAGGGAGCTAAACATCAGGTCACTATCTATCACAAAAACCTCGAGTATTTTATGAGTGCTCGTGTTTTGAATCGACGTCAAGCAAGATGGAGTATGCTACTAGCAAGGTTTAATTTTGTTATTACCTACTGTCCCGGACATCTTTAAGGAAAACCAGATGCTCTTTCTCGACGATCGTATCTTACACCAAAAGAAAATGATGCAGCTTTTGACCAACAGAAATCCATCATCTTGAAACCAGCAAATCTCCAATTGAATATGCTATCCATGTCCACTTATGATGATGTAGAGATCAGAAAGGAGATTCAGGAAGCACTGAAGAGCGACAAATTTGTTACGACACTACGAAGTCAACTAAATCGACCTCGAGACAATCCACATGTTACAAACGACTTCGAATTCAAAGATGACTTACTTTATTTCAAAGGACTTCTCTATGTACCTCCAGGGCCTACACGACTACGAATTCTTCAAACATGTCATGATCTTCCGGCTGCAGGACATTTCGGCTTCAACAAAACAATGGAATTGATATCCAGGGACTATTGGTGGCCGCAGATGTGGAAACTCGTTAAATAATTTATAAAATCTTGCGACACGTGTGCTAGAGCAAATGGACCACGACATCAACCTTACGGCCATCTTCAACCATTACTCATTCCCACGGGCCCATGGTCGTCCGTGTCTATGGACTTTATTACGGACATTCCAATTTTCAAGACCACCGATTCAATCCTTGTTATTGTAGATCGTTTTACGAAGATGACACATTTCATTCCATGTAATAAGACGGTTACCGGCGAGGAAACTGCAAGACTCTTCCTCAATAATATCTACCGCATTCATGGACTCCCGAAGGACATCGTATCTGATCGAGGACCACAGTTCATATCAAATTTCTGGAGGGGATTATTTCACATATTGGATACTAAGATCAATCTCTGTATAGCTAATCATCCACAGACTGATGGTCAAACCGAACGCGTAAACCAGATTTTGGAGCAGTATCTTCGCTGTACGATAAATTATCACCAAGATAATTGGACGGACCTTCTGTCATTGGCTGACTTTACCTACAACAACACCAGGGTTGCACACGTCAGTGACGTCACGTCACGTCGGACCTGACGCTGACGCGACCAACGTCACGTCAGTTTTGCCGAAAAATCAGTAAAACATGAGTTAGGTGAAAAATATGTCACGTAGATGGACACTCTGTATTCCAAGCGACACTTTGGCAAGTGAATGAATTGTTTTATAAATTACTCCATCCGCCAATATTTGAGGTCATTTTAAAATTGGTGCGACCTCCAAATGGTGGTGGTCGCAGAATTTATCTTATTTTTTAATAGTTGTGACCACCAGCAGAAGGGTTGTCGCAGCATTTTTTGTTTTAAAAAAAATTGATGTGACCACTAGCAGGGGTGGTCGCATTTTTTTCTTTTCTTAAACAGTTGCGACCACCGCTATTAGTGGTCGCACAATTTTTATTTTATTTGTAATAGGTGCGACCACCATCAGGGGGGTGGTCGCAACATTTTTCTATTTTTTAATATCTGCGACCACCAGCATGGGGATGGTCGCAACATTTTTCTTTTTTTTTAATGAGTGCGACCACCAACAAGAGGGTGGTCGCAGATTTTTTATTTATTTATTTATTTATTTTTGAATAATCTCTATGACCACGAGCATAGAGGTGGTCGCAACATTTTTCTTTTTTTAAATAGATGCGACCACCAGCAGGGGGATGGTCGCAACAATTTTCTGTTTTTTAATATCTGCGAACACCAACATGAGGGTGGTCGCAGCAGTTTTTTTTTTAAAAATAACATGCAACTTCTTTGTGCGACCTGGAGCGGTCGCAACATTGGATTCTGATTCGTCGAGCGTATGAGGCTTGGAGGCTGGAGGGTATATAAGGTGGTCTCAATGCCCCTCACTTCTTTTGTGGCAAACACTTTTTGTGGCAAGTGAATATTCTCTATTCCTTGAGCAAGAGTGTAAGCCCAAGAGGAGAGTGCGGACCGTTTGCTGTTGTGGCTTCCACCAGAGCCACTGCAGCAAATTATCGAAAAGCACAATACTACATGGTGCATTGATCTACTTGGATTGATGCCGTAGTGTTGGGCCATCACATTCTGTTCTAATTTATATTGTTCTTGACAAATCTACCAAGTACACTAGTGTTCTTCGTTCAACCTTAAGTCTGTGGTTAGGGTTTTGGGTGTGAGGATGAGGGAGGAGTGGATCCCTTGGTTCACCGTAGTCCCGCACAAAAAAGACGGTATTCATTGCAATCTATGTGCATTAAAGCTGGCGGATCGCATGTTATATCACCTCGGCTATAGAGATGGGAAGAATGCAGGGGTTAGTTTGTGCCCAAAAGCCTCAATGCGAATGAAAGCCCACTTTGCCCAATGTAGAGGCAATATCCCACCGTCTCTTGATGTGGCCGCGGCTTCTGAGCCAAACACTCCAGGCTCGAATCAAAATGTCCCTCAGAGTTGTACCCATGGGGATTCTTGCGAGGCGTCTGCTGTTCGTGGAGAAGCCGGTGGGTCAGGAGCAACACCCTATTGTACGCCAGCACTTGTACGGACCAGACCATTGAGGCAACAATCAATGCAAGAAGGGTTAAATTTGTCGCACAGGAGGACTTTGGATAAGAAGTGGACCCAATTTTTCTACGAGGCCAATATTCCGTTCAATGTCTCAAGGCTTTCTGCGTTTGTGGCTGCTGTCAAAGCCACGTCCGATTCCAAGTCCACATACACACCTCCGAGTTATCGCGATCTCCGCACAGGATTGCTAGAAGAGGCTATGTCTGACCTCACCCAAAAGGTGAATGAAAAGACAAGTGATTCTCTCCGGAAATATGGAAGCACTATATGTGCGGACGGTTGGAGTTCTGTTACTAATCGACCACTGTTCAATGTCATGCTGGTCTGTCCTGCGGGAGAACAATTTTTGGGATCCGTTGATACAAGTGGGAAGAGAAAAGATGCACATTATCAAGCAGGGTTGTTGACGAGTTTCATCGATAAAATTGGAGCTGGTAAAATTGTCCAAGTGTGCACGGACAATGCATCTAACATGGTTAATATGGCTGATATTTTGATGGTACGATATCCCCATCTATATTACTAAGGGTATGCTGCTCATATCTTTGATCTCCTTTTGGAGGATTGGGGAAAATAATCGTGGATGAAACAACTAGTAAAAAGGGCAAAGTCGGTTGTGACGTTCATTCGTACACATCACATCCCTCTGGCATTGTTTAGAAAGCATGAACCCAAATACAGCCTTAGGAACCCGGGTGAAACCCGCTTTGCCACAAAAATTTTGATGGTGGATCGACTGGTGACTGTGAGGGCAGGTCTGGAGCAGGTGATCATTGACCCTCAATGGGATGCGTATGTAGGCACCTTACGCGACTCTCGTAAGTCCAAGTCTTTGAAAAAAAATCGGAGGGTCCGCGCAATCATTCACTCCGACGATTTTTGGGCGAAATGTGCAAATTTTATGTATGTCGTGCGCATACATATCGCTACACAACTACATCGCTGTCCAAACCACACCACACATATATGCACAATAAAGTAGTCTAGCACAATGATAACCAAACTAGATAAGGACACACACTCTCAACACAAGAAATATGCAATCCCTCAACATCACTCTTTAAGATAATAGTCGAGCCAGGGGCACCCCAAGCTATGGGGACTCCACCCCACAACAACCTACACTCCCATCATAAACACACTCAGATCTGAAGAATGCAGGAGCTCGGTCGCGTAGGCTCAACTCGAGAGAGATGAGCTGCGCGACTGCCACTCTCGTGAAGATAAGACAGACCAGGTGTCAAACTAAACTTGACACCTGATTTAACACTTGTCCTAAATCCAAGTGTTAAATACAAATAACTAGTTTTATTCTAGCTGTTTTCACACTGTGCTTATTTAACTTGACAGCTGTCGTGCGCATACATATCGCTACACAACTACATCGCTGTCCAAACCACACCACACATATATGCACAATAAAGTAGTCTAGCACAATCGCCCCCCTAGCTGGTGGATAGGTCCCTCTACCTCCACATAGCTACAAGATGTAATAGCCACAGCCGTACTAAGTCCTCTATCACTGTCTTTATCGTGCTCAAACTCTATCAACCAAGAGGCCGGGTACAAGAGTAGCCCCATCGTTAGTCGCCGTCTTGCAATCTATGAACTTGAGCCAAGATCTCGTGTGTTCAAGGTCTCCTAGTAGCTGGGCCTTGCGTTTCTTGTTAGCCTCCCATGGTTGTATCCACTCCCACTATCCAATGCAATGTGGACATAACCAATCCCCATCCGGAACCATCTCAAGAGGTGGAGTCAAGCATCCCATATGCCAACCTCTAGAGCACCGATCACATACCAGCATGGTGGCTGCCCCTTTAGCAGACCCACACAACATGCACCTCAAACCTGCAGATACCACTGCCAGGTTTGGGTCAATCCTGCCATCGACATTCGGAAGGTGACATGGCGCACAATTACGCACATGGTCCTTCCAAGTGATGCCATCCCGACCCTCCAAGACCAAGACGCCTGAGGGCAAGACCTCTCGAACCCTCAAAATAACACGTCCTGCAGTCACATCCAGGGTCGTAGGAGCAGTCTGCTGCAGATAGACATAGTCACCAGGGTTGAATCTCCGAACCCCAGGACGATAGCCCCCACCACGTATGGTAGCATACCTCAACGTATCACGGTGTTGTGCAATGGCAAGGTTCTCGAAAGCCATAGGCATGACTCTCTTGAACAACTCTGCACGCTGCTCACATGCACGTGCCCACACGTCCGGATCGTCAAGGTTAAGAACTGTAGCAGCTTCTCTGCGAATGGATGTAGGCAAATCCGGCTCTCGGCCAAAGAGAAGAAAGTATGGTGAGAAGGAGGCAAGTGATGCTTGCTTGCTGAACCTGTAGCCCATGGCTAACCAGGGTAACTGAAGGTCCCAATCTCCTAGGTGTCCCTTCTGCAAGCCATACTTGCGCAAACCCCTCTTTACTGTCTGAACAACTCTCTCTGCCAAGCCATCGGCTTCAGGATGATCCCGAGAAGTGGTGCGGTGGTCTATCAAGGCCTTGTCACACAAAGCCTGAAACTCCCCCAAGAACTCTCTCTCTTGGTCCGTGAGTACCTCAGCTGGAGCACCGAATCGGCTAAGCACACAATCCAGGAATGCATACGCAGCTCCCTCACTAGCCTTATCAGGCAATGGAACCAATTCAATCCACTTGGAGAAGTGCTCCACCATCACCAACACGTACTTGTTGTGGCGCATGGTCAGTGGCAACGGCCCTGCGAAGTCAAGACTCCACCTGTAGCCCAATCCCATGATCGGAAGAGGGTGCAATTGTGGAGTAGGGGCGTTGAATGAAGCACGCACCCTGTCACACACCATGCACCTAGCCACAAAGTGTTGTACCTCTGTGTGCATACCACGCCACCAATACTGCCCCTGCAGTAGACTATGAGTGCGTCGCACCCCAAAATGCCCCAACTCCTCATGGGCATGCCGCACTAACCGTGCCCGCTGTGTTGGGTGAGGCACAATCCTCACTCGACCATCCTCCCACACTCGGAGCAGGTGTGTCCCCTCCCACCTGAACCTCTTGGCTCGTTGTAGGATCCGATCCCTCTCCTTGGCAGTCATAGTGGCTGCCGTGTCTCCACTGCGGAGGTAGTCCAACACAACTGAATCCTCATGTATATCTTTGGCGCCACCCTGCTCATTGCTGGCCTCAGGGTCCTCAGACACTTGATCTACAGTCATCCCTGTTGTAGGTCCAACCTGGCCTTCCGCTGCCAAGATACACAGAAATGCAGATGCATGCCATCCGGGCACCATCTCCTCGTCCGTCTCACCATGCCACCGAGCTCCAGTGTCATCCTGTTGGCTCGTGCATGGATTGCGACTCAACCCATCTGCATTTCGATTGACCAAACCCGGTCGATGCACCACCTGAAAGTCATACTCTTGAAGGATGAGTGCCCACCGTGCAAGCTTCCCCGTAAGCTTGTCTGACTCCATCAACCACTTGAGTGGTTGGTGATCCGTGACAAGAGTGAAGAGATTGCCGTATAAATAGCACCTGAAGTGTGCCACGGCCCACACTGCAGCTAAGCATTCTCCCTCATATGAGCTATACTTAGACTCTGCAGCATTGTTCGAGCGGCTAGCATAAGCCACTACGAACTCTCTTCCCTCATCATCCACCTGTGTGAGCACCGCTCCAAGCCCCAGCATGCTCCAATCTGTATGCAGCTGAAAAGGACGCCCCCTGATAGGTCGTCTCAAGATGGGCGCCGAGGTCAACCTCGCCTTGAGCTCTTGAAAAGCTTGTTCTTGCTCATCTTCCCACTGCCACTCCTGGTCCACCTTGGTCAGCTTGGTTAGAGCCTTTGCAATGGCACTAAATCCCTTAACAAACCGTCTGTAATAGTTTGCTAACCCCATGAAAGCTCGAACTCGGCTCACATCCGTGGGGCGTGGAACCTGTGCAATGGACTCTACCTTAGTCTGCTGTACCCCCAATCCTCCAGGATATATCATGTGACCCAGATACTCAATCTGGTTGTGGAAAAACTTGCACTTGCCCGGATGTAACTTCAATCCGTGCGTCCTCAAGCGCTCAAATACCCCCTGAAGGTGTCTCTCATGCTCCTCCACCGTAGCACTAAAGATGATGATGTCATCTATGTAGCACCGAGCAAACTCCACCCCTGCTAGAATCCTGTCCATGACTCTTTGAAACTCAGCGGGAGCGTTTTTAAGCCCAAATGGTAAGAACCGCCACTGGTATAGGCAATCCTTCCCGTGCTCATTGATCCCCCAGAATGCCGTCTTTTGCTTATCCGCCTCCTTGATCGGCAACTGGTGATATCCGGATCGTAAATCCAACGTGCTAAAGACCTTGGAATGCCCAATGGCATCAAAGATCTCCTCTGGTGTTGGCATGGCATACCTATCGGACTTGGTCTGACGATTTACAGGCCGGTAATCACCGCACATACGTCTCTCCGTCCAATTGCCATAGACATCCTTCTTAGCTGGCATCACTGTGGCTGAAGCATACTCTCCACCAGAGAGCTCCACCAAACCTGCCTCCCAGAGATCTTGAGTCCTCATCTGAATCAAAGACCTCTCCATGTCACTGTATCTATAGGGTCTCCGAAAGATTGGCGTGTCAGTGGCCAACTCAATACGGATCTCTTGACCCTTCAGTGCTCCCAAGTCCTTCAAACTGAAGGCAAAGCAATTCCTGTAAGCCCTCAGGAACCGCCGTATACGTCGTCTCTCTCCTCCGGTGACAATGGGTCCAATGTCAGGCTCCCAATTGTCCTCCGTAACTGCAACCTTAAGTCCAGTGGGCTTAGAGGTAGAGGACGCGTCCCGTGGTTGCTATGCTGCAACCTCTTGAGCAGTACCCCCTTCCTGCTCAGTCAATGACAAGGCCTCATCCTGCCCCATCATCTCATCATTGAGAACCTCCTCATCCCGAGAAGAATCCCCAACCTCATCCATCACAGCTGCCTTCGCTGCCAACTCCCTCTGAACCTCGAGCACCTCCCACATGTGCCATGGATGTCTACACCTCGTGGTCCTCACCGGCTCGCCCCCACTCGCTGCCTGTACCGTCTCGGTAGGCAGAGAGACCATCAAGGGAAGTGCGCTCCGCACTCTACGTTGCTCAGCCATAGCCAAGCTGACAATCCAGGTCAAGCAATTGAGATCCATTGCTTGCCCCAACACCTGACGACGTGATGCCTCAGAAAGGGAAGGCACCGCCGTGGTCCCAGTGGAAAACCCCATAGCCCGCTCTCGCTCGTCGGCATTAGGCTCCACTAACTGCTGCAACTGAGCATCCCACAGGAGGCCAGGTCCACCATCCCGAAAAGCATGGGATCCTGGGAAGCTGAGCAGTGTAGGTAATGCTGCTCGTGGTTGACCCACTCTGTTGACCACTGCCAAAGGCGAACGGTCATCGTGTCTCACACGTTGAGACTGCCTTCCTGTGTCCAAAATGCCATCCACGGTGAGGTGTGCTGGCCGCTGCACCCCATCAAATGCACGCTTGAGCAGTGCGGGTGGCATCAAGTTAGTCCACCATAGTCGTGGACGATGAGCCCGTGACCCCACTGCAGCTGCATCCAGCAATACTGCTGACCCAAGCCACGACCGGACTTGATGCACACTGGCCATCACCCTGGCCCGAGAATCACCCATCAGTGGCACATTCTCCAAGATGTATGCCGGAGATACAGCCTGATGAAGCTGCAAGTGGCGCAAAATCCGCACCATCTCCCAAAACAGACCCGTCCTCGAGTCTCGCAATCCATTGCCATGCCCGGCTGATGAATGCCCTTGGCAGGGCCAACCTGCCACTACCAGATCAATGGAGCCAACCCGCTCCAAATCCTGCGCCCCCAGCAACGCAATGTCTGCTGGCAAGGCCTGCTGATATCCACGAACTGCAGACACCGGCAACAACTCAGGGTGCTGCTGCACCATCTGAGCAACATGGCGCAGTGAGACGCGTCGTGCAGTCTCATCCCTCTCCACATACAGGTAACGTCGAACTCGTACACCTGCCTGCAGCACTGCAGCCAATCCAGTGCTGATCCCGCCAAATAAGTCCAGAAGGCATATGCCTTCATCCGGTCGCTGCCACACAAGAGGTGTGGTGTCCAATGGCGACAACTGAGGTGGCCCTGGTACAATCACCGCACTCTCCTCCTCTCCTGACGGTACAAAAGCTTCTACCCAAGCTTGTTGCACCCGTCCATCAGCAGCGTGCTGCAAATCCTTGCTCGTACCCCACAACGGAGTGTGAGCAACCATGGCAGGCAACTCCGCCGTACCATGCATGTCATCCTGCTCTGCTGGAGGTGGCACATCCTCTGCATGGGCATTGCCTTCCAGCAACTCTCCAGGCCAGCTGACTGCAGCTGTGAAGGCGGCTAGTGTTGGCATCTTGCCCCGCTGAGCAGCTGCAATACCCCCAATGAATGTCACAGGGAGCTGTGCACGGCGACCATCCCCTGACTGCCATCCAGGCCTGTAGGATGCTGACTCCTCCCAGAAATCCAGGGTGAAGCCCATGGGGTATAACACTGCCCCACCAACGAGGACATCGTAAGAGACCGCGTCTGTCACAATGGCCTTGGCTCGCATCACTGAGCCATCTACAGGATGATCCGGCTGCAGTCTAATAGCCAACTGATGCCGTGTCATGCCGCGAGCCTGCTCTGATCCTCCCAGAGATGTCTGTATCTGGAAAGGACAAGGCTCCATATCCGCCTCCATGAGGCCCAAACCTGCAATAGCAGCTCTGCCCAACATCAGTGGCTGAGCTCCTGAGTCCAACAAGACCCGCAGTGGCCGGTACTTCTTGCCTGCCGGTCCACTCAAAGTGAAAATGCCTCCCTGGTTGTCTAACAAGACAACTCCAGGTGTCACCATGGCGCGCTCAAAGGCTGGCCTAGCTGGCAGCTCCGTCAATCTGGCAGCTGCAGCTTGCCAGGGCGCTGCCGTGGCAGTCTTGACCCTCAAATCCGAGGATCCCTCTGCCACTACACCTTCCACTAACTCCGCAGAAGATGAAGTGACCTCTCCACTCTCGCAGAGTGTTGCTGCTAGTCTGAACACTGCAGCTGGTCTCACTCCCGGCGTCGCAATCATGGTGCCGAGAACAGTGGGGCTTGACACACAGAGGTGGCTGCTCCCAATAACACACCGGCTGCACTAGCCTTGGTAGTAGGTGTCAATGCTGCACGGGTAGCTCTTCCCAATGGCATAGTAACCTCCGCCTCGGTAACAGTCGGGCGAGAACTAGGTGCCATGGATGGCGTTGACACTGTCTCCGCCAAGGTGAATGACTGAGGCAGCCTTGCCTGACGGCTTGCCTCCCCACGTTGTGGATCCAACTCCACCTCTGCACCTCGTGGCTCAGGAACTCGTGTTGCTCCTCGAGTCACGGCTGCAGCAGACTCCACCTGCTCTAATGGTAGTGCTGCTCCGCACATGAATCCCATTCCGCCCATATCTCCTCCCTCAGGAGCAGGAGGTGGCCATCCCGCCTGGGAGCCGGTACCGCCTGAGCTATAGCCATGGCAGCGAGCCTCTGCTCTAGCTGCTGAAGCCGATTGGCCATGCCTTGGTCAACACCCTGACCTCCGCGTCCTTGGCCATGTGGAGGTTGCCCTTGGCCTGCACCTCGTGCCCGACCACCTCGTCCTCTTTGGGCTGGTCCACCTCGCCCCCGGCCACCATTGTTCCCTTGGAACTGGCCTGGGCGCAACTCAGGATGCAAGTCATAACACTGGGCATCTCCATGCCCATACTTGCCACAATGCCCACACTGCAACTGTGCAGGCTGTGCTTGTGCCGGCCTTCTGCCACTCTCTGGGCAATCTCTCTTGACATGGGGTCCTCCACATGTCCAACATATCACCCCTGGTTGCTGTTGGCCTGCAAAAGATGCCACGGGCCTCTGCACCTGAGGTCCCCTGTAAGCTCCATGGAACTTGGGCTGGGCAACCTTGCCCCCCTGACCACGCTGTTGGGCAGTCCCTTGTGCTTGTGGGCTGACAGCTGTGCCCCGTACAGGCATGTCCTTACCAAATCCAATTGTAACAACTCGCTCCTCCACCATGTTGAGCTCAATCCGCTCAGCCAGCAGAAACACATCTGCTAATGTGGGTTGGGCTGCTTGTAACAGGGTTGCATCTCGCACCCTTCTCTTGAGCTCCTTGTCCAGAATTCCATACCAAAACTGGATTGCCTGAGCTTCAGTAACCCCTTGGGTCACACTTATCAAGCGCCTCATACGAGTGTACGCCTCTCGCAGGCTCTCACTGGGTTTGCGCTGGAAGTCTTGCAAACTTCGCAGCTTCTCTGTCCGTACACCTTGGTAGTTCCTCCGCAACTCCTGGAAGAACTCCACCACCGGGTTGAATCTTGGCAAATGTGTTGTAGTCGTGGCAGGAGAGTAGCACCTTTTGAACTGGTACCACCTTCAGAAGTACCAGCACTACTTGCTCCACTACTAGTGCTGGCAGTGGGAGCTATTGGTACTGATGCAGCTACTGGTCGCGTCGTGCCTCGAGTAATGGAGACGTAGTCAGGTGACCAATACATCCTCCACTCCTCAATCTCTGCTTCATGTCCTCGCCTGAACTCGTGGTAATCGTCCATAGGCGGGCCTTCCAAATGCTGGAACAGTCCCTTCCACGCCATGAATGGGGTGAATAGCTGTGGATTGCGCATCTGCTGCAAATCACACCAGCTGTCGAACTCCTGGATAAAGTCATCCAACTCGATTGTGCCCACAGCTCCAGAGTACCTACGAGGCCCCTTGGTAGCTCCATACATCTCCTCCATGTCGTCCCACAACAATGGCGAATGAAAGTGCACACCTGTTGATGAAGCCTCCGAGTCTGTGTCTGACGCTACAGTAGTTGAGGGTGGCGGTGAAGGTGGTCTGAACCGAATACCTCGTCTTGTGAACCCACTCTCACTGTCACTGCTTGTAGCCGTACTCCCCTCAAAACCCTTGGGTAACTCCGTAATGACACTCACAATGTGCACCTCCTCCACGTGACACTATAAGGCTCTAGTACTAATCTAATAGTGACACGGGTGGGCACCTGTTGCAGTCTAAGGGTCATATCCCAATGGCTCAGGGCACCTGCACCTGCATCCACCGCAAGAACTCCTATGGTTGGCTGGTCATCAACCCAGCCTCACCATAGAAGAAACACTGGTGGTCTTGCTGGTCATCACTCCAGCCTCACCACCGACAGCATACTCTAGGATTGACCGGTGATCAAATCCGGCCTAATCCCTATGAAAGCAAGCGCCCACACAAAACCAACATGGCGCACAGTCAAGCATGCAGGTGTTGGGGGGGATCCAAACACAAGAAATCAAAACATCAACACCCCCACACCAAAATCCAGCAGCAACGCTGATCCTGCAGAATATCCCAGCCCAAAACCCCGGACTGACTGGCCTCCACCAAGAGAGGCTTTGGCAACTACAAGTACAAGGTAATGAAAATAGTACAGAGATGGAGGGGAAGAATAGAAGCCCGCCCAAGCAAGATCTAATCCTGATCTATGCTATCAACTTCCAGACTTCTCTCAAAGTGCCTCGCTCTGCTTGATGGTAAGGTGTAGGAGGTATATCTATGTCCAGAAACCTGCCACTAACCTTGTCCCAAGCTACAGTAGCTCGCTCTAACCAACCCTCCTCCTCTTTCTGCCAGGTAGAGACAAAGCAACACTCTGCTATCTCCCGCTCACTGAACACTAAAGAAAACAAAGGTAGGGTCTGATAGTCTCTCAACTCGAAAGCTTTGAGACGATTGCGGGTGTCCTCATTGCGAATGACTGCATCGCCTTCAAACAGAACAAACTTGTCCTCGCTAATGAACCCCCGCTCGTGGTTGCCTTGTGCAGAGCGTGTCCGACTGCAACACTGTCTAATTGCACAAACTTGTGCAGCTCCTGCTCCTCTGCTCCAGTACACCACGGCCTTGTGGCTGAACACCTTGGTCCCCGGGGCTGTCTTTGGCTGTGTTCCAAGCCTAGCTTTCACCCACTTTGGTATTTCACCTACAGCTGCAGAACTGCTGGCTCCAACAGAGTTCTGACTGTTCAAGGCGATATTGAGGCCCTCAATGCCAACTACAGCAGTCTGTTGTCTACTGCTAATGCCTGACTCCCAGTATGCAATCAACTCGTCCAACTGTTCTCCACTCAAATCAGTCTGAGTTCCTTGGGAAACATAAATCGTGTCCCCTTGTGTGCACAGACTAAGAGAAGAGACCTGCCCTTCAATTACGTCCTCATTTCCCCCAGCCATGCATGGAGTACATCCACCAATTTGTCTCTCATATAGACCAGCACAGGTTCTAGAGACAGGATTGTGGATCTTTCATGGCACACTCACACTCTAAAAATTCCATAGATTTTTAGCAGAGTCCCCAAAACAGAAACCAGGTTTAGATAGGTAGATTTCCCCTTTCTGCAGCTATCCCCCCAAAAACTGGGTCAAACAGAGTCCATTTGACAAAGATATGATGAATTTGGCTCCAAATCATTCAAATTAGATTAAAAAGGGGGGTTTTTTTTTTTAAAGGTTTTCAAGTTTTTTTTAAATTCAAAGTTACACCCAAAATATCTGGTAACTGGTTCCCGGTTCCCTAAGTTCTATATGGCATCCTAGGTTCCCTGGCCACGTGCCTGCTGTTCCCCTCCATTTCATTTGAGTTCAACAGCTCACCATGCTTTGGAATCCCAACCGTCTTCTACCACAAACCGTGGTGACGATGGAGTTCGTGAAGCGATCCTTCCCAGTGAACCCTCGAGAGACGAGTCCCCTGTGCACTTGATATACACTCTCTTAATAGAGATCAAAATCAGCAAGGAGACACCATTGACGACACCCAGAGATCAGAGACAAGTACTTGCGCAGTTCGGAGGCCACAGCATCCCCTCTGGACACTGAGCGGGGAATAGCTGCTACACAGCAGCTCAGTCTATCGTCAGCTCCTATACCTACTAGCTTCCTGCCCCTGCCATAATCAAAGAGACAAGTGACACAACACCAGCTGGAAACACCTTTCCTGAATTTTTGTATCGAGAGCCCATCACAAACAAGAGAAGCCCTGAAACAGCAACACCGATAGAGGACGCAAGGACAGGGTTCGAGGGCAGGTTCAGATAGACATAATAGAGGATCAGAGCTGACCCTCCCCCTGACAGCAATGACTTACTGCTCCCAGACCAACAAGGACTGCATACGCCAAGGTCAGCTTCTGCGACATAGACAGCTTCATCTTTCCGTCACCACTTCCCTCTTCCTGTCCTCCCTCACCACCGTTCCTGTTGCCTCCATTGCCCGACACTTGGGTTACATGCTCAGCCAGACCTTCAAAAACCTGGCCCAAAATTCACTGGCTGCTCGGACACTGACATGACCAAACCTCTTTAACTCCAATCAGCCTGCTGCTGAGTTACGATCTCATCACCAAGCAAAATCTATCCCAATGCCCAGTTGAGCTGCCAGTCTCGCATTCACTTTCCCCACCAAGGCAGCTGCAGTACACTGACTGTCTTAGCTCCCTCCATGACAACCTCCCGCATTTGGGCAAGTTCAGCTTCACGGACCTCCCAGCGACTTAGCAGCTGCTTCAGGTCATGGTCCTAGCTAGCGCATGCTGGGCTGCAACCAGTTGCAGATCCTTATCGTGTAGAAACCCCTTCACTGCTCTCTTTCCATCTCCTGATGCCATGCTCCATCCTCCAGCCACTTCACTTGTTTCAGGCACCCAGGTCCCTATGGGCAGGTCACATGCTCCTGTGCCAGCCAGAACAGTGACATTCGACCCCTTCGTCTTCAGGAACAAGCTGGTAGCTTCCTTGATGTCATCAGTTTCCTGGACACTTAAACGGCAGTATGGTCGCCACCTCTAATTGAGGCAGTAGTGGTGACGAAAGGAGAAGAGAACACAGGGAAAGAGCGAGGAAAAATAAGGGCGGAGAACTGCTCATGTCAAAAGGTCAAAGCCAAAGAGGTCGAAACATTGTGCGAAGGGGGACTGTGTTTCTGCTGCCCTCTCCCACTTCACGCAACATTCAGCGTCCAGAGAGTGAAGTCCCTCAAATTTAGAGAGTGAACCCACCGGCAACAGGAGTGCTCTCAAGCGGACATTGAGCGCCCTCCACTGACTCAGTTGAGTGTGCAAACCTTTCTGCTCATGCAGTTCCAGCAGTCAATACTCACTCCTAGTGATGATGATGTTCATGCCCTAGAAGACCACCCTCTCCTATCACCTTCAACTGAAAGACTGGACTGCAGACTGAGCATTCATACTGTTTGTCCTTCTCCAGCTTGAACCATGTCACATCATGCTCATCCTCACCAACACCTCCTGAGCACCCAACTATCCGCTCATCATAGTGTGACTCCACAATTGCAGGGGCATCCTTGGTTCCAAAGGGACCACGAGGCGGATCCAGATCAAAGCGCTTCCCACCCGAGCGCTCCGCTTCCAACTCCTCCAGCTCAACTCTTGTTGCAATTCCAAAATCGCCCGAGCTGCCTCCTGCACTTGCCAAATCACGACTACGATGCAACCACCGCGCATATGAGAGACCCCGATGTTCTGATTGCTCCGCTTGCAGTTGCGGGTTACACAGCAATGTCGGTGGAGGCACACATGGTACACGCCTGGATGCAACCAACCGTGAGAGCCTGCATCCAGCCGTCCTCAACATAGCGCCCCACTCCCTCTGGGCCTTGCCATCACACCACCAGCTGCCATCGATATATCCTCCGCAGCCGGCGACGCCCTTACAGTGGAAGCACACCTCGCCAATGCCAACAGAAATATGGGCAGACCACCATTACTCTCTCTTCTACCACACCATTGCGACTGGAGATGTGAGACGAACTCAAGCTAGAGCCGTTCTATGCTCCTTGCTTGAGCTGCGTACAAGACCATGACCATCTATATTATAATAGTGCTTAAAAAAAACAAAAACATCATATCTAGCTTAGCACTGGAAAACTAGATAGTGCCCATCTCTCTCGAGTGATAACCAAACTAGATAAGGACACACACTCTCAACACAAGAAATATGCAATCCCTCAACATCACTCTTTAAGATAATAGTCGAGCCAGGGGCACCCCAAGCTATGGGGACTCCACCCCACAACAACCTACACTCCCATCATAAGCACACTCAGATCTGAAGAATGCAGGAGCTCGGTCGCGTAGGCTCAACTCGAGAGAGATGAGCTGCGCGACTGCCGCTCTCGTGAAGATAAGACAGACCAGGTGTCAAACTAAACTTGACACCTGATTTAACACTTGTCCTAAATCCAAGTGTTAAATACAAATAACTAGTTTTATTCTAGCTGTTTTCACACTGTGCTTATTTAACTTGACATGTACCTCGTGGAGCCGGTGTTGATTGCTTTGCGGGAGTTTGATGAAAAACAACCAATAATGGGTAAAGCATGGTTGATATTGGAAAACCTTGAGAAGCACGTGCAATCCTTGATTTTCTATGGACGATGATTTGGCGGCAAGGACCGAGGATGCATTGATGACACCGACTCTGACTCCAACGGTTGGGATGGGTCCGATGATGTGGGCAATCCTCCACATGACCCATATGAATTTAATGATGATGATGCTGCAATGCATCCATCCTTCGATGACCTTGTTGTTGATGAACTGCGACATGGTGTCATCCCAATTGCGGACCCCCTTCCCCCAGTGGAGCACACTCTCAACAATGAAGTTGAGGTCAACTCTCCCCCACCACGAGTTCCACGGACTGCGGGAAATGTGCAGGTCGAATCGTCGAATGATGACAACCGGCCGTTATCATTCCTTCATCGACATCGTGCCCCTGTGACCCGTGCTTCATCTCACGCCGCTCCATCTCATGTTTCTTTTTTTCAAGCCGGTCCATCCCATGCTGGTCCATCTAGTCTCTCTCCCCCTCATGTAATTCCTTCCATCGCTACTCCGATCTTGGGAGATGCTTCTTCTGCTGCGGGACTTCTGCAAGTTGAACTATCGGATGACGACAACCGGCCATTGTCGTTTCATCTAGTCCGACGACGTCCGCATGTGAACCGTGCTCCCTCGACCCTCGCTGGTCCATCTCATGTCTCTTCCTCTCATGTCGCCCCTCTAATGTACGTGCAAGTAGTCTTCCTCATACGAGACCCGTTCCAAGGCCACCACGAAATCCGGGACAAGCCCAGAAACGACAGAGAATTGTGCAACCTTTTGTTGGTGACCGACCTGTGAACAGACCTGATACCCTAGATGGTATTCATGATAGGAGTAGAAATTGACCAGAGAGACAACTGAACGTACTCCAAGGACGACTACAGGTCCAACGGCCAATTGCCTCTGGAAACGAAAGAACAGATGGAGATCATGATGTACTGGGGGACATGGGATGCTCCAAGAGAGATGCACGCCTTGGATGCGAAGACGTTAATTAGGGTTAAAGATCCGGTGACCTTTTGGGTGACATCCAACTGGGAAATAACCGTGCGTGCTAGAGGCATACGGGATCCAGTCCAAAGGGAGATTTTTTGCCGGAACTTGCGAGGGCATTGGAGCTGTACCAGACAAAGATTCTTCCGATTGCCTGAGGATCCGTGGGTGCCAACGGAAAACGACCCATACAATCGCGGACCAATTGGGAGAGACCTATTTCTGAGGGAGTTGGAGGCCGCTAGCATCCGTTGGAAGGATATGAATGAGAGGTATTGGGTGCCTCGTCGAGATGAAGGGCCATTTCTTCCAGAGTTACGTAGAGACCCCCAGCAGGAGGAGGTGTTGGACAATTTCAAGGCTGTTATCACGAGTGTTGTAAAGTATTGGCAAAACACATGGCGTGACCAAGTTGCCCCTATTCCAGGGGTGTTCTTGTCACAAACATATCAGATTTAACTGAAAAATTGAATGAAGCCGTAGCAAGAGCGACAAACCCAGCTCTGACAAATGTGGAAGAGAGTCAGTACTCGCATAGAACGCTACGCATGATGGCAAGGGTGGACCACACAACACTGGGTCCCTCTTTGACCACTCGAGCCCAGGCTCGAGCTCTCCGTACTGGTGGAGGCACGTCCTCTACACCCGGAGCATCTTCATCAACATCTGGATATGACAACAACGAAGTAATAAATCTAGATGAAGATGACTAGAAAGGCTAGAAACGTAGGGAGTAGGCCAAAGGTCTCAGGTTGCGAAAACTTAAATGTGCAACCCACTGTATAGTCTACGTAATTTTTGGAAATACGAGGTTCATCCTTTGAACCATTTTTGAATGACCTCATACTTGTTCGGTATTTGTTTGACGGCATGTACAATATACTGGCAAAGTTTCAAAACAATCAAAAATTACTGAATGAAGATACCATTGGTTCACCCATTGCAATATTTTAAATCGAACTCATACTTGTCCGGTACCTTTAAGAGGGCATGTACAATGCAATGGCAAAGTTTGCAAGCATTCAGAAATCGACACATCAAGTAACCATTGGTTCCTCCTGTGAACCATTTTTTATTGATCTCATACTTGTCCGGTCCATGTAAGAGGCATGTAGAACATACTGGCAAAATTTCAAATCATTCAATTTTTTTTTGATCAAGGAACCTTTGGTTTATCCTTTTCACCATTAACGATTAATCACAAATAAATGAACAAACGAATAAATCGTTTGCCTCCAAATGATTTTGGTTCGCTTTGAGACATGGCCAATATATTCAATGTGCCATGGAAGAGGCCCCAGAGTAATATGAGATCAATCGAAATTCGTTCAATGGGCCAACGGATGGTTGCCCATCCAAATGATTTTTGTTTGCTTTGAGGCTTGGCCAGTGTGTTCAATGTACCCTCTGATAGGTCCCAGTGTAATATGAGATCAATCGAAATTCGTTCAATGGGCCAATGAGGCGTTCAGTTGTCATCTGTTTTTTTTCATTGCGAAAAAGAAATCCTGTAATGTGTGCACGGCTATTGCACCCATTGAACGGATGTGGTTGAAGCCTCTCTTTTGCTTGCATGTGCTTGAACATGTGTGTGACACATGTGCGGAGACATAACAGACGAATAGATCATTTGCCTCCCCATCGACACCAAGCCATTTCATAATGTAATTGAATTTAAAATTATTTTAAGCCAATAAATAGGGGGTTTCTGGCAAATAGGGCCTTTCATTGGGGGTTTTCTGGCACGTATCGATTTTGTTTTTGGCTCAATTTTGTTTTGCGGCTTCAAGCATCCCATTGCTACTCCCCCGCCAAAATTTGGACCAATCAAAAATGCCCCAAAAAATAAATGTTCTCTTCGCTCACTATTGCAGAACTCTCTATGAAGAGTGCATGAAGTAGAGCACAAATCAAGTTTGGAGTGCAAAACGGGCAAGAAACTGTGGTTTTGGGTCCAAATGAATTTTGATCACTCCCAAATTTGGCACGCACCAAAAATGGAATGAAAAACAAAACATGAGCACGAGAAACGCAGTCCAACACGTCCCAAAGTAATAATAGATCCAACAGAATACATTCAATGGGTGAACGGATGGTTGCCCATCCAAATCATTTTTGTTTGCTTCCAAACTTTGCCAGTACGTTTGAGACACCTTCTCATAGGTCCCGGACTAATATCAGATCAATCAAAATTCATTCGATGGCTCAATAGATGGTTGGCCATCGAAATGATTTTGGTTCGCTTTGAGACTTGTCCAGTATATTCAATGTACTATGGAAGAGGCTCCAAAGTAATACGAGATCAACCAAAATTCGTTCAATGGGCCGACGGATGGTTGCCCATCCAAATTATTTTCGTTCGTTTTGAGACTTGACCAGTGTATTCAATGTACCCTCTGATAGGTCCCAGTGTAATATGAGATCAATCGTTAACGATTAATCATGAATCATCCAACAAGGGAACTGTTGGTTCACCCTTTGAACCATTTAACATTGACATCATATTTGTCCAGTAACTTTAAGAGGGCATGTACAAGACACTCGCAAAGTTTCAAATGAATCCAAAATCATTTGGCAAGGGAATGATCGGTTCACCCAAAGCCAATTCAGGGGCTGAAATTGCCATTTATGGGGCTCGAATTGCCAATTTGAGGGGCTGGACTTGCAATTTGAGGGGCTGAAGCTGCCATTCCAAGGGCTGCACTAGCAATTGCCATTGCACAGGCTACAGATGCAATTTGAGGGGCGGGAATTGCCATTTCAGGGGCTAGAAGTGCAATTTGAGGGGTTGGAATTGACAATTTCAAGGGCTCAAATTACAATCGTCGTCGTACCAGATGGAACTAGGTACAGCTATAACTTCTGTCACATGACGTGTAGTATGTTTCCATGGATATCCATGTTTCAGTTTGGGTACATGCATACGTGTACGGAAATAAAAATGGTGGAATATGTGTACCCAAGAAAGGGTTTGGTGGTTGTGCGTGTGTTTGTGTTTCGTCATTACCTTTACATTGTTGATTTCCTATTATGGTTTCGAAAGCCACAAAGGCCAGGTGCAGCTCCCAACATTCATCTTCCCTTTCACAAATCCATGGGGAGTCGATACATGTGCTTTTCATCTGCCTCTCCAAACATACATACAGGTGCAATGGGACCAACCTCCTAGTGGTCGCACCTATTTTTTTTAAAACAATAGTGCGACCACCAGTAGCGGTCGTCGCAACTGTTAAAATAAAAGAAAAATGTTGCAACCACTCCCCTGCTGGTAATCGCACATATTTACTGATTTAATAGGTAGTAAGTTAGTACGTAGTAATGGGGGGGTTCCCTTATATAGCCTCTCAAGGCGGTGGGATCCTTCTAGAAGCCCGCCGACCCTTGGAGCTTTCTAGAAGGCCCTGAACACATGTCAACCCAAACAAAATCAAGCTAGCTTGCATTCCTGCGCCAACCCGCATTTCCGCCACAGGGCAGAGGAGGTACATACAACATTGTGGGGTCAACCGTTCGTCAACAACAAGGTCCCTTATTTATTTGCGGCCATGTTGTACACATGGTTGATTTTATTGCGACTAGTGGATTGACAAACTGCCACTGCGAGATAACATACTAGACTATACATGTTCTCTGATATCCCAGACTTGTATATACGTCAGGGGCAGGACATCGTACGGTTGGCTGGAAACGACGAGGTGGAAGAAGGAGGAAAGGCAGACCAACCTCTAGATTATATGCCGCAACAGGTTTCCGCAGCCAGGCCTTCAACGTCTGAGGTGGAGGGGGGCGAGGTACGCTCTCCGTTGGAAGAACAGTGGGCTACACATGAACAGCACATCAAGGACCTACACGACATTGTTCATTTGCAACGGTGGAAAATAGCAAAGTTGCTGGAAAGAATGGGGTTGGGGACTCTCGACAGTGTACGCGGTGTGCTTCAGGACCCGAGGCCAATCACCAACGAGCAAGACATATTGGCGCGTTGAATATGCCACCAATGGACATTGACCGCGTCATCGACGGGGTTGACTCAATCGGGCATGGGAATGAAGTGCAAACGCCTGAACTGGACCCGGCGAGGGTTGAGGAAGAAAGACTTGCGGCGGAGAGGGCAAGAAAAGGGAAAGACCCCATAGTGGAAATTGGGGAATGTTCAGCCGTGCAAATTACATCAGCCCAGGAACAGGAATTAGAGCAGCTTGTGGGGGAACGCGAGCAAGCTAGGGTTGTTGCATATCGGTACTCAAATGCCATGCAAATCCGATCGTGGCCATGGTTGAAGGGGAATTGGCGGAATTGGGTGACATGGGCAGGCCATCTAGCATCGCGAGAAACACGGATAGAAAAAGCGCTGTCCTCCCTCCAACGTGCAGCACGTTTGTCGAATCGAAACATAGATAGCATCTATGCTAATTTGCAAAGGCATGACACTGTGCGTGATGTATTCACGTCAAAGTACACTGGATTCACCACATGGGGTGATGTGGATGCCATGTTTGAGCACTGCGTGCATACAATTTCCGATACCAATAAGAGCATAAACTGGGATTTGGAAGTAGAGGAGGAGTGGGATAGTAGGCCGAGGATGTCATCCAACATTCATGAGGATAAACGGACGTGGATACCACAGAGCAATCCAGCGTCATGGGTAACAGATGGTACGGTGTACACAATGTGCCTAAACCCTTACGGACCGGAGGGAGACTATATGCTTGGTTCATGTGGCCATTGGTTCCATCCCACATGTCTCATATCGGCAGCCATGCGAGCCAGCCAATGCCCTGACTGCCGTGGACCAATCCATCGACGTTTCTACGAGTTGTTTGGGTTGCAAGACCATATGCCCACGTGATACGAGTACAACCGGTACAACATGCCATTGGATGTATCGCCTTACGATTTTTTAAATTGGGTTGAGGGGCGGCTGGGGTTGGTCATTTTAGGGACTAGCATTACCAATTTTAAGGGCTTGAATTGCATTTTGAATTGTAATTCAAGGGTTACAATGGGCCATTGGAGGGCTAGAATTACCAAAGCAATGACATCCAAAGTAATATAAAATTATTTGATAGCGGAATGATTGGTTCACCCTTTCAACCATTTTTTGTTCACGTCATACTTGTCCGGTACTTGTAGGAGGGCATGTGGCTGACACTTGCAAAGCTTCAAAACACTGTAAAATCATTTGATAGGGGAACAATTGGTTCACCATTTCAACCATATTTTACTGACCTCATACTTGTCCGGTACCTTTAAAATGGCATGTGAAAGACACTTGCAAAGCTTTAAAGCACTAAAAAATCATTTGATATGTTCATGATTGATTCACCCTTTCAACCATTTTAGATTGACTTGAAACTTGTGAAAGACCTGTAAGAGGGCATGTACAAGACACTTGCAAAGTTTCAAATCAATTTAAAATTATTTGGTAGGGGGACGATTGGTTCACCCTTTAAACCATTTTAGATTGATGACATACTTCTCAAAGACGTGTAAGAGGGCATGTAGAAGACACTTGCAAGCAAAGTTTCGGAGCAATAAAATATCATTTCATCGGGGAAGTTTCCGTTCACCCTTTCATCCAATTTTGAATTGAACTGGATTTTTACTAAATAAACTGATTTAGAGGGCATAGGATTGTGGGGCGCAATGATTTTGTTTTTGGCTTGATTTTGTTCTGTGAGTTGAACCCTCACACCACCACATCTTTGCCAAAAAATGTACGTAAGAAAAATGTTTGGAAAAAAACGTTCATCCTTTGCTCTATCCTCACTATTGTGGAACTCTCTATGAAGAGTGCATGAAGTTGAAGATAACTTCACCTTTGAGTGCAAATGAGGGAATAAAATGTGTTTTGGATGTAGACGATGTCTGTTCATGGTGATATTTTGCATGCAACTCCTCATGTTGTTATCAAGCATATGGCTTCAGAATGGAATTAAAAACAATTCATGTGCAGGTGAAAGGTTGTTTCTCCTTATAAATTTGAATAACCCATTCAAACAACTTTGTTGAAGTTCAACTTTGGTCCATATGTGCTTAAGTACGTACAAATCACGTACACAAAGTTGCAAGCGAAGAAATAATCATTTGCCCCCCGAACGGCTCGTTAAACCTTTCAACCAATTTTCAATCATGAATCATTTAATAAGGGAACTATTGGTTCACCCTTAGAACCACTTTAGATTGACCTCATACTTGTCCGATAACTTAAAGAGGGCATGTACAAGACACTCCCAAAGTTTCAAATCAATCTAAAATCATTTGGAAGGGGAATGATTGGTTCACCCATTGACCCGGTGTACACTGTCACTCTTCAAAATTCATGGGTGTGGTGCTTGATTATCCCATATAATGGACCCAGGTGCCATGACCAAGTAACAAACCATTAAAACATTATGGTACGAGACAAACACAATTGAAAATAATATTTATTCAAACATGATGTACAGTCAGAGGTCTACAAGTTTCTATCCATTCTCCAGCAATTTTTGGGCTCAGACCAATTGAATAGCCCCGTCATGAAACGCTTCACAACATTTTCTAGTTTGTACCGCAACTCTATTGTGTCTACACACAAGTTTTTCAAAGTCAAAGCAAAACAGGTTCCAGTAGACATATCGTTGAACAGGCTTGCATCGAACGTGTTACCCCTATTTATTGCCTGGGTTATCTTCCCAATTGCTACGGTCTCTGATGGCACGGTTAGAGGGGGCCTACGAGGTGTGTCATTTGACTGGTTGTTGGCTACATTATGAACAATTGCAATTTCAGGTGCAATTCACCATTTATGTGCGAGAGTCTTTATCATCTTGTCTCTGCTCTCGAAAATGTACAACGTGGTTTTTGGGTCATCCGTCGTGGAGGCCATCCCCCAATCGCATACCCCGATGTACACATCTTCAGACCCTTGTGGAAAATGCAATCAAGATGTTGTCGGGGGACATGTTGTTGTGTAAGAGGTGGTGATTATGGACGTTGAGCATGATGTTCAAAAGCGCCCATGCCAATTGGGTGCGATTCTGTTAGAATCGAACCAGTCGGTTGACCTCCTGCATTTCCTGCTCCGTCCCTCGTCGTTCCATTAACTCCCTATTATCCCGATCATTCCCCTATTTCCTGTCAATACTCAACTATGATCATATGGTCCCCCCATTCCACCAATGTGTGTAACCTTCATTTCGACGTGGTTGCAACGCAAAATACTTTTTGATGCTGAAATGATGGAACTTTACAGCCAACGCCTCATTGTTATGTTGGATTTTGGCAAGTTCAACATTTGTTTCCCTGGGCGTTTTCCCTGCTAGCTCCCAAAATGGAGGAATTAATTGATCCCCAACAATTCTAACCCTCCGAATTGTACTATGCCCACCCTGTTTGGGCGCGTCGAGTTGTTGTACCTATGCGTTTGTGGATATGTATCTCATGTTCAATGCCGCATCCGCGGACGAGGACCCTGCCTTCCATGAGAGTGATTTCGTACGTTGTTTGGCGTGGGCCTTTGCCATGTCAGACCACCAATCCACAAGCACAAACAACTCCTCCTCCGAAGTTAGCATGCGACCTTCAGCTACAAGTGCTCTCGTAACAAATTTGTCCATGGTTTGCCTCAAATTCCATGTGGCATCATGGGCCCGGTCCTCCATCCATTTCGTGAACTGGAACTTTGCCATGTCCTCCTCTCATTCATCCCCGGCCAAAGCCTCCCTCATTCTCATCTCCATATTGTGCTGAAATCTAAGGAACCCCTCATTCCCATGTCGGACATACAAAAGATTCAAACGCATTATGTCATTGTCCTTCAAATAATCCAGCACTACTTGCTTCACCACCTTCGCGGCCTCTGCGCTTGGATAGTCTTTTTTGTTGACCTAACTATCTCGTTCATGTGCATGTTTACGCTTCCTACCTTTACGCCCACTTCCTGAGGAACCCCCTGACAATGCGTTCGAAGCAACGTTTCTGGACATGATGAAAGTACTCTGCGGAATAGACGTGGCTTCGTAACGGAAAACTAAACCCAGACTATTGATAATCTTATATACTAGCAGACCAATTTCCTCACCCTCTATTGGTATAGTACCCAAAGCAAACTCTCCCGCAATTCCAGGAAAAAAAGGCAAAAACTCCTTCCCCACACAAATCCACTTTCTCCCCCTCCCCATGTTCAGTCCTGACCACCGAAGTTCAAACTCCAAGAAGCCCCAGAACCGCACTCACAAAGAGGGAAAAAAATGGGTTGGGAATGAGGAATAGACCCTTATATACTGCCTGGAGAGGCCTGGCGCGCGACCGCCTCTGCTGCCCATTCACGCCTCGCCACGTGTCCAGGGAGCGGTCGCACCTATGGGTGGTTGCAGCTAATAACAAAAAAAAAAAGTGTTGCGACCCCCCCGTTGCTGGTGGTCGCACCTTTTTAAAAACAAAACAAAAATGTGCGACCCCCCATAAGCGGTCGTATCTACTAACAAAGAAGAAAAAGTCTGCGACCACCACCGGTTGGTGGTCGCACCCTTTTAAAAAATAATTAAAAATGTGCGACCATCCCCTGCTGGTGGTCGCACCCAATTTTAAAAAAAGAAAAAAATGTGCGATCACCCTCTGCTTGTGGTCGCATCTATTGAATTGTTTTGAAAATGCTGTGACCACGACCTGCTGGTGATCGCACCCATTTAAAAAATAAGAAAAAATGTGCGACCACCCCCTTCTGGTTGTCGCATCTATTTTTATTTATTTTTAAATTGTCCGACCAACCTTTGCTGACAGTCGCATGATTCACAATATAAATCATAATATATGAATTTTACAGATAAATAATGCAGTCCACGTAATGAGGCCACATCGGTTGTCACGTCGGTTCTCATAGTAAATAGTCAATAATAAAGTAAAAATAAATAAACATATTTATGTATAGTAACGTCGGTTTAGGATGTGACGTGACGCACGTCCGTCGCTGACGTCGGACGGGACGCTGACGCGTCAACGCCACGTCACGTCCAAATTTGCAAGTAGGAACAATACTATACATTCTTCGACCAAACAAACTTCATTTTTCTCCAATTATGGTCATTATCCTCGAGCAAACCCTTTACTGTTGGAAGCCTTGCTGCAGAAAACCTTGCTACTCATCTTGCTACGATTCACAAGGAGCTTACATTCCACCTCGCAGAAGCTCAAAAACAATACAAGAAGTATGCAGATCAACATCGTCAACTCCAACCCCAGTTCAAGATCAGAAATCGTGTGTGGCTTCTTTGACGGAACATACAAACCTCGCAACCATCAAGGAAGTTGGATTATCAACGCCCGGGACCATTCAAAATTATTCGACAAATAAATCCGGTCAGTTTTCGGCTTGAACTCCCACGAAGTATGCGCATCCATCCAGTCTTTCTTGTTTCATTATTGGAGTTGTATCATCCATCAAATATTCCAGGGAGAGTTTCCGTACCACCTCCACCAATCGAAGTCAATCAGGAAATCGAGTATGAAGTCGACGAAGTCCTAGACTCTCGCATCAAGTATAAACGTCTTGAGTATTTCGTACATTGGAAAAGCTACGACATCAGCGAACGAACGTGAGAACTTTCATCCAACCTTGCCAATGCATGTGACAAAGTCCAAGAGTTTCATCAACGATATCCAACTAAGCCCCGAGCTACACGTCAATAAGACGTCGCAACGATGATGTCAGCCAAGTTAGCTTCAAGGTGAAGACTCCACATTTAGTGTATCCGATATACACTAAGGATGGAGGTTCTCCAACTCTAAGCAAGTCCAAGATTTTACCGCCCCTCGAGGAACTCGGCGCTAGAGAAGGGGGTGATGTCACGGACATAGCCCAGAAGAACTTATCAGGAGTAAATACCAGAAGTTACCAAATTACCGAAAATTACCATGATTTACCGTGATTTATCATGATCTATCATGATTACCATTACTTACCAAGTTACCGGGAGTTTACCAAATTACCAAGAGTAACTTGGGAACTGCTCAAGAAGCTTCTTTTGGAGGAAACTTCTCCATCAAGATACCTCATTTGTTTAAGGAAGCTTCTCCATCAAGAAACCTTTGTTTAATCTTGGAAACTTCTCCAGCAAGAAACCTCCATAGGGGAAACTTCTTAGGGAAGCTTCTTAGTAGCCAGTATATATAGGAGGCGAGACTGAATACTCTTCAGTCTCGCCAACATCAGTTCAAGCTACTCTTGTTTCCAGTCCCCATTACTCCAGTCCAGTTTCCAGCATTCTAGTATTCAAGTCGTGTTCCAATATCTTGTACTCTTGTTCATTGTTATAAAGATCGTCTTGATTCTTATTTACTCATCGTGCATACGGCCACGCCGACCTTGACTTCTTGTCTAGTCTTGTACCTCTAGTCTGATCTCTTGTTTGTGTTCAGTCATGTTCTTGTCCTTGATATGTACATAGAGAAGTCCTTTGAAATAAAGTAAGTCATCTTTGAATTTGAAGTTGTTTATAACATGTGGGTTGTCTCGAGGTCGATTTCGTTGACTTCGTAGTGTTGTAGCAAATTTGTCGCTCTTCAGTGCTTCCTGAATCTCCTTTATGATCTCTACATCGTCATAGGTGGACATGGATAACATATTCAATTGGAGATTTGCTGATTTCAAGATGATGGATTTCTGTTAGTCAAAAGCTGCATCTCTTTCTTTTGGCGCAAGATATGATCGTCGAGAAAGAGCATCTGGTTTTTCTTGAAGATGTCCGGGACGGTAGGTAATAACAAAATCAAACATTGCTAGTGACATACTCCATCTCGCTTGACGTCGATTCAAAACACGAGCACTCAGAAAATACTCGAGGTTTTTGTGATTGGTATAGACAGTGACATGATGTTTAGCTCCCTCCAATAGATGACGCCACTCCTCAAAAGAATCAATAATCGCTAGAAGTTCTTTGTCATGGATTTCATAATTGATCTCCGCTGCGGAAAATTTGCAAGAACAAAAACCAACAGGGTGAAGTCGGCCATCTCTACCATATTGAGAGAGTACTGCGCCAAGTGCAAAGTCCGGGGGATTGCTAAACCGTGAGCAGAAAATTCCGTGAGCAGAATTCTGCTCACGGATCTGCATGTGCTCACCTATAACCGCGGACACCTATTCGGCCTAGATGACCTATTACTGCGGGTTGTGTCACGTATATCATGCATACGTTATTCATCGTTATGGATGAACGATGGATGAACGATGGATGAATGGGGGATGAAAGGATGTTCGACGAATGGTACATGGATGAATGTAGTTTCTAGATGGATGCAAAACTAAGATGCATTTTTCAGTAGTGGTTGCTAGATCCCCCTACCTCTAGAGTGAACTTTTGCCCACTGGTGAGGGTTGTGATTGTCCTTTCATCAACAATCAGAAGTCGACATAGTTGCTGACACACATTTGCAAAGAAGGTGGAGAGGCCATTTGGTGCTTCAAAGGAAATTGTTTAATAACTAAAGATTCAGTCCGACGAAGAATATTCTGTGCTACTGGAGTCGGCGTCCAAAACGAAGGCAGAACTGTCTATGAAGACACTAGCCCTGCTTTGCACAAAACCCTCTCTGTTTAAAAGCAAACCAGGGGGAGAAGAGAGGAGACTAAATTCCGAAGCTGCAGCCTCCGCATAACATGACAATTTAAAATCTGCTTTCGGACTTGGGAAAAATTGCGGGTTTGCAAAGAAAGGGAGGAACCGTGGCGACCTTGGGCTCCTGTACACACAAACAAACAATGTAAGTCCATATACATTCAGCTGGCCCAACTTGTGTAGGAAAGATGGAAATGGCTCTTAGCAGTATCCGATCTGTATCAACACAGCCGGTGGGAGTGGCATCCACTCTTCCCATGAGTGGCATGCCACAAACCCACTTGCAGTCTACTAACCATGCTGCTTAGCCAAGTATGGCAATACCTGCTCTTCCCATGGGCACGGTGGCGCCACGTCTGTCAGCCTCAACTGCTATCAGATCAGTCAGTAATAATAATGTGAGTGGTAATTCTGCATCTAATGTTGGATATGTGCATGGTAATGATGCTCCCATAATTCCCTGTTGCCCTGCTCATGGATCTGTCCTCCCTGGTCATATCAACCATAGCCTACCTTGTCATCTAATCCCCCAGCTGACCACTCAACCTTACCCAGAATATACAATGGGAGAAGACTTTGATAGATATCTTGCTAGTGTCAATGGGATGCCTGAGAATTTCAAGATGACGATCTTTAGGATGAGTATGAAGGGACCGGCTCGTGACTTACTGCATGCAACCGTGATGGATGATCCCAGTCTCAACTGGACAACTCTGGTGGAATGGGCAAAGACCTTGTTCAAACCTCCTAAGAGGCCTCTGGATTGCTTTACCAAGCTTTCGGCCAGGACTTACCAACCTGGGGAATCCTTGTGGAAATATTACATGGACCTTAAGTTTGTTGCTGTTGAAAATATCATAGACCCGGTAGAGAGAGATCGTATGGTTAAAAGGTATTTTCTCCTTGGGTTGCCTTCCACTATTCAGAATTGGGCTCATCGGCGTCATTTTGTTGATGACAAGACTATGTTAGCAGAAATTAATCTTAAAATGGCAGACTTGGCTGACAGCAAATCAATGCACCATCGTGCCAAGTTTCAAGCTCCAGTGGGCTCAGAGCTTGGCATGTCTGCAACATCCTCACCCTATGTTCCTCCTAAGACATGTAAGGCTGATGATTTTATTCTTCAGGGGTTGGCTAATACTGTGGGAAGTCTTAGTGAGTCTGTGGCCACTCAGTTTGTTGCCATGCAGACTCATCAATAGAGATGACAGCCTCAACACAACCAAGGAACAACAGGGGGTAACAATAGAGGTCGAACCCAGACTGGGCAAGCCTATGAGGGCAATCGTGCTGCCTGTTACATTTGTGGGTCTTTTGAACACTGGACGAAGCATTGTCCAGACATAGCAAGGCTACCAGAGCTGAACAAGAACAAGAAAACAGCCAATGGCTCTTCCCCTCCTTTAAACTAGCACGATCTCTTGGGAAGGGGGCAAGAGGTCCATCATCTACCAACCTTGTTTCTTCTGTTCCGATTCAAGCTGTTCTATCTACTAACTTCAAGGCTTTGCATTGTCCTCTCAGTAGGTAGACTGCTGGCCAGCAGATCAGTCCCCTCATGGCGCAGTGTCATATCCATGAGCTCAGCTTTCCCTGTGTGGTTGATACTGGATGCACTATATTTGCCATACCTTTGAGTGTTGTGAGAGTTCCTGGTCTCAAACTAGGCCCTGCCACAGGTATTGAGGTGCTTATTGCAGATGGATCCAGGTATAAGCCCTTAGGACTAGTCACTGTTCCCATCAGAATTCATAAAAAGGAGGTTGTGGTTACTTGTATAGTCACCATTGGAGATCAATTCCTTCTAGGCCTTGACTGGATGACTGGAGCTGGTGCCACCATCAGCCTAGCTGACTACTCCCTTCACTTTAACAATGGAGAAGGGCATGAAGTAGTGGTTCCCTTGAAAGCAGTGAAGATCAAGGCTGGGTCTGCTACAACCAATTTGTCCAGAGTCCAAGCCCTGGTAAAGGAGGTACAACAGAACTCTCACTCCAACCTCAATTTGAATGATTTCTACAAGTTTCAGCCTGATCTTCAACTCTTATATCAGTGGCATGTTCCTGGTGCTAGGGATAGGACAGGGGTGCCCATAGCTATTCCAAAGAATTCTACTCTAATTCGTGCACCTCTCAATATCACCATCCCTGCCTTGACCCAAAGGGTGGTCAAGTCTGGTCTGGCTTTCTTCCGCTACTCATTTCCTAGAAGTTGAGGGTTGGAGGAGATTGACTGCTCTTAAGCACTGCCTAGTGGCCACTGGTGTTCTTGATAACGGATATAGACAGGAGGTTAAGATCCTGATTGCTAATCCTGAACGCTTCCCTGTGACTATTAAAAATGGGCAAGTTCTGGCTCGCATCATTGCTCTTCCCATTGCTGACATACAAGAGGTGCAGGCTGGTTTTGGTCTTGAGGCCATTGGCATCCAACTTGGCCCTTAGATACGGTTGATGCCTTCGCTGCAATTGCACCACCACATGTTCCTTATCTCAGCCTGGAAGGTAAGAAGGCCCTCACCAAAGTTTTATCTGAAATCAAGTTAGGCACAACTCTCTCCTTTGGACAAAGGAGGAAGGTGGAAGTACTTATTGCAAAGAATCTAGATATTTTCAGTTTGGGATCCATTGACCTAGGGAGCACTCCTATTCTTCAACATGACATTGTCACTGAAGGGGCTCCTATTAAACAATTTGCTTACCGAGAAAGTGTCAAGGAACGTGCCATAATCCAAGAAGAAGTCCAGAAGATGCTTGATGCTGGTGTGATTAAACCTTCAGTCTCTCCTTGGGCTAGTCCAATTGTCCTAGTTGGAAAGAAAGATGACACAACCCGCTTCTGTGTTGACTTCAAAAAGCTGAATGACATCACAAAAAAAGATGCCTACCCTCTACCCAGGATTAATGAGACCTTGGATCCACTACATGGTGCTACAATTTTCTCCTCTCTTGATCTTGCATCTAGCTTTTGGCAAGTTCCTCTTACTGAAGCAGCCAAGGAAAAGACCTCTTTTGTGTGTTGTATGGGTAAGTACCAATATGAGACCATGCCTTTTGGTTTGTGCAATGCCACCTCTACTTTCCAACGCCTCATGGACATTGTCTTGGGCAATCTTCGCTGGGAGTGTGCTTTAATTTATGTTGATGATATCAATGTTTACTCAGCCAGCTTTGATGCTCACTTAGCTGATCTGCAGCGTGTCTTCAGCAAATTGCGCAGTGCAGGCCTTAAAGTGAAGCCCAAGAAATGTGAACTATTCATGCCTGAGCTCCACTTCCTTGGCCATATTCTGTCCAAAGATGGTTTGCTTCTTGATCCTGCCAAGCTTGAGTCTGTTTGGGGCTTTCCTATCCCCAGGGATAAACATTGTATCAAATCCTTCCTTGGTCTGGCCTCTTATTACCGGCGCTTCATAAAGAACTTTGCTAAGCTTGCTCACCCTCTGACCAAGGTGTTGTGCAAAGATGCCAGGTTTGAATGGACCTTCTCCCAGCAGACTGCTTTTGACACCCTTCGCAAGGCCTTGTGTTTAGCTCCCATCCTGATGTTTCCCAACTTTGAATTACCTTTCTTGCTTCAGACTGATGCATCTGATGTTGCCATCTCTGCAATCTTATGTCAAGTTGTAGAAGGCAAGGAGCATGTCATAGCTTATGCATCCCGTCGTCTAGATTGTCATGAAAGGAATTATTCCATATCTGATAAGGAGGGTCTAGCTCTGGTCTTTGGTGTGAAGCATTTTCGGCAATATTTGCATGGTAGCCGGTTTGTGGTAGAGACTGATCATCTTCCACTAAAAGCTCTTGTTAAGCCTAGAGAACTTCATGGCAGACTTGCTAGATGGGCTATGTACCTACAGAAGTTTGACTTGGAGATAGTATACAAGAAGGAAAGGAAAACACGAATGCTGATGCACTCACACGGATTGATCCTCCTGTCAGCAGGCCTATGCTCACCTTGGATGACCTGGTTGCTGCTGATGCTGCCCCTCCTCCTGATGCTGCCCCTCTTCTCAACCTTCTTTGTGCAGATCAGTAGCCCTTGGCCTTGGATTCTCATGGCATATTATCTGCCTGGGGCTGGTCCAGCCTATTGGATGATCCTGGCTGATTTATTCATGTGTTAGCATGTGTGGTGGATCTATCGCTTCGCGAGAATTCGGACAAGTTTGGTGGAAGTTCCCTATTGTGTTTTAGTCCTTCTCTTTCATAGGCTCCCGAGTTTGTTGTATTTCGGCTGTTGCACTCCGGTGTGACTATTGGCTTGAGCCTCAAGGCCTGACTTGACTGTCCATGAGTAGTAACAAATGAGGTGAAGGTATCCCTGGCTGGAGATCATAGGGGCAGGCACTCCAGACCACCTTCTCTAAAAACCCATTGTCTACCTCTTATGTGCAGTGCAGTCATGGATGATCAGCTATATGCTGCGCTACTCCAGCGATGCCAATCAGGGCGTTCGCCAGCTGGCCTTTTCGAGTCCTTGCGTAAACAAATTCTCTATCATGTGTATACTCACTGTTTTATGGGTGATAAGCTTTTCAAGGAGTTCACTAGAGGAGGAGTGCCATGCTACTTGGAGGTGCCACCATGGAGCCAGCTGAATGCTTTATTGGAGCGTTTCCATTGTTCCTTGTATGCAGGTCACCTTGGTATCAAGAAAACTGTGGCCCGCATCCAAGATGTGTACTATTGGCTGGGAATTCACCGAGACGTCACTGAGTTCATCTCTAAATGTGAAGGTTGTCGTGCTAACATTGCTCTCCCTAGGGCCCGGATCTTGTATGAGCTGCAGCCTTTGCCTGTCACCCATGCTTTTGCTCGTGTTGGCATTGACTTGGTAGGACCCCTCGCACTCACATCAAAGGGTCGAGCTACCTTTGTGTTGCTACCGACTACTTGACTAAGTGGGTAGAAGTCTGGCCTTTGCGTTCCAAGCTGGCTAGTGATGCTGTAGCTCAGTTCTTCTTCAATGAGATCCTTATGCGACATGGGTGTCCTCGGGAGATACTAACGGATCAGGGCAAGGAGTTTTGTAACCAGCTCCTCACGGTGGTGTGCTTCAACTTTGGTTGTCAAGCATTCCACCATAGCCCCATACCATCCCCAGACCAATGGCCTTACGGAACGCTTCAACCAAACTCTTTGCCGCATGTTGGAGAAGAATGGCGCACTTACCAGGGAGTGAGATACCTTTCTTCCCCTATTCTCTTTGCTTTTCGCACTGTTGTGCATGCTAGCACTAAGAAGACTCCTTTTGAGTTGTTGTATGGTCGCAAATGTGTTTCTCCTTTGCATTCTACCCCTCTTATTTCTACTGTAGCTGAGCCAGTTGATCTTGAGACCTTTGTTGAGGATCTTCATGCTCGGCATGTAGTGTCCATCCATGATGCCAAGTCGAACATTGGTAAGGCTCAGCTCACCCAAGCCCGTTAACAAGCGTGTCAAGTATTCTAACCTTTTTCAGGTGGGACAGACCGTGCGCATTCGGCTGCAGCATGGTAAGCATGCATGCAAATCTAAGCTTAAGATCGACGTTCCATACTTGATCTATGAGCTTTTACGTGGGCGAGGTGCTCTCCTTCTTCCACAAGGGTTCAATGTCCACGCGCATGATGAACCCGTTTCTCTCACGGATCTGGTGCATTCCGAGCTGGTCTTTGATCTTACGTGCATCAATGTGGAGGGACGTACGGTGGGATGATGTCTTGATCTTCTTCAGATTGGCTTCCTCGGCGGATTAGTGTTAGCTTGCGGATCTAGCCTTTTGTTCTAGCTCTTGATGCATTTGTAGACCTATGATATGTCACCACGTGTACTCCCTGCACGGTTTTCCTAGCCAAAGGTCTTTGGCCCAATTTGCAGGTGCCAGGTTTTCCTTTGGTAGGTTTTTCACCCAGCAGTGGAGGGTGATTTTATCCCCAACATTTACTTATTATTTCTTATATTGTACTTCGCGGAGCTCAGGATTTTTCGTGGGGGGTAGGCTTCACAGATGTGATGCCCCAAACTTTCCTCATAACAGATTCACCCGTTTCATCCAACGACGATACACATTCATTGTATATTTTTTTGGCGTATAAAGCCGTTAATCCGTTACAATGATGTTTAGGTTAGGGTTAGTTTAAGCTGGTGGCTTGATCCTGGCCCTTCGTTAGATCCAGGGCTACAAGGCAGCACCGCGGGCTTGGGCCTATAATGCCTTGCCACGCGGGCCACTACGGTTAGGGCTTCTGTATAAAGACGGCGCCTTGACACAAGGTTAGGGCGGTGTACTCAGGTGTTGCTGTATATGTGATTTTGGTGTAACAAGTTTTTGGATGAGAGCTGCTTAGTGTCTGATTCGTGTGTTGATCCTCCACTCGCGCGCTGCTTGCTCTTTTCCACTCGCCGCTTTGTTGTGCAAGTTCGCTTCTTGAGAGGAAAGGAGTATATGCTTCAGGCTTGTTTTAAAGCTTCACAGGCATGCTCTCACACTCCACCCTAGACATAAGTTAACCCTTAGCCATACGCTTTCAGTCTAAGTACCCTTGATTTTATCAAGGGCCCAGATTTTCCTACTTGGCTTGTACCCTCTCACGACGTGCCACGTAGCGGTTACTCAGATGTGAGGTGGCATGTGAATAAAGGGTTTCTGTGAAAAAAAATCCAGGAGGTAAATAATAATTAATAATTACAACCCTCAAACGGCAATTGGCTCTTGCTTTGCTTTGGCACAACATAAGGAAGGTAAGACCAGGGAGCATGATTCAGCACAATACACCAATCAGCGCCTTCACACGGTGTAAGGTACTTTGACCACATTTTCTCTGGACAATGACTTGCATGTCTCCGCAAAGTCTCTCTCTACAAGAGAACTCCTTCGGGTATTGATAAGCTATGACATTCAACTCCGAACTGTGGGAAATCCCTCGACTGGTGGCCGGATTTGCCATGTGTTGTATGTAAACATTATATGCAGACCGTCTTTACCAGACTCAACTAGACTACATCTCTTGGAGTGTAAATGGTCCCGAGCATTGGCCCCTAGGCGAATTCTGAGCCAACGTATCACAAAAGCTTTCGATCTTCTTCAGTTAGTTACTCCATCTCTGCACAACCACCTAAGATCTAAACAAGGCCGCCACCGGCAAAAAATGGCAACGGACGTCATCAGGCAGAAGGTCCAAGTGTAGGGGCCATAAATCAATAAATACTATCCATTCTACCTTGGTTGATTGCAGGGGTATGTGCAGCCATGCAGCTGGTGGCTCAAGACCCGTCATGTCTGCCTCCATAACAGCCAGGGGGGTTTCTATAAGCAAGCTGATCTGATGAGAATTGTTGTGGAAGACAGCAAAAGCACACTACGACATTGAAGACGTACTATCAGTAGAAAGCTCATCTCCCTCTTCATAGGTGCTCTACAAACTGATGCTCATGAACCCACCTACAATAATAGTTATCGATACAGTCATGTATGCTGCACCCAGGTTCATTAGCTTGTACAGCTGGTTCAGATCATAGTATGGTTATCTTTTCTGCTGTTCCATGTGGACAACTTTCAAACAGTCCGGTGAATTCAAACAGTCAACTTGAGATTGACTGGGCCACTCCGACATTTCATATTCATCTGGAAACAGCACTGATCTTGAGTCTCTCTTGCTTTTTGAAGAGTCTCCATTGCATCAGCAATTGTGTATCATCATCAGCAGCATGCTCGTAGATATGTAACATGCCCATGACAAAACAGAAGATTGGCATTGTGGCATCCTCAGAAGCTTAAAGAATGCTCTAGGCACACATTATATCAGCTTTATTCGTAGGTTTCCAGTATTTTGATACAAATTGGATGCAGACTAGTCACAATTGTACACTGATGTTGATGATATCGATAGCCACCTCTTGATGCCAACGAATCAGTACACTCTTCAGTAGAAGAATGTGTGTTGTTCCCACCACTTTGCATATTTGGGACATTTGATAGCCTTGAACAAAGATCCCCCAATTAGCATTCATCATATTCAGCAAATATGAGAGAAGGGTAGGGTACACTGATAATGCTCCCGGGACTGGCTAAGCAATCACACAAGCTTATCAATGGAGGTATCCCATGTTCATCTTGTAGCGAATCTCTTCTTGCCATGTGATGAGGTCATTAAGCCAGTTTCCACTGCTTCCTCTTCGATTGAAATTGGGCCTGTTGGTAGATCCCATGGTGTCAAAGACTGCATACAGAAAACACTGAGTCAGTAAGCTACTAGTAGTACATCCACAACTTCACGGTTGATATATTCCAACAGACTCAACATTTACCACTGTTGGGTGATGTGTCGCATTTATTTGCTTGCCTTGCATGGAGTCCAATGTCTTGAAGATTAAGGGGGCAGGGGCAAGGTGGGGTGGGGGAGAGAAAGGACCCACGGGACAACTGTAGGACTCAAAATTCTACGATCTCAAGGATATGTGCAATGAATCACATGTCTCTGTGGTTGCATACCTTCATGGAGACTACAGGTCTTGGCACTCGTAAAAATTTCATCCGGGTCCTGCTGCAGCTGCTGTAACAGCCGTGCCATAAGATTCTCCTTTCTGCTCAGCCCAGAGCTTGTAAGTTTAGTTCCTTCAAACGATATGAAGACCTCAAGTTTTGGCACAAGTGATCCAGAAGCTTGCAACAAAATTTCTCATATGCTGCAGCTGCTTAGACTGTCAATCTATCTTATACCTACAAGAAACAGAGTTAGCATGTTGGTTATACCAAATGCAGAATATGATTACGGGCTGCAAACCTATTGAGAATAAGTCAAAAATATGGTGACTACAATCATACACTTGCTTTCCTCTGCCATGTGAAAGAATCCTCAACTTCTCAAAATCAGCTCTAAAACCCAGAATAATTAAGGATCCTTCAACAATTTGCTTCATTCAGGGAAATATTCCTACTGGCTATCCCATCCATCCATTCCCGAATACAGAATGCATAAGTGATCAGTGTTGCTACCTTGCCCAATGAGGAAATTCCCTTTTAGGTTGTTCCCCTTTCTCATCATCTGAAGTGTCCTGGAATGGTGATATTTCATAGGACTGTGGCCCTTCTTCTGTTGAGATTCGAGCTCCTGACGGACCTGCCCCAAGTTTCGAAGAAACAAAAAGTCAAAGTGAAGACAGCATCAAAATATGGGATGAGATGACTCCACCACCTAGTTGAGAGCTGTGAAGCAAAGGAGAAAGTGAACTAAATTGACACACACAAAGAAAACAACCAATTGGAAATAGAGAGACGTTGCGACGGCCAACACTTCTTTCGAAGAAACAAAAAGTCAAAGTGAAGAGAGCATCAAAATATGGGATTAGAGAACTCCACCACCCAGTTGAGAGCTGTGAAGCAAATGAGAAAGTGAATTAAATTGACACACACAAAGAAAACAACAAATTGGAACTGGAGAGACATGTTGCGATGGTCAACACTTATTTCATACATACCTGAAAGACCAGTTTGACCACCCTTGGGAGCCTTATATCCCTGCACCGCTGCAGCAGTGGTTTGAGGGACCCGAATTGCAGGTCCTAGTAAGCTCTGAGAGGTTGATCGAGCTTTCTTGACCTGAGGGTAACTGCCGGCAAAGGCTGTAATGCCGGCTCCGTCACCTTCAGGCAGACACATATGCCCATTCAACAAGGTTAATTGTTGACAGGGATCGCCAGGTCCATGCCCTGATGCAATGGCCATGGTTGCCACACTGGGGTTGCTAGAAAAGTGATCCAACTGCAAGAGGACACATGCGGCAATCAATACCTGGAAAAGGAACATTATAGCTATGGAAGTCTTGGATTTGACGCTAGCCGCCATTCTAGAACAATTCATCATTAGAGGAATTTCACATACATTGTTTGCTTGTCACCACTCTGAAGTGAAGACCTAAACACTACGAACTGTTCTTACATTACAAAAATTTCCACATTGGCTACAATGCAGAAATCCTTGTATTGCTAAGGGTCACACCATTTACTGACTACCAAATGACCGTGTTATGAAACAGTATCAGGACACAGTATTCCATTGTGTACCAGAAAAAGGCCTGAAAGGTTGTCCTTGTGTTGTGTGGTTCTTATAGTTCATTACTCCAAAACCTAAAGGAACATGGAAAAATATCACACCCTATCAACTCGGCGCACATTTTCCTCAAACTTCAAAACATGACTGGCCTCCTCCTTGCGTTTACGAGTTGCCTCTTTCTCTGCCAGCCATGCACCCTTGATGTCCATCTCCTCTTTGCGACGGCGTTCAATTTCCCGTTCTTTTTCCATCCGTCTCCGGCGCTTCATGTCCTCCTCCATAGCCTTCCTCTCACGCTCACTTTCCTCCTGGACATCCACTCAAGGGCGTGGGTAACAGCGCAGCATAAAAACGTCCTCATAAACAAGATCTGCATAATTTTGCTAACTGCAGCCTTGTGGTGGTAGAGCCCAAACAAGGTTGGACGGCGCAAGAATGAAGGAGTGCTACAGGGCAGAAGGACAGCAAAAAAAACCATTATTATAGCAGCTCCACTAACGAGACCGACGCTCACCAGTCCAGAATAAGACAAAGATTCATGAAATGAAGAGCGCTTGAGAGACGGATCAAAAGGAGGAGAGAGACTGACTCCCTGACGAACTAAACAACTTTGGCCATTCACTAACATAATGTGATGGACAGTGAGAACTCAGGAGTACCAGGGCTTTGTGCCTCAGTTCCTTCTCTTCTAAGTCAGCACGCTGTCGCTCCTCCATTTCTCTCTGCAACTTCATAACTTCTTCCTGCCGCTTCCTTTTCTCCTCTCTCTCTTTCCTTTCACCAATCTCTCGCTTACGCTTTCGGTCAGCAGCATCTGCTTCCTTTCTCTTCCATTTGTCTTCCTTTCTCCTCTGTTCATCTTGCAGTCTTTCTAGTTTTTCCTGCTCCATCTTTGATTTCAACACCATTGCTTGCTTCACCTGATGGATCCAATTATTGAAACCATTGGCATACACTTTCGCTTGCAATAACAATGCAGATGGGCCAGGGGACTCCATATCTTCTCAATTCACCAATACCCTAATTGGAGTTAGGAGTGTAGTACCAACCTTGTAACAGAAAAATTGGGCGTGTTTTCTTCTCCGACCTCTCAGTAACTGTGCTGTTCCTTTTCCATTCCTATTGCTTCAAACATGTAGGAACTCTATGTAAGGTTTCAGGCACCTAGCTTTGGGTTGGCGTCTAAACAACGAAATATGAGAAATGTTCCTTTTGGGTCTTACACTCCAGGCAGAACCACAGTTAATGACTCCAAAGAAAATTGAGGGGTCACAAGCACAAGAGAATATCCTAAAAAATGGACACGTTTGTTTTGCATGATGGCATAGCTTTGCAGCCATGGACAGCACAGGCTATAGCTTCTCTGGGAGCATACCATCATGGATCTGCCAGATCTTCACACGGTCAATACATCCTGATATAAGAAGGAAATTTACACACAGCACTCTTTACCTTTGAGAGGATGCCTGTGTGACCTGTGTTCAAATTCTTGGGGCCTTCAGTCAGCACTGTCTTGCCAGCCCCTGGCACTACTACAGCCGTCCTTCTCATGGCCTCCGCAAAAACCTTGCTTGGGTCCTCATTCTCTAGTTCTGCTTTAATTTGTCCCTCTCTTAACTTATCTTGCAAAGCCTTCTCCTTCTGCAATTTGGCCAACTCCAGTGCCTTTTTGCGCTCTTGTCGTTCTATCCCCCGTTTCTCTTCCTGTTGCTTTGCAGCTTTGGCAGCTTCCAAAGCCCTCACTTTCACATCTCGCTTTCCTGTGGAGGGCGTGTCAATTTTGTACCTCAGCTACAACAGGCACTGACTCCCAGTACTCCATGTTTCAAAGTCGAGGTTTCCAAGATCAATTTAAGTTACCTATTCAGTGAGGAAAGGAGAAGCACCTAGTACAAACATCATCAACTGAACCAAAACTGGGCACGGGGTTTACGGCAAACAACATCTCATGAGTAAATTCCTTATATAGTGACAAGACTGTGGCAAACGTCTTATGAGTACATTCTTAATACAGTGACATATGTACATATGTATATGTTTGTGTTGGTAGAGGAGCTCTACCGTCGGGGTAAGGGGCAGCTGTTTTCTGCTGTTGAACCAGTGGAAGGAAGGACCTGATGGAAGTAGACACCACGTCTGATCCAACCAGATTTGTACCTCTTGAAATATTCCCAAAGATATTAGCACCAATCAGATTTGAAGCACGTTGAGGATGAAGGCTCTGGCTACAAGCTGAAGGCTGGAGATCTGAGCTCTGTCCCTGATCTGTAGCAGGATGTTGCAGCACAACCTCGCCATTAATCGATCCTTTCCCTACATGTGAAGCCTCTTGAAGCCCATCCCCACGGCTCTCTGTAGTTCTTCTGTTATTCACCCATTCGGTAACGAGAAGGTTTGTACGAGCATGATCATGGGCCACTGCTCTAGTATGAGGTTGTAACTGGGGAACTCCAAATTCAAGTGCAACTGGCATCTTGGGAGCAGCCTCTTGTAGAAGAGCCGGGATTGTTTCCTTGGATGATGCTATCATGCAAAACGCTGATCCTAACTCTTTGGAATTGGGCCAAGGAAACTGGACCCTGTCGAACTTGGTAGCATGTCTGTCCTCAGACACACAGCCACCTCCAGGTCTTGAACAAGTCTTTGGAAACAAGACTTCCTCTCGAGGGTGGTCTCCGTTCTCAATTACTAGCGAGCACGTGCTAGAGTGCGGGTCAAGTGTCAGTCTCTCTGAGGAACGGCATACAGGGGATCCACGTTCACAAGTTACTGCGACAGATTGGGAATTTTCTAGTGGCTGTTGACCATTGACCTGAGAAAGAGAGCCTCCAGTTCTTGCCGCCTGCCCTTGACATGATCTGCTGAGAGTCGTTTTACGAAAGAAAACAGGTGAGCTGTCTTGTTGCTGCATACCACACACTTGAGTTAAGTGAGCGTACAATTAACATAACACATATAGAACCATTCTTCGAAGTCAATGTCATAAAATATCACTTTCAACAGGACTCTGCCTAACAGGACTGGGCCTTTGGGGGACCAAGGTATAGTGAGCATCACTTTCGCTAGCCAAAAGACTGAGCCCCTTCAAGGACCCTGAGCACATTGTTCAGTAACGAGGTTGGCAACTGTACATTTCATGTAGGCATACCAGAACTAGGGTACGGGCCAGCCTTTACAGTCAGTCCACTACACTCCCCTCACCTGGAGTTGGCTTTCTGCTGGGTTGGTATCCATAAGCTGGTGGCAGTCATCGGTCTCACCATCTTGAATTATGCAAGCACTGGACAAATCTCGAGGGAAATGCCTTGGACTTGACTTTAGCTGCATTCCAAACATTTGAAGGTAGAAGCAAGTTCAGTCATGGTAAAGTCATTTGAGCAGTGCGCTGGAGAATCTCCCCTACAACTAACAATATCAGCGCACCTGCCGATGCTGTAGGCAAGACCTGCCAAGCATATGCAAGTCCCAGGGACTCTCAGAACCTCACACTCCAGTCAAAAACGTTGCCTACTTGATCCAGCCTGGTGACCTCAGTTTACAGATATTTTACCCAATGAATGAGACACACTGGAATTGAAGTCAGAGTGTTAAACCATAATTCAAAGTTTGATCCTATATAAACCCCCAACCGTTCAAATTCATTCATCCCATGGTTCCTCACCTGCTGTGGTGTTGGATTGACTGGCATGATAACCTCTCGTGATGATGATAACCTAGCTCCTTTTGCTGGACCCCCACCTGGCATAGTTTCAGAGATGACTGCCCCCTCAACCTGCTGCACTGACTGTTTCTGCCTTGAGGAGAACCTACGTGAACAACCTGAGACAAACCTGGAGTGTGTAGTCCCTTCATACATACCGATAAAGGTGTCATCAGATTGCAGTCGCCTTGCCCTGGATTTGGTCCTGTTAGCAAATTGCCAACGGTCCAAAGTGAGGGTGCAATGAACCTCGTGGCTCGATTCCCCATGCTCCCTGTCAACTGGAGTGTGTTTTACACTATTGGTAAGCATGTGCAAAGCAGACACCGTCTCCATTTCAGGGCATACGACGGAATTGTCAGGAGAACCCTTTGCAAACTGTTCTGGGTCTGCTAATGTATTGCAAACCAGCTCCTCAGATATGTGATCCTGCCCCTCACTTGGACAGAGATTTCCTCCAGTAACAAGCAAAGACAACTCAATGGCCCTACTCACAGATGCAATTTCCGTGATCACCAAAGGTTGGTCATGACTATACAATTCCGGCTGACAAACCATTCCATGTACAGGGGAACCTGGAGACAAGTTCAAGTAAGGTGTTGGATCTTCCAGATTCGGTGGCTCAGTAATCTCCGGTGGCAGCGTTAACCTAGCTCCTTTTGCTGGGCCTCCCACTCGCACACTTTCAGAGATGACCAGTCCTTCAGCCTGCTCCATTGACAATTTCTGCCTTGAGGAGATCCAACATGGATTGCTCGGCGAAAAACAGGAGTGCCTCCCTTCAGATGAACCTGACAAAGTCACATGAGATTGCAGTCGTCTTGCCCTAGATTTTGATCTCTTTACAAGCTGTAAACTGTCGAAAGTGAGTGGGTAATCACGGCGAAACTCCTGCTCAAATTGCCCACACTCCCTGTCAACTGGCAAGCACTTTACACTGTTGACAAGCATGTTCCAAGCACACGAAGGCACTCTCTCCATTTCAGGGTGCATCATGGAGTTGTCACAAGAGAGCTCCTTTGCACACTGCTGTGGCTCTACTAATATGTGACAGACCTGCTCCTCAGATTGCCCCTCATCTGGAGATCTATTTCCTCTAGCAGCAAGTGAAGCCACTTCCCTGAGGGTAGGCTTTCTGGTATCCTTCTCACAATCCGGTAAGCTATCCACACCCTGTTCTTCCCTCAAACGGATTACTTCCACGTGAGCAGGCGAATCCATAGTTGCATTGACATTGGAACCCATCTTTGGTGTTAAGGGCTTCATACCTGGAGATTCACAATCTAAGATAGCCAATTTCTCCCCAGATTGTAAACCATCTTCAGCTCCCAACACACAGCATGCTTCCTCTAAGTGTGCTACTGAGACCATGAATACTCCATCTTCAAGACACTTCTTCAATCTTTTATTTTTCTGGTATGGAGAACCCATGGGAGCAGGTCGCTTATGAGGCTTTACAATAGGAGCTTGCTGCACATCCTGTAACCTATTCACACTCCGTTCTTCTTGTAAACTGGCATCTTCCAAGTGAGCAGGCGAGTTAACAGCTGCCTTTATATCACACTCCTTGGGCAGCTCCTCCGAGCTCAATGGCACAGAGCCTGCTGCACTCTCAGATGCTCTTGCTGCTTCAGACTGTCTAGCAGAAGAACGGGTCACAAGTTGCGATACCGGAGACAGGGATGTTGTTGCTGCTCCAGCTTTTTTCTGACACAGATCCCCTCTTCTGGTCGATACTGAACTTGTCAATACAGGCATGGCAATCTTGGTCTTTTCACACTCTTTCGCCTCTGCCCCTACCAGCTCTGCAGCCTCCAGACTCTTCCTTCCATCTGTCTCCATCTCTCCAGCCCTGCTTCTGGTAGCTTCAGGCATATCAATATCTACCTCTTGGCAGCCTTCTTGGACATGAGGCCCGGCCACCCCAGGACACACTCCAGCTTCTGCTTTACCCTTGCCACGGGATGTCTTCTTGGGCAGCTCCTCCGAGCTTAATGGCACAGAGCCTGCTGCACTCTCAGACGCTCTTGCTGCTTCAGACTGTCTAGCAGAAGAACGGGTGACAAGTTGTGATACCGGAGACAGGGATGTTGTTGCCTTGCCACGGGATGTCTTCTTGGGCAGCTCCTCCGAGCTTAATGGCACAGAGCCTGCTGCACTCTCAGACGCTCTTGCTGCTTCAGACTGTCTAGCAGAAGAACGGGTGACAAGTTGTGATACCGGAGACAGGGATGTTGTTGCTGCTGCAGCTTTTCTCTTACGCAAATCCCCTCTTCTGGTTGACACTGAACTTGTCAATACAGGCATGGCAATCTTGAGCACTTCAAAAACTTCACACTCTTTTGCCTCTGCCCCCACCAGCTCTGCAGCCTCCAGACTCTTCCTTCCATCTGTCTCCGTCCCTCCAGCCCTGCTTCTGGTGGCTTCAGGCATATCAATATCTACCTCTTGGCAGCCTTCTCGGACATAAAGCCCAGCTACCCCAGAACGCACTCCAGCTTCCGCTTTACCCTTGCGACGGCATTTCTTCTTGGGCAGCTCCTCCAAGCTTAATGGCACAGAGCCTGCTACACTCTCAGATGCTCTTGCTGCCTCAGACTGCCTAGCAGAAGAACGAGTGACACGTTGCAATACCTGAGACACGGATGTTGTTGCTGCTGCAGCTTTTCTCTTACGCAAATCCCCTCGTCTGGTCGGCACTGAACTTGTCAATACAGGCATGGCAATCTTGACCTCTTCAAAAAATTCACACTCTTTTGCCTCTGCCCCCACCAGCTCTGCAGCCTCCAGACTCTTCCTTAAGTCTGTCTCCGTCTCTCTGGCCCCGCTTCTGGTGGCTTCAGGCATATCAATATATACCTCTTGGCAGCCTTCTCGGACATGAGGCCCAGCCACCCCAGGATGCACTCCAGTCCTCTCTTCAAACTTCCAACTCTCTCTCTCTTGCCTCCCTCGGGATTTAGGCAGAGAACCCATGCCTGTTTGCAAACTAGCTTTGCAAAGCTTGCTTCCACCAACTTCATTCTCCTCCACGCCCTCAGAGGCCCTCCCCAGCAGCAGTGTTCTTGTTTTCGATGCAGGGCTAATGGCTGGAACTTCTTCTTCTACTTCTTCTATTGAAACCACTCTAGGCATCGAGAGCAAATCCTGGGGAAAACTTCTGAAGGTTCCGATTTCGGTTTCATCATCCTTTCTGACAGAAACCTGTTTTCGCAGTTCCCTAGACAGGGAAAGTCCCGTCCCAGGAACCGTCCTCGAGCAAGACGCCTGGGGAAGCCATTGAGATATAATCGCATTCTCCTTATCACAATAAACTGGGGTTTGATGATCAAATGGTAGGCTACAGGCCAATTTATGGCGCTTGTCTGGGAGTCGAACTGGCAGCAGATCCAAGGAGGTAGAGGTAATCATGTTGATATTGGTAATACAATGCTCCTTTTGCTGCGTGCATTGTGCCTCGCATTGCATCTCTGCTAGCTCCCCCAAATTCAAAATGAAATGCAAAATTGCCTCCTCCATCTTAACAGCCTTCTCGCTGCCTTCAAAAATTTCAATTTCCACCTCCTCGAGCTGCTAGCCCTACTTGAGGATCTCTTCTCCACTCTGCCACTGCCACAACGCCATCACTTTATTAGGGCTTGTGGGCAGACATTCGTGCCAAAGACCCAGTTCTCTGCCAAAGAGCCCAATGCAGAAGGGAAAAAGATAGTCTCGATGATAGAGATTATCACAATGTGCCTAGAGATCCAAAAGAAGCTGCGATACATCACCATCAGAATTTTCCAACCATCTCTCTCCGTCTTAACTTTCTTTCCCAGTATAGGACTCCTCTCTGCCTGTGAACATCCAAGCAACACAGCAAAGAATCCGAGCAACAGAGGGGAAAAAGCCACAAAAAGTAACCTGCAGGGAATTGCAATTGGCGCAAGGGAAGAGGGCAAGACAAGAAAACGGGATCCATGGTCGCCATGAATCTCCTCCGGCAGTCAAGCCCGTAATTGTTGATGCGAGAAGAGAGAGGGGCAATGCGTATCGTGTTCACGTACTAGCTACTCTCCCTCTCGTCCTCTGTTCCCCCTCCTCTCCCCACACAAAACACATACTCATCACTCTCCCTCCCTCTCTCTCTCTCTCTCCCTCGTACGCGGGAAGCAAATCAAAGACACCCCAGGGAGCCGTTGCCCTCGCACCTGGGGCACTGCCCGCTGCCCCACTTCTGTAGTTTCACACCACGGGCAGCGGGCAGCTACATGGACACTCGGCACCTTGATTTTTTTCTGTTTTTCTTTTTATAGCTTAACAGGGGAAAGTGTTTTTTCTCAAATTTGGAAAATAACAGGAGTGGCTACTGAGTTTTGCATGAAATAGCCATATTTTCTGTTCATCCACTGAAATTTGGACAGCATCATCCAAATCTGTAGTTTTATCCATATATGTCATCCATATTAGGCGAATTCATCCTCAGTTTATTTTTTTTTGGAGATTTGGCGATTTCATCCATGGGAAAATAGGGAATTTACGACAGAATATTCGATTTGTTTTTTTTAAGGTCGAAAAAGTGCCGAAATGCTTAGGTCGAAATTTCGCCAGAAATAAACACACGGGGCCCGGCCCTGGAATTTTGTTTTTTTAATTGAATTTCATGGTCTCCGTCCCCTTTTTTTTGAAATTAATTGTTTTTAAAGAAATTTAAAAGTACAGGGAAAAAATAACCATGTGAGGCCGTGAAGGCTTACAATGGGATACCGTTTTCTCTTTTACTACTACCCCGAACCAAGGTTCTTTTTTTCTTACATAATTGAAAAGCTCGTAATCACTCCTAGGGACCCAGGGTTGTGTCGATGCTCATGCAATCGAGCTCCTCCCTTCTTCTTGTTCTCATCTTGCTCTGGTCTTGAAGGCCACAGGTGTTGGGTAGGGAGCTTTATTATGTGAGCAAGCTCAAGTGAGTTGAGCAAGTTCGGTGCATACATGGCTGTGGCCAACAGTCCATCTACACAAAGTTGGAAACTAAGTTGATACAATGCTTCACGGCACCACAGACATTTTCCACCCAAAATTTTAAGCATTTCAACCTTTGAAATACAATCTCTAGGGCCACGCAGCCGGCGTCCCCTGCGTCCCCTCCTGTCCATCCGTATGTCACTTGCCTTCCTTACACTAGTGCATGAGCACCAGACCTGCAGTACTGCATGCAGATAAATCAGGATACAAGTTGCACATTGCACTAGGAATTTGAACCAAGTGCTAAAGAGGGGATTCTCACTAAGCTTTGCACTGCTTTCAAAAATTTGGCCAACAGAAAACAGAGATACAAATGAGCATTTGCTGAACCGCCAACCATTCTTTCACACCTGTGCCTCTTTCTCTTCTGTCTCCCTACCTATACCCTAACGCCCAAAATGCCTACAACAAGCTCCTAGAGATTAACATGCCCTAAAGGTCCAATGTTCCGAGGAAATGGTCAATGAGTACATTCCCTCTCTGCCTCTACCTATCTGCTTCAAACACCAAATACATGGATACAATCAACACTGCACACCAGTTCATGTCGTGCAACGCCATATCTCTCACTGTTTGTCCACCCAAACCTCACTTTCCTACGTACTCCACCTTTGTTTCCTGACTCTCTGTGAGACATTTTTTACTATCTGCCAGCTTGAGCAATGAGGCCATAGTTGTCCAAGCTAATTTCGCCACCTCTCCAACTATCCGGAACTCGAGATGCAGCCACGGATTTGATCCTCTGCACGACACCTTGCACCATGCAATATGTGCTTAAAAAATTATGTTCATCCTTCTCAAACTCATGCATCTTTTCCAGATTCTGTCAATTCTGTCTGCTCAGACGTCCAAAAGACTACATCACTGTGGGTTATGATTGCTGGAAACACCCTTACTGGCAGTCCCATCCACCTGCACTCCGGAAGGTACCAACAATGTGCTCTCATTGTGAACACCATCCCCATTAACCATTGCATCCGGCTTTTCCCCAAACCCAATCTGAGTTTCATCAAATCCTCCGCCCATCATCATATCATCCAAAGATCGTTTCCTGGGCTGCCCCTCTGGGGCTGTGCTTGCTTCAATGTTGGAGACTGCCATAGATGTGGCACGTTTGACCCCCCTCCCCACAACCCCCAGATGAGTCACATTGGCCGTAGAAGAGGATGCCCCCCCCAGCGATGGTGCATCAAACCCCTCACTTGTTGACGGGGCATCGAACGCTCCATTGCTTGAACCACTTGCTTGTGAGCCTGCAACTAGAGATACAATTTGCTTTATATTTGCTACCGCTTCAGGATTAGCCGCTTGCAAAGCCTCCACCAAAGAGGGAGCGGACGCCATTTCTTTGAGTTCATCTGCCTGCATGGGGCAGCCGGTCAGAACTTTGGCAGAAAGATGCAAAAACAAGCATATACAAATGCACAATGTCCATATGTGACCCGTCGAAGCAGGACTCAACTCCTAGTCATAAAGGACATGACCAACACTAAGAACCAGCAACTACGTTACCCACCTTCTCTCTGAGATCCATAAGTGATTCTTCAATCTCCTTTATTTCTTCCTCTGGGTCCTCCAAATTAGCGTTATCAAGCATAGCTGCATCTGCGGCGGAAAGGCTCTCTAACTTCTCTTGGAGTCCTTTCCCTTTGCTTTCTTCTTCCAAGACTTTCACTTCTTCACCCTTTTCATGACCAATCACCCCCAGCAGCTTCACATGGGCTCCTTCACCTTTAGCTTGAACCAGTTCATTCCTGAGCCTTTGCACACGAGCTTCACAAATTGAAACAGCACGGTTGCAGTAGTCAAGTGCCTCCTTAGGCTTGAGGTCCAGCTGATGTGCAAGGGCAATCTTGAAATGCCTGCACAGAGGAGTGAGCACTGTTAGATTTAGCATGGCCTACTCTGTACCAGCCTTCTGTTCCTTTAGGCACGGGAATCAAAGGGTATATCCACTTGCCAGCTGCAAACTGCCAACCTTCCCGAGTAAGATAAAATTATGCTTCTCCAAGCCTAAATTGGGCCCCTCTTCATGTCTCTCCCCCTGTGCCGTTTCACCTCCCAAGGATGTAATGAATTTCTTTCCTTCTTTCTTTTTCTTTCTTTCGCACAGGGAAGGGCAGGTTCACAATTTTACTTCTTCAAGGAAAAAATATGCATCCTCCAAATGCCCACGGCCACAGCCGTTCAATAATAGAGCGCCAAACATGCCCTCACTTTAAGGTTTTCTGGAAGATGTTCAGGAAGTAGATAACTCGCCTAATTGGAGCCACTTATCTCAACTACAGCATAATGGTTGCTGTACTTGGACACACATATAACGCAAAAATCCACACAGGTGGGGGTAATTAACAGAGTAGTACAGTTCCGCAAGGTTACGGCTGTCAGGTTCAACTAGACACTCCAAGAGTTGCAGAGCCTTCGCATAGTCGTCAAAGCAAGTCTTGTAATCCTCTGCAGATTCCATTGCACACTCCTGTCAGGCTGTTAGATAAACAATATATGACAAAGTAGTTCCTGCTAGTCAGTCCACAATAGTCAATTAAATCCTCACAGCAGTTTTAATTAGAGACATCTGTCTTTTAAGTCAACTAGAATCACCGCTACTGTTTTTTATTGAACTTTCCCTTGCATGTCGTAGTCAACTGGAAGATGTTGTCCAGTTAGCCGTGAATCCCTCTCAAAACTTCATTATAGCTATCAAACTACTGGCAATTGCATTTGAAAGGCTACAAGTGTAGATAGAAGCAACCAATATAATCAGATAGGGTTAAGCCTTAAATCCCTAGAAGTTGAGGGCCCTAACTTCTGGGCAAAGTACTGGTTGTGTGTAATTTTGTCCTTGTTGCGGTGAATGTATCTGAGGTATTCTATATTACAATTTTTGTCTGCCATTATATCATGTTTACTCCATCAGTCTGATACTCTGCAATCCGCACTGGCTCCTCTCTCTATGACAGTCTCTCACCATGCTTTGTCGCGTTATTAGACCTGCCTTGGAGTACAGATCTGCTATATGGGTTGATAACCCAACCAGGCTAAGTCTCTAGAATCCATTCAAGTGGGGGTGCTTAAGGAGTGTATGTCAGCATGCTCCAAAACAGCCAATGTGGCTGTTCGGGGTGAGTTTGGCATTCCGTCCTTAAGCTCCCAACGAGATGAATTCAAGGTCAGATGGTGGGGTCAGCTGCAACATATGCCCAACACCAGATATCCTAAGTTAATCGACTCTATATCTTGGAAACAGGACCGCCCTGTCAAACAGGCTAAGTCCTGGCAGAAGAGAGTAGAAGAGATCCTCGAGGTCCTGGACCTGGATCCGCAAGTCTTGACCCTGCTGGATAAATCTGACTTAGAGGCTGTAGTGTCCTCAGCCATGTCTGTTGCCATGAGATTGTCTGATGAAAATGAAGTTAGGCAGAAAACTTCCCTGAACTTGTTTCCAGTCTGTGACATGGGGGAGGACATCTTGGATGACCTCAGGGGTCTACCCACTCTCCGCACTAGACTGAAATTTAAACTCAGGGCAGGAAGCCTACCTTTGAACAGCAAACAGAAGCAGAGAGGAAAGGGAGAGTGCAATTGCCCGTTGTGTGGGCAATCTGAAGACAGTATTCATTTTCTGATACACTGTCCGGGGTTCTCTCACCAAAGAGACGCTCTCTTCAAATCTATTAAGGGAATTGTGCCTGTACCCCTGTTTACCAACTTTGAAAGTCTCGAGGCTGAGCCAAAAGCCCAGGCCCTCCTGAGGCCTAGTTTTTGGGCAAATCACACACAGCAGATTGATGCTTGTGTGAAGGGATTTCTAGAGGATATCTGGAAAACCCGGATTAATTCTTTATATGGAGGTAAGTCTTACTACCCCTGACAGAGGTAGGTTCTGTCCCTTTTGTTCCCGCTCAAACTGGGCGCGGGGTCAATGGCCACAAGGCTACGGCAAACAACGTCTTATGAGTACAATCTCTCACTCACTCTACCAATCATTCCAGATAATCAAGACGGCACAACGGAGCCTACAAGAAATACCTTTAAAGCAATTTACGTCAGCAAGTTTGGTCACAATGTCAACAGTTTCAATGGTTTGGAACCCATGCTTTTCATGGATTACACGAGCAAACTCCAACATTTTCCAGGCATCCTCCAGGTCACCTTCTTCCTCCTCTTCTCTGTCCTCCCCATCATCGACTTCTCCATCACCCTCACCATCTTCTTCATCAGCAGGATCTTCAGTTTGCTCTGTAAGAATCAAAACTGCATGTTAGACAGTTTTCCCAGCATTGTCACATGCTGCTGTGAGAACCGTGTGGTCATCTGACACCCTAAATTGAGGTCCTAATGTTAAGACACTTGGCAATGATGTCAAGCTTAAGACCTGAAATAATCAACTCCATTATCAGGCACATACCCCCTCTCTTGAGATCAGAAAGGGAAAATTAAAGTAAACCTTTGGCCTTGGAAGGCTCGGCAGAAGGAGAGGAGGCACCATTGTTTCCCTTTGCAGCAACAGGCTCACACAAGGGGTCTGCTTCAGCCTGGAGTTTGTCAAAGAGAGCACATCCATACTTGTAGTAGGTGGTCGCACACTCAGGTGCTAGCTCCCCATAGTGTAGCACCCTGCAGTAGCCAGGATGCATCTCAGGTCAGGTGTGTGGGTGGTCTGGCGTGCATGTGTGTGTGTGTGAGAGAGAGAGAGAGGGAGAGTAGCTGGATAACACCTCCCAGACCCATCCACTAGAGGAGGATACTTGCCAACAGGATGAACCAAGCATCATAGCAAACAGTAAGTCCATAGATCCATGCAGGGTGTAACTTTACAAGCAGCTCTGCCAGAAATTGTACACAATGTATGATCATAATACAAATGGCAGCATATGGTTCCCTCGCTCGAGCCACAAACCTAGGAGTTAGCCTGACCGATCCAAGGAGACTAAATTTTTCCTATCCTCTTCTAATGTGGAATGCATTCCTTAGAACCGCATTTGACGTAATTGCCAACTAACTGTTCAAGAGCGAGTATTCAGTCTCAGAAAACAAGGGTGTTTACCACTTGGCAAAATAAAATATGTCATACATTATTACAGGGAGGCTGCGGGCACCAGTATGGGTATCGCTCTCCCCAACCCTCGCCCAGCATTCTCCTCCTCTGATTCTGTTACTTGTGGTGCGAGTCAAGTGAGGAAAACTTCACCCTTACTCCACTAATTCATCATTCCTGGGCTAATACGTTAGAGAATTTTCGATTTAGTTTGGCCCAGGTTCCTGTGACAGTGAACATTGACTGTGTATCGACCAGAATACAAAAAGGACCACTTAACCACTGCATTGGAAGCCACAAGTGCTGCGCATCCTGTTTGACTATTGCAAGGAAAGTTTCATGCAAAGTACAGCAAGAGTTCCAGTGCTACTCCCACAGCTCTAGAATGCCTGCTGCCTTCCAATCAAACCTCTCACATCTGTTTCTAAAGTCCAAATTTGTACATGTCTTATATATCACACCCTAGGCCCTTGAATAGCAGCAGTAGCAAGAATTATGGCCAGTACAGCTAGACTTTAGACATGGTTGACAACACGGATACAATGTAAGTACAACGTCTCCCAGAAAGACTTATGGACGAAATTCACTGTAGTTTTTAACAGGAGCTGAGGGAGGTCATATTTACCCCGCAAGTAGATAGAAACAACGTGGATAAATCGTCACTTCCGAGAGGCTGAGTTACTGACAGGGATTTCTTGATACGAATCAATATGAAACTAGTCAGTAACCCATAGTTCTCTGTTCTCAAGATACCGGAAGTAATTATCCCACAGAATACTTGCCAGCTATATGACTTAAATACCCAGAAACAGAACAAACCATGGTTACAGTCTGCTGTTAATCAGAAATAAAGATCCTTTGCTGGTTGCTTCGCTTCTACATTATGACAACTAAAATATACTTCACAAATTAGGTCTCAACATTCATGACTTGACGCCGAGCACTCACTGTAAGGCGCACTGCTAATTGAAATTGGTTGCACGTATAGGTCTACAGGTCATGATCATGAACAAGAAATTTCAATGTGGAGCAGTAATCGCCAACAATCCCTACAGAGAAGAAGAAAACACTGCGCACCGGATTTCCAGAGCCTTGCTCAGGCAGTCAGCAGCCTCGTCAAAGGAGTCATTGAGCAGGGCCGTGCAGCCAAGATCAAAGAGACGCTGTGCATCATACAGAACACCGGTCACATTTTCCTCGCTGGCCGGCATGGCGGCGACAGATGGCATGGCCTTCCAGACAAGAGAGAGGAAGAGGGAGAGAAAAGCAGCAAGACGCTGCTCCAAATTCTCAGTTCTTCAGTAGACCGCACAGGACAAAAACGAGAATAGCAGCGTTCATTCAACTGGAAGAAGACGAGAGCATTCAGTTGAGATGGAGAAATTTTTACGTTGTGAAAATGTGGAGAAGCGAGTTTTGGAGTGTGCGAGACAGAGAAGCGCGGGAGGGGGCTAGGCCGGTACATCCATAGGGTTCTTAGTTTCCCGCCTACGTGTCAATCCGTCCGGTCATCCGGTCACCCCTGACCTGATGAACCGGTACACCCTCACCTGAAAATTTCTTTTTCTTCTTAAGGCACACGTGAGATCTCTGACAGCACCGGACTCCATCATGTCAAATCTTCCCCACCACCTGTCGAGAGTGACGCGGAAGTGGGTAAGCCCCTCGGGTCGTCCATGATGGCCTCACCCATGCCACGGACTGGAAACAAGTTCAGGATAGTCACAGTCACCAGATATAGACCGGGTGACACAAATAACACACTGACAATGATTAGGGTGACACAAATAACACACTGACAATGATTAGGGTGACACAAATGATACTGAACGGGGTGACACGGCCATCCATCAAGAACCAACCCCATACCTCATGGTTACCTTCGACATCGCCTTAGGCTACCAAGAGACTATTTGTCGCTGCTCACCCACCGCATTCTACAATATTTTTAAAATAAATAGTGAGTCCCAGGTGAAAAGGGGTGGGGAAAATTTGACAGGGCCCCCGACTCAGGAAGAGGCTGCTTGCCTTCTCTCCTTTATTGGCTCCTCTAGCCTAGCCGGAAGGGGCCGTACCGCTTTGCACCTGTAAGGGGGAAGTCTTTCTTATTTTCTCTATTGGCTCCTCCCCAGTCAAGAGAAGACTCCGAATCACTGAAAAAAAAAAACAAAATATGTAAGTTGCTCTCATAACTACCCTAGATAAAACCTACATTGAATGCATCTTCCTTGGTAAAGCCTTTTTCAAATTCCCTCAATTACATCGCATTACAATTTACTATTCATTATTAATTTTGATAATATATTCTATAACTTTTCATCACAATTTTTTTTTTTTTTTTGAAAAGGGACCGAGGCCCTGCTCGAACCTTATTATAATTATTGTAGGGAAAAAAATAAACCCTCGGTTGCCAAAGGCTGCCATAAGGCATGTCACAGAGGAGGTTGTGCCAGATAACGTAGAGCTAGTAACTGTAACAAGAAGACACCATAAGACGTGATTAAATCACTAGAAACTCCAAGTGTGGAGAGGGTCCAGCCCTCAGTTGATTATCTGGTGGAGTGTAGCATTAGGGTGATAAGAGTGTAATTTAGCGAGTAGGGAGGGAAGAGGGTTAGAAGAGGACTCTAGCCCTAAGAATACTTGGCAGAGGTAGGATCGGGGGTTCGACGGAACGGGGTGGTAGCAAAGGGGGATGGTGAAGAAGGAGCATGCAGGATAGAGAGAGGCGAGAGTGAGACAAAGTGGGGGATTGGATTAGAGCAGAGAAATAAGAGTTCTAACGGTGGAAGTATAGGCGCGCTGCTGAGGAGGACTTGACATGCTTCCAGTTGATCTCCGATCTTTCAAACTCTGGGGATGCTGAAGAGCAATCCTCTGTGTCCTTCCCAGTAGGAGGGGATGCCCTCTGTCCAAATACAGGAGAGATCATAAGTGCAATGACAAATGATTCCGAGGTGGGCCCAAGTTGTCTGGAAGGCATGGAGTAGTGCAGGCTGGCGCTCAGGTTTCCTGACAACCTCTGCACACAAGGAAACCCATTCTTTTTTAGCTGCTACTTTGAGATCGAAGAAGACAAGAGTCAAAATAGCAGTTGCGGATGTATTTTCCTTGTTGTAGATCCATGCACATCGACCCTTCCATATGTTCCAGAGAACTGAGTATCTGAGCACTTCAAAAACCGGGCAGTCATGAGCTTTTGCTTTCCTTGTTTGACTATAGTTGAGGAGGATTTTCACGGAGTGAAGGTTGAAGGGCTCCCAGTTTCTGTAGAATGATTGGACCAAGGGCCAGATAATTTTTGGTGCTAGGCATTGAAGGAGACAATGCTCCTGGGTTTCTACTGTTTGGTCAGGACAACATCCACATATGGTAGCAGCGTTGAAGTTTAAATTAATGTATTGACCAACCTTGAGGACTCTGTTGGCTATCTGCCACAGAAAGGCACTTATCTTGGCAGGCTTTTTCTTCTCCCAGACTATTGACCAGATGCCCTTCCAGTTTTCCTCGCTGAATCTCTCATGATTCCATCTGCCCTCCCATTTTGTGGTGAGAGGTCTGGCACGAAGTAATGCTCTGTAACCCTGTCGAGTAGAGTATCAGAAGAGAGGATGAATCTCATCATTGATTGTCCACTGCCACTCAGCAGGGTCCAATTGCAATGCGATGCCCGAGTTTCCAACCAGAGTGAATGATTCTTGCCTGAGCCATGTTAACAGGGGAATAACCCCTGGGACAGAAGGATTGAAGTTTTTTTTCCAGTGAAGACCAGTGGCAGATCCTAGCAAGGATGGCTTCCTGATTTGGAATTGAAATGATGTCTGAGCTAGTAAGGGAGAGGCTGCTTGTAAGTTCATGAGCCTGAAATCTGTAACTGGAGATCATAGATGGATAGACTTCAGAAACATAGATGACTTGTAAAGATGGACTTTGTGGAAGAATCCATTGATGTGGTCTATGAGGGTCCGGGCCATCCTTGAGTACTAGTTTCCAAGTATCCCGGATTGATTGGATGATGAGAGGTATTCCTGATTGGAGACGATTCGCACCCTGAGCCCCTTTCAGGGATTGAGGGGTGCTGTCCTAGAGGTGTTTAATCGTGGAGAAGCCTATGTTTTCCCATTCAGCCCATCTTTTTGCTGAACCCCGGTTCTCTATTGATGGGTTAGGGTCATTAAGGAATAGGTGATGTCTCAAGGTTTCATGAAATGAGGATGACTCTTTTTTCACCAAAAAAGGCCTGAGACAATTCCAGGATTTCCATATGGAGGAAGTGCCAGGCTCCAACAAAAAAAAGAAAAAGAGCCTCCAACATTTCCAAAATCTAACAATTGGGCCTAAATTGTGAGCTGTCGCTCCCACTGGGTGTTTCCCTTCAATTCTGTTTTGTATCTACCATGACATGCTCACTAAGGGGAGGAAAGCATGGGGCATCTTAATTGCAGCTATTTCCAGATCTTCACAGCAACGCGGGACCAAGTTGCTCAATGATTTTCTTCAGTCCTGGGGAAAAATGGCACACTCGGCACCAACCTTCCCTCTTTGCGTTTCTGCTGGCATGGCATTATCCCCGCGGACTGGGAGGTCTCATGGTGATGGGGATGACGGTGACTTTAATTGGAGACATAAGAAGGCTCGCGCTACAAAGTCCCGAACTCAGTTTCGATTTTGGCTCTTTTACGTGTGCTTCATAGGATGTTCTCTGCTAGCTTAAACAGTGGCTCCTATTGAAAGCGCATAAGTGCTTCAGTGACATTGCTTTGATCTCCATTGCTGATTTGGGGCACACCTAATCTGCCTCTGTCAAGCAGGTAGAATGCAGGCAGCCTGCAACTGCCTCAGCAGTCAGCTCGTCTTTCTCGTTTGGGCTTACTTCTTCTTCTTCTATTGCCCCTGTTTCCACCACCCCGCTCTCGCTGCACCCTTTTGGAACCATAATCCAGCATGCTCGCTCTTACCTTCTAGCTATCAACAATCTTCTCCCCTGTCTAGCACCTCATGTAGCAAGTTAGTTTTGGCTCCGGGGAAGTTCCCCCTCAATTAGCCTTCACGGCCTTCCTAGGTGGTTATTTTTTCCACCTGTTGTCATATGTCTTTTTAATTAATTTGAGTAAAAGGGCCTCCGTCCCCTTTCTCTTTTAAAAAAAGAAAAAAAGAAAAAAAGAAAGAAAAATAATTGGAAAATGATGGTCCGGGGGCAGTGTCCCCACCCGTCACGCACCAGGTTCCTCTTTCCTGTTTTGTAATCCCATTTCTATCAATCAATTAACTGACTTTCGCAAAAACAAAAATGGTGCTGTGCGGGTGCTGCCGCACGCAACTCACCCGCGGCATCGACACCGTTGAATCCTGATATCAGCGACGGAGACCGGCCGCGTGGTTGGACGCGAGGTTGTACGCACGGTGGTCAGAATTAGGGTTCAAAGATCTGGAGCCCCATACGGAGGGCCTCTTTTGCAGCCTCCTTGCTGCGTCTCTCACCCTCTCGCCGTAGCCTGACAGATCGTCTCCTGCCTAGGTGTTCCACCATGGCGACCTTCGCTAAGCCGGAGAATGCCCTCAAGCGGGCGGAAGGTAGGCTTGAACGCCATTTTTTTAAATTGCATCTGTGTTGTGAATGTAGGATTGTGGAGAATTAGTTGGCTGACCGTGGATTTACTTGTTGCCTGCAGAGTTGATGAATGTTGGGCAAAAGCAGGCTGCTTTGCAGGCGCTTCATGACCTGATTACTTCAAAGCGGTATAGGGCTTGGCAGAAAACGTTAGAAAGGATCATGTTCAAATATGTGGAGCTCTGCGTGGATATGAAGAAGGGCAGGTTTGCCAAGGATGGGCTAATTCAGTATCGCATTGTATGCCAGCAAGTGAATGTGAGTTCTCTGGAGGAGGTTATCAAATATTTCTTGCAGCTTTCTAGTGAGCGTGCGGAACAAGCACAGGCACAAGCAGCTGAGGTGACACTCGATGTGGAAGATTTGGAGGCAGAGAAGAGGCCTGAGGATTTGATGCTGAGCTATGTTAGCGGGGAGAAGGGAAAGGAACGATCGGACCGCGAGCTTGTTACTCCCTGGTTCAAGTTCTTATGGGAGACTTATCGGACCGTCTTGGAGATTTTAAGGAACAACTCCAAGCTGGAGGCTCTGTACGCAGTACGTCTCACCTGTCAGCTATTAGTGTTATTACTATAACATATTATGGCGGTAACTATGCATCAGCTATGTCAACTATGCCTTTGTCTGTGGTTTCGACAGAGACATATGGGCCTGGTTAAGGGCTGGAGCCGAATCTTAGTTTTTTTTTTAAACTCTGTAATTCTCATTGGTCAGCTTTTTGCGGCAACACTTTGGACCTATCTTAGCTATGCATCTTCCAATGCCCTCTATCTGTGCTTTCGACTCCAGCGATCTGGTTATTGGTCTGGAGCTGAATGCGTAGGTGTGAAAAGCTTCTAATTATGAAGTTCTTTGGTTATCATGGATATTCTGCTGTTCTACTCTTTTTTCTGCACGATTAGGGTTTCACGAGTGCTATTTGCCCTTTCAATTGGCTGGGCGGTTTTTCAGGAAACGTGCTGTCTGTCGGTTAATTTCTTGTAAATGCTGTTTATTTGAGTTTAGCTAAGGGGAGTTTGGGATGATCACAGATGACAGCACACCGCGCCTTTCAATTTTGTTTGCAATACAAGCGCACTACTGAGTTCCGGCGACTGTGTGAAATTCTCCGGAACCACTTGACAAATCTGAACAAGTACAGGGATCAGAGGGATAGACCAGACTTGACTCAGCCAGAAAGCTTGCAATTGTACCTTGAGACCAGGTTTGAGCAGCTCAAGGTTGCCACAGAGCTTGAGCTATGGCAGGTCGATCTTCTTCCTTTCTCCTCAGCTTGATGTCATCGGGACTATCATTCACAGCTGTTGCATTCCATTCCTGTGTGCACTGGGGTCGGGAAAGCTCATTTGCAAGTGATTTCCTGTTGTGAGGTGATTCTATCTTGTACAGGTTCTTGAATGTTCTGTGGAATGTGTGGATGTAAGAATGCAGGGAAGGGGCTCGGCAAGGATTCTTCCTTGTAGATGTTGGTTTAGGTTGTGAAGTTTGGATTCCATCCAGAGGGGGTTGGGAATCAACCCAAATGCATTGCCTTTCAAGACTCATGTTGCAAGGAGGTGGTGTTGTACACAATGGAAGCCTACTGTTTGTAAGGTTGGGGGCGGGTACAAGGAGTTGACTGGTTTGCATTTATGATGGTATGCAGGAGGCGTTTCGGTCAATAGAGGATATCCATGGCTTGATGTCCATGGTAAAGAAATCTCCAAAACCCCAGATGATGGCCATTTACTATGCAAAATTGACCAAGATATTCTGGGTCTCGGAGAGTCATTTGTACCATGCGTATGCATGGTACAAGCTCTACAATTTGCAGAAGAGCTACAACAAGAACCTCACGCAGAAGGATCTGCAGTTGATGGCATCATCTGTGATACTGGCCACCCTTGCTGTCACACCATATGACCGCAAGCATGGTGCTCACCATTTTGAGCTAGAGATGGAGAAAGACAGGAATGTGCGCATGGCCAATCTTTTGGGCTTCACTCTGGACCCGAAAAGAGATTCCCGCGAAGTGGTGAGTCCCGCTAGTTAGTGCTAATAGCAAGATTTTTTCACCATCAACACCTCTATCGTTTTGATGTTCCTGGGTACTAGTTGGGTTGAGTTAGTTACCTTTGAACAAGAGCAGAAGTGCATAGAATGTGTTCATGACGGATTGTGGCTAGTTGTGTTCAAGGCCACATTAACTTCTATGAGTACTTGGCATCATCCATGAAGTCAGTACTGGAGTCGATCCTTCAGCATGTTGCTGTTGCTTAATTTTGACACAGTGTATTGTTTTCTTATTGATGATATGTGATTCTAAGTCTTGGTTTTTGTTTGCATTCTTGCAGCTGTCTAGGTCAGCCCTGCTTTCAGAACTGGTAAGTATCTTATTAACCTTCGGTGTTTATTTTATTGTGCAGTCAAAGCAGATGTTAAATGTATAAGTCTTTCTGTCAGTTTGAACAGCATTTGAATTTCAGGTCATATACGTGAATGTAACTTATACTGTTGGATGTGTGTATTGTATGAGACATTCTCCATTACCATGTCTCTTCATTAGCTCAACATCAACAGAAGGTAACAAATGGAGGTGATTTTGTGGTCCTATTGTTTTTGTCCATTTGAGCCATTGTTGACAGGAGTCAACCTAATTTAACCTAAATTGGAACTACTTCACTGATAAAAAATTTCATGAGTGTTTCCTCTTCACATAGTGTTAGAATATACTAGTCCATGTGATTTAGCTGCTCTAATCTCTTATTCATTTTGAAATGCCCAGACTATGGATGTCTGCTATTGGGGATGATTTCACCCATGTTTCTGGCTATACCAAGATGTTTCTGGGGTCTGTTGACCACACTGATCACCATTGTTTTGTTATGCATTTTGGCCCTTGCACTCTACCATCCGTAGAAGACGTGACCTTCTGTTGTTGGATGTGTTTGTGCAAGGAAGGTTGGCAAGGGAGTGCTGACCTATGCCTCTCAGGAGGTGAAGGACCTGTATAGTTTGCTTGAAAATGAGTTTCATCCTCTGGACCTTGCCTCAAAGGCTGAGCCATTAATGGCAAAGCTTTCTAAGCTAAGTGACAAGCTGTCATCTGCATCACCAGTTCCAGAAGTGCAACTGGAGCAGTATGTACCTGCGCTGGAGAAGCTGACCACTCTGAGAGTACTACAGCAGGTAGGACATCTTTGCCCCCTGCTTGTGTTCTTTCCCCAGGAGATGATCTTCTTCGCTAAGAAGCTGTGTGTCTGGTCCAACCCCAATGGTCTTGTTATTAGCAATGTTATTCCAGGAGAACTTCCTCTTTCTCTGATGGTTCTTGTCACTGTACTCATGTTGCAAAGAGAGCCTCCGTGTATAAATTTGAGAGCCTGCAGACTTGAGGATTTCCATACAGAATACTGGGCTATTGCCAAGTTTGGAATCATTAGAAGTTTTCTTAATTCCTTTGTTGTTGTAGAAGGTGATATTATAGCAATATGATAGTAATGCAGTTTTCTAGTTGAGAGGTCAGCAATGAAGGTGCAGAATCCTGTAATTGATGGCCTTAAGAGGAGACCTGCATGGGGGCCTGTCTTATGGATTGCTGACTCGAACCTTCAAAGCGGCCCCAGTAGAGAATCTTTCTGAATTTGAAGTTTGAAGGTTCTGATCGGACGGAAAACAGATGGAGCTTGGTCTTTGCTCTAAAACATGGAAATATCTGGAAAAACAGCTAGAGTTTTCGGGATGGAGGCTCCTTGGGATCTTGTTATCTGCATCTTAGTGCCAACATACTTTTGCATGTCTTGATGTCAAGTTATGTAATTTGATGGCAGTTCTTCTTTGTAGTTTCAGGCCTTGGATGGGTCCTAAGGTGTGTTTGCTGGTCACTTTTGGGGACAGGTATCACAAGTCTATCAGACAATGAAGATTGGCAATTTGACCAAGATGATCACATTCTTCGACTTCTCAGTGGTGGAGAAGTTGGCTGTTGATGCTGTGAAGTACAACTATGTTCAAGTTAAGATTGATCATCTGAAAGGAGTCGTCAGCTTTGGCAGTCAGGTGAGCTTTTTAGAAACTTCTTCGGATGTTTTTTGACTTGTTTGTGTGAGGGGATGCCCTGCCTCTTGTGACTTGCTTGGGAATCCATTATAATTGGTTGCTACAATTAGTGTGTATTTCAAGTGGCGGGGAATTCGCTTGCAGCATGTAGATGTTGGTCGGTTGCACCACCATTGTAGTGTAGAATAGTAGCTTCCCTCTCCGGGAAAAGTTTTCCCAACAGTTCCAGTGCAAGTGTGAGAGGTGCTGCTTATGGATGTTGCCTTGCTGTCACAACGAAAGTTTCTTCGAAGAGATCATCAGCTTAAGTACAGAGGGCTTTCATCGGCAGAGGTACTTTCCGTCACTGCTAAAGTATGTCGCAAAACTGAGGTATGGATGCCCTCTCTAATGGTTGGTTGCTATGTGTGTCCCAGGATTTGGAGTCAGAGAAAATAAAGAACCACCTTACTATTCTGGCGAAGCGCTTTAACAAGGCTATTAGCCTTATCCGGCCTCCTGTTCTTGAAAGGGCATCCAGACAGAGTCAGCCTTTCGCAGAGCTTCAAGCCATTGTGGAAAAGGAGCATAAGAAGCTTTTGGCACGCAAGGTTCTTATTGAGCGTCGCAAAGAAGAACAAGAGCGGCAGATGCTTGAAATGGTGTGTAAGATTGTTGCACTTTACATGGCTACATGTTCCAAGTGTTGCTCAGTTACATTTTAGTCTGAGTTTGATGGTCCCTTTTGCCTTCTCCACCTTCTCAATGTGCACAACTGTTTCCACAGGCAAGTATATGCTGTTCTAGAAGTACCTAGCACCCACCACAAGTCTGGTTCCAATGTTGTACGTGTCATTTTGGGTTTATAGTATCTCTGAAGAGCGCTCTGTTTGCAAATTGCCTTTTTACTCTTTGTATATCAGATACGGGTTTCTCTATTCCATGGTGTATACAAAAGCTTCTCATGGAAGTTTCTGTCTGTTTTGATGTATGGTTCATTGCAAGGGTCCCCTTGCGGTTCCTCCTGATTGTAACATCAGGCTGTTCATTTGAAATCATGAGTGCGAGTTTGAAGTGACAGTAAGCGGGATGGAGCATAAATCCAATTCGAAGTTCGAAATGTCCTAAGTAATAGTAAGCTGTCCTATTTGCCAAACTTTCAAGTAGTTAAGGGTCAAATGGAATCATAAAATTTGACTGCACAGTGCTTTTTGGGTGTATAGGAACGGGAGGAAGAGTCAAAGAGGTTGAAACAGCAACGGCTGACAGAGGAGGCAGAGGCCAAGAGACTAGCAAATGAGTCAGCCAGGCGAGAGGAGGCAAGGATTCGGAAGGAGATTGAGGAAAAAGAGCTGGAGGAAGCAAAACTTTTACTTGCCGAGGCTGAGAAGCGGAAAGGCAAAAAAGGGAAGAAGGGTGCAGCAGATGGAGTGAGTATTTGGCTCTCCACCTTTCCTTTTTATTATAACCTCTTGAGCCCCTCCATTGCTGGAGATAAAGAGGGTTGTTGGGCCTACAAGCTACCGAAATTCAAGAATTACGACATTGCATCAAAGCCTTTCCACATATCCCCCAACGGTTCTTCAATTTTCTGGATGTAGGTTCAGCTGTACATATATTTTGTATCGTTTGTTATCACCCTGGGTGCTATGAGAAGCTTCCTCAAATTTACATGATAAGACTCCAGTCTCCTGCAGCTGATAGACAAGAAACAGTTTGTCTCATTTTCATCTGTGTCCTTCGACATCAATTTACATGGTTGCCATGAATTGTGGAGTGAATCAATCCAATTATCCCCAGAGTCTTGGAGAAATCAGGAGGGATGGATGGGGAGGCTCAGCTATAATTCTGTGGACTTGCAGGAAGTGACGAAACTGACAAAGCAGATCCTTATTGAGGAGGCGTTGTCTGAGCAAATGAAGGAGCGCGCAGAAATGGAGCGCAAGCTGCAGAAACTTTCCAAAACCATGGACCATCTAGAACGTGCAAAGCGAGAGGAGGAAAGACCTTTGATTGAGGAGGCTCATCTCAAACGTCTCCAGGATGATGAAATGTTCTATGAAGATCAGCAAAGAGTAAGGCTTTTGTATGTAGATAGGGATGGAGATATAATTGAACTGGTATGTGTGCATGTCTTCTGGATTGTTAGCAAGCTTCCCTTTTGAGCAAGTGAAAATGACAGGTTCTTTTGGGATCTGCAGCAAGCAATTGAGCAGAGTCAGAAACAGCATGCCACAGATTTGCAGGAGAAGAACAGGCTCATTCGCATGATTGATGATAAGGTACTGTTCCTTTTGCTCTATTGCATGTGGTCATCCTTTTCACTGTCAGCTGGGGTGCTATTCAAATTATCCGTTCGGCAAGTGTCTGTTTTGCTCGCGCGATTCTCACATTCACAGTGAAGCAAGCCATTGTGCATGTGTGGTTGTATCTCTTGGTCCACCTACCTTGGTGATATGGTTCAGCTAGTCTGACTAGGTCTATGCAGGCAATATGTTACATTGTGACCTTTCTGTCTGAGACGGAAATTTATCTTCCTTGGTAACCTGACAATAACAGAGTCAAGGAGTTTGAGGGATTCGTCACTCAGAGTTGTCTGACATAAAGGACATTGTAACCGTTTGTGCACGTTGGAGCAGAATGTATTTCAGTTGCAAGTCATCAGTCACAGAAGGGGTGAGTTTGAGAGGTTGAAATATGAGCGTGAAGAGAGGCTTGCGAAGAACCGTGCATTGAGGTCCCAGGATAGGGTACTGCGACGCAAGCAAGAATACTACAGAAGGCAAGAGGAAGCTCGTTTGCTCAAGATCCTCGAGGAAGAAGAGGCTCGGAAGAGGGAAGGTGAGGCTTTCCTATCTGTTAGAAAGTTCTTTCTTCCTCATAAAGTGGATAAATTCGATTGTATTGTCTGACAAGCTTTAGGCTTTTCTAGTAGTCTTCTATATGCTTTCACTTCAAGTGAACCAGAGTTGATTAGCCAACAGGGGAGCATGTCAGTCTAAGCACTTCTGGTGGGCTTGATGTTCTCCATGCAGAGGAAGAGCGGAAGCGCAAAGAGGAGGCAGAGCGGCGGGCTAAGCTGGATGAGATTGCTGCAAAACAGCGACAGCGGGAGCTTGAGGCAGAAGAGAGAGACACTCGTGATCGGGAAGCATTGCGTTTGAAAATTGAAGAAAACAAGCCTGGAAAATTCATTCCCCCGTCTTTGCGAAAGAGACTTGAAAGTGAGGAACCCAAGCGGGATGAGTTTGCTGCAAAACAGCGACAGCGGGAGCTTGAGGCAGAAGAGAGAGACACTCGTGATCGGGAAGCATTGCGTTTGAAAATTGAAGAAAACAAGCCTGGAAAATTCATTCCTCCCTCTTTGCGAAAGAGACTTGAAAGTGAGGAACCCAAGCGGGGCAGTGTATCCACCTCTGATAACTGGAATGATCGACGGGGGCGGTATGGCACGAGTTTCCGTGATGGACCACCCCCTCATTTAGGGCGCCCCTTTGCAGGTGCAGGAGGAAGGGCTGAGGATCGCTGGGGTTCCAGTGGGTTTGACCGTGAAAGGGGCCGTGATGAAGAGCGACCCAATGTTGACACATGGAGACGAGGCTCCAATTCTGATAGGGAGCCTGAGCAGCAGAGTGGATAGATGCTCTGTGGGCTCCTGCCGTCAAAACCCTGATTTCTGAGGTGTCCCTCTTCTCTTCTGAGAAAAGGTGGGGCAGTTAACCTGATAGAGCACCAATAACTGGGGTTCCCCCTTCTTGCAAATTATCAGTAGCAGTACACCCCATCTGTGGCTCTCGTATCAATTGTGTTAGAGTCTACAAGTGCATTTATGATGTTATGGGTGGCCTTGTTCGATCAGATGGGCCATGGTCATGTTCTTATGCACATTATTTCCGAATGCCATGGTACTTGTGGCTGTTGTGAAGGTGGCTTGTAGTGAGTAATTGAGTAGCAGCGATGTATCATTCCTTAGTGTACGGAGGGGGAGAGGGGTAGAGTTGAGATATAACAAGTCTTCAATTTTGTGAAGTTGTGGCCAGAGTGCGGGTGCAAGGCACATTTATTGATTGTTCCTTCATTAGCACACGAGTAGGAGGCAAGTCTACGGAGAGTGCACAGATATTGCAAGTTAGATGTAATGTCCTTAGATTTATGCGCAGGAAATGCCAGGGTACGTGTAAGAAATCTTGACTGGTAGTTAATAGTTCTAGGCAGTTTTGACTTAAAACTAGTTGAGAGTGAGTGTGCCTGATTTAGCTCTCTGGCTGAAAATTTACGTAGTATAGCTGGTTGCCTCCCTCCTCCTCACCTTTAGCTTTCTGTTTGTACCTCCTTAAATATTTGACTCTGGGTGTTGATTTCCTAACTTCCCGGGTCTGAGAATTGTTTCTTGAATGACCCTCTACTTGGTTTGTTAAAACAGGGTATCTTCCTTACTGTCCACTGAGAGCTAAAAAGATGTAAAAAGATTTTGTCTGACCTGCCTGTCCTTCTCAGCAGTAGCTTACATTATTACATGATACGACCAGAGTTGGACTGGTATACAGTCAACCCCGTTTTACTGTTACTTGTTTATGTGTTAGTTTTGATACTCTGCAAAAAAAACATGGGAAACCATGTCGTGATTGTTATGTGGTTAATTGTTATTTTATCCTACTCTTCATAGTGTTAACACATCTCCATAGTAGTTAGATTCCTTGAAGAGAAGTCCCCAAAATAGAGCATCCATTTAAGCTCATACAAAATAAAGCATCCTTCCATGAGGTTCAAGCTGCCATTGACAATTTAAGTTTATATCTTGTGTAGCAAAACACCGATACTAGTGAAGTGATACTAGTGAAGTGTTTAGCAGTCCAGACGGAAGTAATTTTAGCCAGGCATTCCACTTGTCATTCTTTCATGTTTTCAACCCACTCAATGAGTAAATGTTATCTTTAATTGACACTAGGGTAGCCTGTGCCGTTGGCCCAAGTGTCAAGTGTTATCTAAGCCTAAGTGCAATCTCCTATGTATGCAAGGGTCCAATGTTATCCAAGTCCAAATGCATTTTTTTTCCATAGAGCCTACGACCAGATTTGAACCGGCGACCTTCCCCTTGGTATCTCTCTTGTCAAGGCTCCAACCACTGTCTAAGAATGCTTGCTTTGCAACTTTTCAACTTTTCGGGGATTTCCAGCGACCCAAAGTACCTGAAATTCCACATCTCCCACACCACAGGTCCAAAAATCATGAGACCAAGCTTGTGCACCCCTCCTCGTTGAGGGCAAGCACCAGGGCTGGGGCCTTGCGGTTGGGACATCTCAAATCTACAAAACAAAACAAACAAAACAAAAATCTCACTTCATACATTGATGACCTGGTTTACTCTGCCTCTTGTAAATGTTAACTTATGAAAATTTGCCTTGTGTCCCGGTTATCTCTGGTACCTGGATATCTGTTAGAAAGCTCATACTCTAGAGACCTTACATTAAAGCAAGGTCGATTGTACGGGACCTGGCTGGGTATCAACCAGGGTATTAAAAGACCCGGCTGGAGTTGGCTGTTGTAATACTAGGGTTAATAACCGAACCGCCTGGTATTGACAATTCCAATACCAGCCTACATAGGCTGGTATTGACAAAGGCAATACCGGTGCAATTACCCATATCATGGGCAAAAACAATGTTCTTTTTTTAGCACATGTTTCACATTGACAACCTCGACAAATTAGTGCTAATTTTAAAGAATTGGCCGGATGATGTGCGGACGGATTGCAAGGTTGTTGAATAAGGGATCATGAATTTCTTTTTGTCAAAAGACAATACGATTGATGAATATGAGGACCTCATTGCAGATGCTGGCAAGTTTGACAGTGAGGCTTGCAATCATTTTTTATTTTTATTTTTAAAGTTTAAAGGGAAACACCTGGGAGACAGCTCACAAATCAGGCCCCTTAGTAGTGATAGGAGAAAATAACCTCTTTCATTTATGCACCATGGAGGCGAATGAGTGGGACACCGCCTAAGAACCATACCACACCCATCAGTAGCAAGATTTGACCCCAGAATCATCTGGGTGGCACTCAGTGCACTTAACCAACTGAGCTACTGACTGTTGGTAATCATTTTTCTTTAACAAAGCTCGCTCCACTTTGCGTACTAATGCAAAAGTCTAAATTTTTGCAGCAGAATATTTAATTTCTTTGTGAAATCAAGTATGCAGCTAAATTAAAGGCATATTAGTGATTTGGTGGTTATTTTGATCTTGATTTTAATTATTTATATCCGGGTTGATAAGGGGCTGGTATTACGATTGGAATACCGTCCTATTGCCGTCCACAAATCAAAAATCATACTACTATTGAGAACCGGCGGAGATTAAAATTAAGTGAATATCCCAATACTATGGAACCGGCTGGCCCTATTGAAAAATAATTTTTTTCAATACTGCGCCCGGGCTGGTATTAAAAAAAGTAATACCCGCCCAACACTGGTTACTACCTCAGAAGTATGAAAGAGATGTGTTAAGAGATGTGTTAGACTAGCTCAAAAGTATGAGACGGTTTGTACCATTCTTGTGAGCTTGTGTGTTGGTGCAGTGGTAAGTGGAACTGTAACTATAGTCTAAGCATTGTACTTGATAGCATTCTGCTGTCATCTGCTTTGTATTGCAACTGTGAGAGTTGTACAAACTATTTGGCAGATCTAGAGTCTGCTATTTCAGAGCTTCAACCACATAAAAGTGTGTGCAGAGTTGCTCAAAGTTCACTCTAGGGAAGCCAGCTGCATATATCAGTCTACGCCATTGTGCCTCAGTTCTCTCCATCCCTCCATAAGAATGTGCTAGCATGACTAGATCTAATGCTACTGTAGCAATCCTGGGCGGATTGTCATCTTCATCTGGTGGCATCACGACCTCGCAAATGATAACTTTACTATTTGTGGGCAGTGTTCTGCAGCAGTTGCTGAGTATTCTCACACAATGTTCGTCGTCCCAGTCGTGCAGGATCCTCTGTGGATCCCTCCAAAACCCACAATCCTTCACTCAATCCTTCACACAATCCTTCAATCAAAGTAAAGGTGTCTATCTCTGCTCTTGGGCTAGCAATGCGAGTGCCAGTGTCAGAGGATGCTCTGTTTCTCTCTCTCTCTCCAAGAACGACATGCTGACATTGCTGGTGCATCCATTACAGTACTAAGTTCAATCGCTGGACAAGTCCATGAGATGAAGGTTCAAATGGTTGCCAAACCTGCATGAAAATGGCGTCACCCCTTGGGATTTCCGCTAATATGTTTCCTGCCACGTTCTCCACTCCTGACCACACCAAGTCCACAATCACAACCCTCAGTGTGATCCAACGCTTCCACATATGTTGAGTTCATTGAGACTTCTTGGGGGGTGATGTTTGTTTGATTCCAGGAAGGATTCAGATACAGTGCTTCTCTGAATAGTTGGAGTCTCACCATCAGCTTTACAATTTTCCATTGTTTGTGTGAACAGTAGTCCTGGAAGCTGGAGAGCAATATACAAAGAAGCTCTTACCTCGAATTTTGGGTGCACGAGCTACAATGTGAGGCAAATCGAAGTTGATTCCGTGAATGTGAGGATGTACAGCAACAATAGCTCCAATGTTCTTGCCCAATCCCCCACACACGTCTACAAGCGTCTTGACATCCTTGAACCCCGTGTACTTGCTTAAAAATGTGTCCATCATTGCTGAAGAAAAGCTCGCCTGGCACTCATTAACAACCTTGCCGAATTCAGGGTTCTCGTTTATATATTCCCACATATTCTGCTATCCACGGTTGCAATTCCAGTTTGTCAGCTTCAAATATATCGTGTCCGATACAAGACGTCAAATTGGATCAGGCTGGTGGAAGGAGCTCGGAGTGGGAGATAACTTAGTACCACACTAGACTGCTTTGAATTGTACCGGTGAGGGAGAGAAAGAGAGGTCATGCTCGCGAAGGCAGGGACGATCGGATGGGTTGGAAGGGCAGTTCAAGCGAGGGAGTTTTGACACAATCTTCAGGTAAAGTGTAAGTTGAAGATTGAGTGTACATTTCAAGAAGATTTTATACATGTATCTGACGTTGTTAAAGTTTGTGTTCAAATGTGAAATCTTACCTTTCCATGGGCTGTCGTGAATGGGGTTCTGCCGTGCAAAACAGACTCATGGAGGTGGTACCAGGGCGCTTGGGCCGCTTTGTGCATCTGCATGATGACTCCTGGAGCGAGACGAAGACCATTTTTCTCCCTCACAAGTAATTTCGATGCCTTTGTCAGCCCATACCGTGTTGATATCTTCCCAGACTCGGAGGTAACACGCGTTGCACTGAAAACACCGTAAGCTACCAATGGTTTTAAGATACGGTAAAGGTATTGGGTGTTGACACTTTGATCAGTACTCGTAGTCCGGAGCTGCGCAGCAATTTCTTCCAGAGATAGGGTGGCCGTCGGGCCAGCTTTGGCGATGATATCTGGAATCCCGAGTAGAACAGCCGCATTCAGTGTCATGGACCCCACATAACCCAGCATCAGTCCTGCCACAATATCATAGCCTTCAAGAACCTCTGCAATAGGATCGGTGTCGATATCCATGTGCTTAGGAATGCCACTCTTGCCGTTTTCAGTGGACGTGGGACACATCGAGATTGATTTTCTGTGCAATTCCTGGGGAGAGGACCATAGCATAATTTGTCAGGAATTTGAAAAATGTTTTCGATTCAAAGATTATTTAAGTCAGGACATGAGGCTCACGAAAACCGATCATTTTTGCTAGACTGGGACCATGGTCTGTAACACGATACCTCACTCCTGCGTGCCTTTCATATGGATTACATCACTCACGTACACCTATAGAGGTCTTCTACTGTTATAAAGGACTCGGCCATTTTGGGCCTCAAGAATATTGTATCCTATCACACAGTGCAATCAGTTGCCAACGTTTGGTTATTCATGACCCTGAAAACTTCGGCAACTGATCCGGGATTCACTGACAACCCTCGCCGCATGATGTCTGGCATCACTAATCCTTATATAGAAACTGTGGCTTCTGTCCCAACACACTATGACAGTCATGTTGATGCAGGGTGATGAACAGCAAAGATGACGCGCAATACCTTACAAGTACGTGTTGGCGGCTAAGATGGGCCGCGTACTGTTGACTGCGAGCACAGACGAAGATAATCTGTAATTAACTCTCGAAAGAGTTTCCAGACCTCAACAAGAGCGTCAAATCTGTAACGATCAAAGAAACCCAAGTCTTTTCAGGTGCCACAACGAGGCCACAACGTGAATATTGGTTCCAAAAGCTTTGCTGAATGGGGGTGTTCTAACAATCTCAACTCATATATAACGTAAGAACTTTCGTCTCTCGAGGAGTTTTTCCACAGAGAGTCCACGTTATAGAGTTACTTGTCTCCTCCTTCAATCTCTCTCTCCTGTCACAGAATTACCCAAATCTAGTGTAGTGCACATGAGAAACCAGCACCCAAGTGGCAACTTGGCCACGAACTCATAAGCAAGACTGAACCTGATGAAGACGACTAATGCTGCGCACCAAAGTTCTACAATGGTCCTGCTTCCCTCAACCGCAATACTGTATTAATCTCTCTCGTCTTTCTCCCGGATATCATATATATAGGTCCCACAGAATTCCATATCGATTAAGAGTCTGGCGGAGTACACATAACCTGTTTTTCCCTCGTTTTTCAAAGCATCTCGAGTACGTGTGTACTAACTACTGGCTCACTGGACGCTGGTTACAGGCGGTAACCTACTGCCCTCACAAGTATCGATAACCTTGGCTGCGCATGGATGTAAAGCATCGATAACCTGGCTGCACATGGATGTAAAATATCGATAACCTGGCTGCGCTTGGATGTACAGTATCGATAACCTGGCTGTGCATGGATGACTGTCACTCTTGATGTTTCGAAAACCGGTTATGTCCGGTAACCGGCTTGAGGCCACGGGTTACCCCGTGCAGCTGGTAGCGCCGAAGCTGCATGGGTAACCCTTTGCCTCTTGCCAATTACCTAGACCATATCCGTTTCCAGTACTTAGGGCCTTAACACACTAGCGACACACCAACGGCATTGATGTGGATGTTGCAAGCTAGGGACTCTGATATAGGTCCATGTCACGAATGGGTTATGAATGGGTTACCACACTATAGCATAAGCCTAGCTGGAAAAAAAATCGCAACTACCATATCTTTTCATTCTAAAAATAACCAATTCTTAGAACCTTTGACATCGCGTCCCTTTGGGATGGATATATGAACTTATGAATTTGTCCATCCAGTCATGACCATCTACCAGGTGGCAACTGGGTCAGGAGAAACCAAGTTAGAGCAGCGTCCAACAAAACTTAAGAGCTGTTGCTTTCATCCGTGTGAAAGTTCATCCTCCAGTGTTATATGTGGATTATATAATTATATCACAATGACTTTACATCTGTGCACTTCTACATCCATCACCACTCAAATTGTGAGCGGTCATAGGGCGTTCTACCCTAGCGGCGAGACTGATTTTGGTGGGGGCCTTCCTAACTTGCCGCAACCACGGTACCAGACTTGCAGAGATCCTCGCACCTCCTCATCACCTCTCTCACCTCTCTCCGATTTGGAGGTAGGTACAGATCAGTGTTTGACGCCTATAAGATAGGGGCTTGGCTTGGTATCAACCAGGGTATTAAATAACCGACCCTGTAGGTGTTGTAATACTAGGGTCAACCTTTAACCGACTACCACCGTTTTGGTGGGCCAGCCCAAAAAGCATACATAGTGGGCATGGATTAGGCCATAACTTCCAACCCATGAATCATCCACAGAAAGCACCCGTGTAGAAATGTTCCTACCTACTACATCCATCTGCCCATGAATTTTCAGACACTTTCACCGGTGCAATTGGCAGGCTATAGGAAAACGGTAATGTGGTTTTTTCACATGGCCCCCAATTCGACCCCAAAAAAAAGCTTTGACCAAGGTTGTATGGGGGGTTCTTGATTTTTCCTGTGGGAATGCCCTACATATTCAGATTCCTGGGCACTCACACCATGCAAGTAGGAATTTGTAGCCCCATCCCCCTAAATTATGTTGGGGGTCCTTTGTTGTCAAATTGGGGGGGTAAAAATGCATTTCTTGTACACAACTTTGCAATCTGGCCCATGGGATCCTCTTTTTATTTCTGAAAACAAATTCCAACGGTGAGGTTCTGCTTTGCAGCAATGTAGAGACAATGGTTGAAAAAAGTTTTGGATTCTGCCAAATTGTGGGCCTCAGATGTGCAATCTGCCAGTTTTTGGGTCCCATCCCAACTTAGGCTGTTATGGCCGGAGCAAGTAGCACTTTCCGGCGGGGGATTTGGGAGGTCACGTCAGAAAAACCCCAAAAATGCTGCGGGCCCTCACGAAACAACCGGCAGCCTCCCCCTCAACCAGTGTTTTGTTTTTTGGCGAAAAATCGCCAAATGACGACCTCAAAACATTAAAATGGAATATTCTGTCACAAATTCCCTGTTTTCTCAGGGATGAAATCGCCAAACTTCTACAAGGAAAAAAAAAAGGATGAATTTGCCAAATATGGATGATATAAATGGATGAAAGTACATATGAGGATGATTCTATCCAAATTTTCAATGGATGAACAGAATATATAGCTATTTCTTGTAGCCACTCGTGCTATTTTTCAAATTTAAGAAAAAAATCACTGCCCTCAACCCGCATTATTGTGGGGTGGAATCCCACGGCCCCACACGCTGCACGCACGCCGGCAACTCCAGGCCAGTGGGCCTTGGCGCCCGCAACGGGCGCTGGCACCTCCTGGGCCATGTGTTTCAGCCCCCCTATCACTTAGAAAATTCTAGACGGCGGAGCATTTATTGTTCGTGCCCGCTATAAATTGGAGCGGACAGAGAACTTTCCGGGCTACATTTTTCGTTATGGGATGAACAAAATCGGATGTCATCCAACGAAGTTATGGGATGGATGAAAAATGACACGACCCAATTCGGTTCGCGTCGTTGTTTAAGGGTTAATATCCGAACCGCCTGGTATTGACAATTCCAATACCAAGGTCAATACATAGGCTGGTATTGACAAAGGTAATACCTATGTACCCATATTACGGGCAAAAACAAGGACTATACAGATGGTAGATATGAAGTTGGAGCCGGTGCACAAGTCAGGGTCCAGCCATCCAGCCCCAAGGGCCCGCCACTATTTTTCATTTTTTAGCACACATCCGTAGGGTAATGTCGAATTGGCATTAACAACCTCGACAAGTTAGTGTTAATTTTAAAGAGTTGGCCGGATGATGTGTGGACTGATTGCAAGGTTGTTGAGCAAGGGATGACGGATTAAGTCCCGCCCTACAGTTTGACCCTCTCATCCATCCCCACATGCGGCTCTGGTGGATAGTTTGAGCCTATCCCTTAAAGTTGAGTAAATCGGGGAAGAAAGTGGGGACAGGCCAGCCTGCATAGCATGGCCCTACGCCACGTGGGAAGGTGGGAAAGGTCAACCTGATGGGAGCGTGGCCCCGTGCCACGCTCATCGTCCCATGGTAGGGCACTGCGCAGAGGAAGCCTGGATGAAACGCTGCTTTTTCATGCTATTTTGAGTTTGGCCTTCTATTTTTTTTGCGCTTGTACTATGTGGGCCCGCTTCATAGACATTCATCCTACATTTTGGCCAAACTGGCTCAACTCACCCTACATCCCCTCGACTGAACGGATAACTTTAATACGATTGATGAATATGAGGACCTCATTGCAACTGCTGGCATTTTTGACAATGAGGCTTGCAATCAGTTTTCTCTTAACAGCTTCACTTTGTATATTAAAAGACACCCAACATATAGCCCACTGGTAATGGGCACATACCACATTGGATGTGGTTGTGGGTTCAAACCATGGTATGGTGTGTCATGAAGGTGTGTCCACCTTTCAGCTAGGAAGGCAGCAGCCTGTGGTGAAGAGACACCATAATTTACGCTCCTTTGGGGAGGTGTCTATGTTTTTTTTTGTGTACTAAAATCTGCAACATTATTATGTAATGCAAAGTCTAAATTTTGCAGCAGAATAATTAATTTCTTTGTGAAATCAAGTACATATGCAATTAAAGGCATATTAATGATTTGGTGGTTATTTTAATTTTAATTTTAATTATTTATATCCGTGTTGATAACCGTCTGGTATTACGAGTGGAATATCGTCCTACTGATACCCATCCACAAATAAAAAATCATACTATTATTGAGAACCGGCAGATATTAAAATTAAGTGAATATTCCAATACTATGGAACCGGCTGGTATTGAAAATTAATTGTTTTCAATACCAGGACCCGGCTGGTATTAAAAAAAGTAATACCCGCCCAACACCGCATCTCCATCGCCCTCAATCCCAACAAAAGGGCAAAGGAATCTGTGCCCAGAAATAACCATAAATATATAAATATATATCTTATCCATTCTTAAAACTGCAGATAATCAATAAATTAATTTGTATTTATCGCGATTAATCGTGTCGGGAAAGCCGCCCCGCAGTGCCGTTCAATTTACCGTTTACTATTTTCTGAGGCTGGAAAATGAGGCCCTTCAAATAGTAATGACAATAATCAGTGAGGTTCCCCGAAAAAACACAAACACAGTAAATATATAAATAATTAATAAATCACAATTTTGTTTTATGCCTGGCTGCCCGGCCGGCCGACTGTTTGGTGGGTGGGTAGATTACATATTTATTTTATTGATAATTTTCTGATGCTATACTTGATTAGGCGATAAAATATCATGAGGACATTGGGATTTGAAACAAAAGAGTTTATGTTTCTGCGAACTTGCAGAAAGATCATAGAGGAGTTTGAGGAAGAGGGACCAAATTCTCAGCGTTGAAACATATTTGTGGAAATTTGCAGCAAAGTAGTCAAAAGCGAGGATGGGGCCAGTTGAATTGTTGCTTCATGCCCCCCTTTCCCGGCATTGCAGTGGAAAGTATCTGAAAGGGTGGTTATTCCATCTAGCGCTGAGGGTGGGCTTTCACATCGGAATTGATGGCAAACTTATGAACATTTGATATACATAGCGGCTCGAGTGTTACAATACATAACTAGAGTGCTATAAACGTGGATGCTATGACTAGGATGATTCTCGCAACTATCATATTTTATTCATAGCTCACGATGATCTTTTGGCTTCTATTCCGGGGCCAAGAAGTAAACATTTGAACATTTTGAATCCCCTCATAAAGATATGAAATCAAGCACATTTATAGCAAAGCACCAATCAAAGACTCAACAGTTTGTACACTCGGATCTAAGCATGTTATACTGTGCAGCTGCAAATCAACATCGGCATAGGGTGCACAACTGTTGCATTTTCACTTCAATTGGTGGTTCTCCAATATCATACAATGCCAGGCAGAGTTAGATACTTGAGTAAATGAGATTGGTAATTAAGGCATTGTCTAAAAGCTGATGATCTCCAATAGTCTGCAGTTGATAAGATGCATCTGCATGGAAATTAGATATAGTTGAATGGGAGTTTGAGATGCACTTTTTTACTGAGGGGCAGATCGAGTCTGTAGCAACTTGCGAGATCTGAATGTTGGGTAGTTTCGTATCGAGCTCAAAATTAGATGATGCCCACTGAAGTCAGCGTGAATGTCCCTTGCGGTTGTAGTGAGGCCACTACATACATATGAATAATACACTCTCGACCGAAAATCTCGTAATGACCCGAGACAATGTCGGTTTCAAACATTCAATGATGGACATCAATCGTGAAGGAAATGTAATCACGGATGCATGGGAGGTATATTCGGACATAAATCTCAATATAATGGACGAAAAATTGGGACCATTGAGTCAAATGTGAGGGGAAAAGGAGGGGAAAAGTCCCAAACAGAGGCAGTTGATGCGGCAAAGGCCCACCGAGAAATCTTGATTTTTCGGGGTTTTCCGAATACCTTAGAACTTGCCACACTGACATTGTCGTGAAGCATCACCGCAACGCATGTTATGAGTTTGTTATGGCGCTGTTGACTGAGATAGAGTATATGGGTAGACTGAATCCGGAATGGCCACGTGGCCTTTATCACGTGGGTTTCTCTGCTAGTTTCAATCGAAGGTTGCCTTAGATTTCTCGGTCGAACTCTCGTGTGTCCAAGCTGTACTCCAACTCCACATTAATGTTGTAGCTTAGCTCCGCCACTAGACATGAATTCAGGATGATAATGATCGTGATCGTGATTGTGTCCATAGAATGTAAGAGAGCAGAAGCATTCCACGAAGAGTCCACGAATAAATTATTATAGAGAGAGAGAGGTCTTGCAGATCTATACATAGTTTCGTGTTGGCGCCCAGTGGAGAATACAATTGTACCAAGTTAGATTTCTTTAGCGTTCCATGCTGTTCATTTTGGACATGTATTAGAAATGCATTTAGTGCAACCTATGGATATGCGAGAGCACTGGTCATGTGGATGTTGCTAGACCTGTTCATAGCATTGGTGATTTGTACTAAACTGGGCTCCTCCCATTGGTGTGTTACTTCTCTCCATATATTTGTTATGTATGCTCAACGCTGCCTCCTACGGAAGATCTTTGCAGATTTTCTCTCTTGAAAAGTATTATATTGATGGTACGTACAGCAGATTCAGCATGTGTAATGTAAGCTCGCCAATTTTCAATTTCCAAATCAGACAGGGTGAATATGTGGAAGGTTGGTCGGCCAGTTGACGAGACGCAAAGGTTGCAACCAGCTAAGATAATTCCTCGGGAGAAACTTTTCATCAAGTTACTGGAGTTATGTAAGCTCAAGTTGATCTTCAGGTACTGATGCGTAGATCCCATCTTTCTATTTTTGCGTACTAAACTTATACTGGTTAGACATGACATGCCCAGTTATCCGAGCTTTAAATTTGAATTGAGTGGTCTCATAATAAGATCATCATTCATAAAAACCGCTATTTCTCAGGATTGATTCCCAAGGAGAATACAGGAAGAACATGTAAAAATCCATCGTTGCATAGGTTAATTTGGACATTGTCATTTGAATTAACATTTGGTATGTTAATTGTGCTAGTGTACCTATCCAACTAAGAATCCAATACATATAAGGTCTACGACACAATCTTGAGGGCAGCAGACCTTGCAACGATTCTATTTACAAAATGCTTTACCTTCCACTTTGTCGTATCGTGCTGATGAACGGTTTATACGACGTGCCTCCATTGTCATCGTTGAACGAGCTCAAAAGCCAGGCGATGAAGGTGGCGTCAAGGTTGAGCAAGGTTGTTGACAGTGTAAGTCCCACCTGAGCTTGATCTAGCCTTCATTAAGAGCCATGTATATATTACTTGTAAACACCCTTTCAGATTGTGGATCGTGATGATCATCGTATCATGATCAGTGAATCTTCCACTCGAGATTATTATTCTTGGCTTTGCATATGCAAGACACTCCACGGTAGCATTTGTTATTGGTGTTTTTTTTTAATTTCCCATAGTGTGCATTGTAGAATAAGGAAAATCATGACAGATATGGCCAATTAACAAAACAATAAAAGAGATGGGCAAGGTAGCCGGAAAATCGCTGACGCGTTGAGAGTAGATAGGGCGAGGTTCAGACCGAGCAACTCAGTTTGAAAAGAGTCAAGGTAGAAAATGGTGCCAAAGAGCCATTTTTTGGTTGGGGTGTGGCGATGTATCTGTTTGCATTTGGCCTGGAACAGTTGAGGCAAACTGGAATTTGGATGAGTGGATAATCAGACCCAGGTATTGGTACGATTTGACAACCTCTATTTCCTGCCGGTTGAAGAGCTCTAATATATCCACTGCCTGCCATTTTGCAACTTCTTGACTGCCTTGCTGACATTGGTTGCACTGAATGCTGATATTGGTTGTAGTGAAGAAATATAAGTGCACGGGTTTGGAGCTTATGGGAAAGGGAGATTGGTTTGGGGAGTGATACAGTGACTGTATGAAAAACTGTTTTGAAATCACGTGGAGATCTCTTGAAGGTGCTAATGGTGGAAAAGAGCCATTAATAGATACAAAACTTTAGAAAATGACCTTAACTTCTTAGTGTGAAGGCCTTGATACCGAATCCAACTTTTTCACCAATAGAAAGAATGGATTTAACATTAGTTTGTAAAGCAGTCTTCATCTCATACGTAAAACGGCCATAATGTAGTGTGGTCCCTTCTTCTACCTGTAGGCCAACTAAACTAATTCATCATTGAAGTACTTAGCGTCATACTACAATCTCAGTTGATACTATGTTGAACCAGACCTTATTTGCTAAGGCAATATTTGTGAAATATTCACATCTGATGTTCAACATCTCAAAAATACAATTGAAATACAAAACTGATTTACATAGCATTTTTTAGTGACTCCTCTGAACACTGATCTCTCAGCTCCAGCCATCCCTTAAGCACGATCGTCGTGCAGAGGGTTAGGGCAGGGAAGAGATGAAGCGCGATTTCCCGCGATTTCATCCATTTGGAGTTCTATGAATCCACATACATCGGATTCGTTCTTCAGTGGAGTCACTGAAAAATGTTCTCTTGTAAGGATTTCTCTTCTGATCAATGGATGAAGCAAATTGAAGAAGCAATTGTGATAATATAGAGACTTGATGACCAAGAAAAACAATTATTTAAACTTTTTTAAATACCCATTTTGGCCATGAATTATTTATTCTTAATTTTTCTTTTATCATTTAGTATATTTAAATATACAACTCATGCACAACACATGAGAAGTAGATTAGTCATCATTAAATAAGTAGATATGGGTCTCAAAATTAAAACTAGTTGTACAAATTTTTATATTTAGACTAATTCTTTCAAGGACTTTCAAATTTTAAGTTTTTAACAATATAAACCATACTTAATAGAAAATTATGAAAATTATGAATTTCTTATAAAAAGCTTTCAGTCCTCAAAATTTGCTACACGTTATAACTATGGAGTTTAATTTGATGTTTTGTGAATTTTTATGCTATGTTTCATAATTTTAATTGAATGTTGTTTCAGTGAAATGTGGATTGCAAATGCCTATTGTAACAGAAAGATGTCTCATCTTAATGGAGTTGGTCTCCCAAAGTATGGACATAAGGTTAAATACGTTCTTTTATTAAATTTGGAGATTTTAGTGAAATGTAGACCACCAAATTCATAGGGAGACGCCTCCATCCCAATGGAATTATGATTTCAAATTTTAAGCATCACCATCATTCAACCAATGTCATATTCTTACACCACTCATGTAAGTGACTCCAAGGTTGTTTCGGTACGGGCATGGTTGGTGGAAACAAATGGTATCATAATGTTAAGTTGAGTTTTCGAGAATGTTAAGTCGAGTTTTTGAGAATGTTAAGTCTAGTTTTCGAGAATGTTAGTCGAGTTTTCGAGTACAATAGTGTTTTGCTTGGTGGGTCAGAGAAAGTTTAGATTCATAGTGCTAAGTGCTATTATGAGACCACATGTGCACTTTGTGAGCCCTCTGATCACCCAGAATGTGATCTTGCAATGGATGAATTGACTTAGCATTATGTCCGGTAATGCTTTCCACCATGCCTGCTCTCGAACATTAGCTACACCCTTTAGGATATTTAAATTACCTCTTTGAATCATTTGCCTCATCTACAAATGTTTCAATTTATCTACTATTACCTACATTTGGGTGTTTGAAATCTACAAATATTTATATAGTGTGACATTTCAAGGAATTAGTGTGGGGCAATCTAAGTATCCACAAGGGTGTAGTCCATTGTGCTTGCGTTAGCTACAGTGCCATTGGTGGCAATTATGTGAAGTTGCGCCCATCTCTCTTGGCCTATCTTGTGTCTACTTTCATACTCTGATAGGTTGATTTGCTAGACCAGGTTGATCTTCATCTGAATTAGTTCGTAGAATAGGTACACCTATATTTTGCAAGGCATTACTCTGTGCATGTCTCCAATTGATGAGGAGCTACCGTAATGATTTGTAATTGTGAGAATGTTGTCATGATGTTATGAACAGATGTTTCAAAAGCAGCTTTAGAATTGGATCACAAATTTTTCTTTTGATCGAAATCACAAGCTGGCCATGCATCACGAAGAATGACTACTCATGACTAGTGCAATGTTGTGCCGATCGAATTAGCAATCTGCACCCCACGCCACAAGCTATTCCTCCTTACCATTTGCAGAAATTTTAACACAACTGCAACCGAAATTCACTTCTGTCATGAAATTAGTTAGAACTAGTCATGAGTCGAATCCCCAGAAAGTTTCTAGATTTCATGTAACACCAGGAATAACGCCAAATGTGTCGTGGTCAACGTAGCAATACAAGGCTCGGTTCGCGTTTAAATTTGCTTACTCTAGTGGCAATATTGCTATGTTCACAATGTTGTTACTCGCCAGTGCCTACAAAGGCAATATTCAGTTTTCATATCGTCGATCGATTGCGTTCTCTGCGTATAAGCAATTTGCATTCTTAATCTGAGCATGCAATTAAAATTATGCCACCACAATTAATTGCTAGTGGCAATTAGAGAAGCTGGTTAGAATGTGTAAGGTTTAAGGACATAGAAAAACTCAAAACATTTAGATTGATCCAAGAATTTTACATTTTGAAAGTTTTGTGCATTTGTGCACCCAAAGTCACTGAAATTTGCCAATACAATAACCAATATTGTGGTTATTACCAGTGTTGTGCGGGTACCCGCTTAGGCGGGTTGGAACCGGCGGTTCCGGTTCCGGTTCCTGGGAACCAGTACAGGAACCGGAATCGGAACCGGGGGAGCAGGGACGAGCCGGTTCCAGAACCGGAACCGGCGGGTTCGGGTTTTTCCAGGAACCGGCTTGGAACTGGAACCGGGGGTCAGTGGCGGTTCCGGATCCGGTTCCCGCACTAGGGTTTTTTGTTTTTTTTTTCCTCCCGCGATCTGTCGTCTCTCACACGCGATCTGCTGCAGTAGCGCGACTTCAGCGCGGGGGAGGGAGCAGCGCGGGGGAGGGTTTGGTTTTCGTGCTTTTGTGGTCTCGCAGTTTGTGAGATGTTTGTCCATTTCCAGTTGTGACACTTCTCGCGGTGTCATCAGTGTTGTTTGTGTAGGGATACGTTACAAGAGGGTTGGCTGCTTCTGTGCGTGGGTCCGGGGTTGAATGTTGGACTAGGTGTTATGGAGGAAGGCATGGAGCATTTGTAGAAGGGAGAAAGAATGAGAGTGGGGAAGAAGATGTAGGTAGGTCTGCAGGGTGTTGGATTGTGAAAGAATGGCATCAGCTGGCAGAGGATCCGAGCGGCCCACATGATTGAATGGATGGAGTTGACATGGTCCAGGTACTCGCTTCTAAATATGTAATTTAATGTGTCTCTCGTCTCACCAAAGGATGGACTCATGGTGCACAATTGTAGTAGAAAGCCGTTATAGACCTGGTTCTAACAACGACTCCATTGTCTTGAAGAACTACAGTTGTGAACAATTGTTTTCTATGCATGTGAATCATGGAAGGAGTTGTAAAGATGTGGGGATGGCAGAGTGCTCCTACCCTGACCAAAGGTCTTGTCGGCTCCTTGCGGTGTACCTATGGAAGGTCTGATATCACGCAGCATGTTGATGGGCCAGGCCAGGCGGTGGAGCCGAAATGGGTATGCAGTCTTGCAATGTGGAGACGGAAACACTTGCAAGCAATGGCTATGACACCTCCCCATCCTCCAGGGAAAACAAAGGAAGGTATCGAGATGTAATTCTTTACTTGTATTTCTGTGAGTCTTTGAGCTTTGCCCGTCGGAGTGATCCATGCTCCATATCAACATTGATCCACCCCATCAGAAACTCCAAAAAGGTTTTATTGTAGTACAGGGGCTGTGGAGAATGTCGGCGGAATGGACACCCTTGTGTTCTGATCCTCGTAAAGTGATACATCTCGCGTGTAGCCCATAGAAATCCCGCTGAAGTTCCAAGAGGCATCAACATGTTGAGCTCATTAAGCTTAGTGTAGTGCCTATGTGCTTAGTGTGGACTGCCTGGGCCTCTTACTGTTCCTTTTCTGCACCTCTCTCTCTCTCCCCTTCTACTTAGCAGGTTCGCTAGGGTAATGGGGAAGTTCTTAGCAGGCCGTGTTTCAATCTCTGCCCGCTCAACTGCACCATGGTGGTTCTCACTGACCAATCCGTCATTACCTGACTACAGACACAAGTAAGCACACACAAGAGGTCCTCTTGGGTTGATGGTCAGTCAACCTCCATGGGTCATGACAGAAGGTCGAGGACAATGTGGTGAGGCACCCAGGCACAGCTGAAGACCAGGGATAGAGGTCCAGATTCATCTAAGAGGGTCGGGTTTCACACACAAGATTACGTCTGATTCCCTGTGGATCGATACCTACAAGAAATCTGCCTGGGTAGATGCTCAAGTGGAAACAGCAGCGGCAGCAGTGCAATTGACACCACAAGGCACGGCTAATGAAGGTACCTTCTTCAACACATTTCAGCCTGATGGTACCATTTTCTTTGACATGTTTCAGTGTGTTTTTCCCTCTCATCAGGCTTAGCCATGAATTTGCATATCGAATTCTGTAAGTTGGCTCGGTAGGTGGATATGTGGTGGTTTGGAGTGACTTTGCAAGTTACTGCCAATGTAGCAGCCGAAAAGTACCCAAAAACTGATAACAGATATAAAGAGAAGCTTTGGAATGAACACTTTTCTGACCCTTGTCAATGGTGGGACAATGTGGGTAGATGGTCAACTGGAACAACAGCGGTAGCAGCGCAATTTGAACAAGGCGCTGCTAATGAAGGTACCTTCTTCAACACATTTCAGCCTTCTTCTTCGACCTGTTTGAGCCTCTTTTGCCCTCTCATCAGGCTCAGCCCTGAATTTGCATATTGAATTCTATAAGTTAGCTCGTTGGGATGATCTGTGGTGGTTTGGAGTGACTTTGCAAGTTACTGCCGAGGTGGCAGCAGGAAAGTACACAAAAAAAGACAGAGATGAAGAGAAGCTTTGGAATGAGACACTTTTCTGACCTCGCCGGTTCCGGTTCCTTGATAGATTTAAAGAGGCGGTTCCGGTTCCGGATCCGGTTCTTTTTTGTGAAGCGGTTCCGGTTCCGGTTCCACCCTCATTCTCTGTTTGCTCATTCTCCACCCTCCTGCTCTGTCCAGACTACAAGCAGGCTTTTTACCTATGAATATCCAGAGTCAGTTGTCTGCCCTACAAGTCTACATGTCTGCAAAAGGTGTGAAACAAAGAGATGTTGCAAAACTCTCGTTGAAATGACAAAGAGAAATCAAACACTGGATCTAAATTGCACAAACAAAGCATATCTTGACCGTCTTCCTCAACCTAGTATCATCAGGGATCTGCAAACTGCAATCTGCAAACCAATTAGAGCTTTAAAAAACTTTACAGAATGCCCAACAACTTTTCCTCCACACCAGTCTGATCATACTTACTTTTCGTTGCCCTAGATGTGGGGCAAAGGTGAACACTGTAACTGCACTCAGGTGCGCGCCAAGTAGCACTCAATGTACAAACATCTAAGCGGAGCCTCATTAGTCTGTCACTCCACCCCTAGACCCGCTCTCTCCCCTTTCTTCAACCGTCTGTTCGCAGGGAAACTATAGCCACATGTGTCACATTTGCTGCAGGCTAGACATGAAGAGGACCAGTGATGTAAGCAACCTATATTGCAGCCAACCCCCGACCAAACACTCAATTGTAGTGCCTTGCTCTATCAATTGCGCTGTTGCCGCTGCTGTTTCCAGTTGACCATCCACCCACATTGTCCCACCATTGACTGAGGTCAGAAAAGTGTCTCATTCCAAAGCTTCTCTTCATCTCTGTTATCTGTTTTTGTGTATTTTCCTGCTACCACCTCGGCAGTAACTTGCAAAGTCACTCCAAACCACCACAGATCATCCCAAAAAGCTAATGAGTTTGATGAGAGGGCAAAACAGGCTGAAATAGGTCGAAGAAGAAGGTGCCCTCACCACAAATGTGTTGAAGAAGGTACCTTCATCAGTAGTGCCTTGCTCTATCAATTGCGCTGCTGCCGCTGTTGTTTCCAGTTGACCATCCGCCCACATTTATGGCAAGAACCGCACAACACTGGTTATTACAGGTACATATATATCATCTATGATGAGAGATCAATTAATTAATACAAGAAGGCATGAGCACGAGGGGCGGCACTCAACTGAAGTGGCAATTTCATGGCCACTGCCAACCCCCATTGCTCCGTCATGTCGGGTGATGCCACGTCACCCTGCATCGACCAATCGAAGCTGTGAACGAGGTGTGCCAACAACGTCGTCACCATCATGTTGCCGCGGGGCACATGCGACGCCCCACCCGGAGTGAGCTCGTACGAGTCGAATCCCCACACATAATCCACCTCGGGCCGCTGATCCACGAAGGCTCAGAATTTTGAGGCTGGTCAGATGATGGGGCCCGCCGTCTCATTAACATAGGAGCAAACTACCTTCATGAGTGGAGTACTTAGAATTTTTCTTCGCGAACGACCGTGAGGCCGCATGGAGCAGAGGGGACAAGGACCTGACAGTGGGCCCCGCTACTTTAAAACGGTCCCTATTCCCCTGTTTCTCTTATATATCAAGAAAACTACATATTGTTTGCACTGTGGAGGTTGTGGTCTGGTGGTTGGGCGGAACAAGAGGAGCTACGCTACTTTTGTGAAGGACTAACTCCAGTAACTTATCTTGATATGAACAGTTGTTTCGGGCTTTCCAGAGTTCCTCTAGAAATCCCTTCACATCCCTTCAAGCATCAACTTGATGTGTGTGAGATGCCCAAGGGCTTTAGGCTCAGCCTCGAGATTTTGACAGATGGTGAACAGAGGTGCAAGCACTATGTTCTCGATGATCCTATATTATTAGAGATTATTTTTGGCATAATCTCTACTTTTATGTACTATTCGAAATTCTAAGTACTCCTAAAACTACCTGCATGGAGGTAGTTGTAAATTTCATATGCAGCCTGGTGTGCTTGGGAAGCTTGTAGCCTCGAAACTCAAATGCCTGGCTCGCCTCACGAGGGATGTTCAAAGGAAGAGGAGGATATATTGGAGACGGAAGGTTTCCTTCACGAGAGATTACAGGAATGGGAGGTTGGGGATGTCGAATTCTTGGAATACTCTTGCGGCGGGGACGCTAAGCGGTGAGCGGTTGGTGAGCTGGAATTGTGAGCCCATAACATAAATTATATATGATAATGAGCATGAATAGGTCGTCAAAACATTAAGAAATGGGACATATTTCAGCAGATAACAACCCTATATCCGAAGAAACCAAAAAATAACAATATGAGGGTCACTGTCCCTGTAAATTAAATAAATAAAAACCCGCTGTTATCTGGTATGCGCCGGCGCCGGCGCATACGAAATATGAGGGCAACTGTCCCCTGTTTTGTTAAAAACAAAATTAAAAAATTAAAAATAAAAAACAATTAAATATATATATATAAACATTGTTGTCTGGTTTGCACCAACGCATACGAAATATGAGGGACTGTTATCTGGTATGCGCCGGCGCATACGAAATATGGCCTCTCATTTTAAGATAATAGCGTCTTCAATGGGCACGTGCGAGGTGGCCAGTGGGCCCCGCGCACGGACACCCAGCTCCGCCCGCCCCGCCCACTGCTGCGTGAGGTCGCCCAGCCGCGCCCGCGGCTGTAGCAACCGCGGCCCATCAGCAGTGCCCGCGCCCGCCCCGCCCGCGCCCCCGTCCGCCGCGGCCAGTCCGCCCGCCAGTCCCCCGTCCGTGAGTCCGCTACCCTCCAGTCTGCCAGTCCGCTGGCTCGCTGTTGGTTAGTCCCCTGCCATCCAGTCCGCTGACGGCGCATGATCTCCACCGTCCGTTCCCATAACCCATCCGAGCCCTCCATTTTTAGGGCTGGGAAAATGGCAATGATCTTGCCACCAAATCCCGGCCTCTCTCTTTTGACGATTCTCTGTTTTGCCGATGTTGCGGTAGGCGTTTCCATGCACGCGATTGTTCCTCTTTTGCGTGCGATGTTCATGATGATGATGAAGCGTGTGCTTGAACATGAGAGGACTGTCTCGGCACTACAGCCACCATGCATATGCGTCCACTATTTTTGCCTCCTTGTTGTGCTTTCGGGAACCTTCGTTTTATGATGTGGTTCTATGTCATAAATATGGAAAATGCGGACATCTGTCCTCAATAACGTCCTCTGCTTGTGATCCGTCATGATACGTTTAACCCCTTCGTACTACATCCCTCATGAGAGCCTTCACAAGTTTAGTTCATTAAAGGAACCCATCATGGGTAACATGGGCGCGAAAATGGCGGAAGTGTATGCACATGGGGGCGTGTATTGCAGATTTCGTATCGGACGATGGGACTGTTTATGTGACCAAAAATAGCGGCTTGCATCCGTTATGCATAAGTTGTGGAAAAGGGTGGAGAATCTGAAGAAACCCAGCTTTGTGATGGATCCACATGTATTATATAAGGGATGGCAGCACAAAAAAACAATACGAGTCGTTACGGAACACCATCCAGTCCTAAGGTCCTCAAACATCCACACGCACCTGCTAAATGCCGATGTCTGAGCCACAACCATCTCTAAGCGGGAGCAGGTGCATAATCGGTACATTATCGCATTTGCCAGGAGACGGACCAGGCTGAGACAATTGCATCCGCAAATGCGCATGGATGTTTGAGGTCCGTTGTGCCACGAGTCTATTCGCAGTGGGTCCGCTGGCCCGTCAGTGCTCCGGATATTCACCTTATTGCGTGCACGTCAGTAAGTTTGGAGGCGATCTGCTGGAAGTCCGTTTGTTGGGATATCAGTCTATCGCACTTGTGAATTTGTCAGTCTGTTGTGTCGGAAGTCTGTTGCAGTAAGTCTGTTCGACTTTTTATTTTCCTCCGCAGTCTCCTCTCCGGTCAGTCTGGCGAAACGTTCGTCTGCTGGATAGTTGTCCTCTATGGATATCAGTCTGTTGGACTGTGCATGCATCAGTCTGTTGTGATGCAAGTCTGTTTGCAATGGGTGTGTTTGACTTTCCTGTTCTCCCCTTACTCTCTTTTGTCTTCATTCCGCCCGCTTCTTTACAAACCAGTCTGCTGAACCGGAGGTGTGCTCGACAATCGTTCCCCGATGGATATCAGTTTGTTCGTCTGGTACTTTGTCAGTCTGTTTTGCTGCCATTCTCTTCGCAGTGTGTCAACTGGCAGGGAAGTGCCTCCAATATGAAGCCGCTTCGCCTCAATCAGTTTTTTGTCAGTCTATTGAACTTACAGTCTACTGGAAGTCTGTCTGTTGTGAAATCAGTCTGTGGGACTCATTTTCTCTGTCTATTGTGCCGGAAGTCTGTTGGAATTTTCCCCTCAGTCCCATGAGTGGAATGTCCTTCCAGTATCCTGCCTTCTTCTCCTGTCGGTTTGTTGAAGCGAGTTTTTTTTCATGAATAACAGTCTGTTGGACTGTGACTGTATCGGTCTATTGTGTTGCTAGTCTATTTGACTTTCCTGTTCTCCTCTTGGTCTCTTTTGTCGTCAGCCCACCCGCTGAACTGTCCGTCTGCTCCACAATTGTGCTGTATGGATCATGTCAGTCTGTCTGCCCGTCAATTTGTCACTCAGTCCTGCCACGAGTCTGCTCGCAGTGGGTCTGCTGACCCACCACTGCATTCCATATGTTGCTTATCTACCAGTCTGCTGGGATTCTGTCTCTCGCGATGTGTCTGTTGGGAGCTACTTTATCAGTCCTCCATTTAGTCAGTCCTTTCGGTGTGGGTGTGGTGGACCGTCCTTCTGAACACGTGGTAGTCTTTTGGACCGAGTAAATGTAGGAATGCGGCAACCAGGCGCGAGTGATCTCACGCCACATCGGCAGTCCGTCAGTCTGTCAGTCCGCTCTTCGCCTCCAATGCTTTTGTCGTTACACAGTTGGTCCGGTGGACTGGCGGTCCGGTGGACTCTCGACCCGATGGAAAATGAGTCTGCTGCATGTGTGAGGACCGTGGAATATGTATTTAGAACGATGCGTTCGTTCGGTGGACGTATTCAATGCGATGACGGTGGATATCGCGGCCCTTTGCCTTGAGGGCAGGGGGGTCGGGACACATGAGGGGCTGCCCCTGTGGTGGGGGCAGCGGCAGCGATAGGTATGGGGGGGCTGAAGCACCCTTGAGTGCCCAAGGCATTCAAGGAGGCGGAGGCGCTCACTAGGTGGAGCCCCGCACACCGGGTTGCGGTGGGGGTGGCTCCACAAGGGGTGGTGGTAGCTTAGCGGGACTTAGTGGGGGTGGCATAGGACTCACCATGGGGGCGGAGACCTCGTGGTGATAGTCGTGGGGAGTCTTGGGACTCATCACGGTCCATAGGGGCCGTGGTGAGTGGGCCAAGACTCACCGCGACTCATCACCGGAGTCGAGGGTTTTCGTGGTGGTTCACCATAAAATAGCATGGCTGGTTGTGAAACCCCCGCGGACAGCTACAGAAGTATTTATAGGGAGTAGTAACCCCGAGAACGGTGCAAGCCCGTTGGTGACCAAAAACTAGTGAGTAAGCGAGCGAGCCGGAAAGAGACCAAAGAGTGGGGAGCTGTTCCGGACTGCCAACTACCAAAGGGAATTCCCGCTGGTTCCAAATCGGTGGAGGGTTCTTTGGGAGTTCAAAGGGGGACCGTTATGCCCCGGTGAGCAGCCGAAGCTCCAAGTTGGTCCGGCGGCCAGGTTGGGAGTTAGGCGCGCGCATCAAGCTAGCAACTATGACCTGAAATGGAGCTTACCGAAGTGAGGTGCGCGACATGGCGCTTGTGAAATTGCGCCACGTCGGCAGTGCCATGCCCACTTTCCCGCTTCAATTTCTACTTTCTTTTTATGTTCCCTGTGGACTCTATTCTCTTCGCGCCTGTTTCTTCGCACTGTTTTGTTTTCCTCTTTGCGTTTCCATCACCGTAACAAAAGACGGTCGTTCTTCCCCAGGTGTGGAGAGTCGCAGTGAGCCGCGAAGCGTCGCAAACACGGTCGCCTCCGTAACAATTCGAAGTTTATCGGCTCGGTGAGTTTTTGACTTGCTACGGTGTTTCCATTCCATTCTGTGTTATCTTCTTGCTTAGGGTGAGTCTAACATTTTCGTAGGACCTATGTCTGTCGGTCATTGTCCTTGCACCCTCGTTTGATTCTACAGCGTTGGAGGATGCTTGTGAAAAGGGTAGAGCGGACTGGGTGGATTTTGTGTACCAAACCAGACTGAAGAAGGAGCGAAGGTACTGGTACTCACCAGAGGAGTTTGATCATAAATAGTGGAAGCATTTGTAGACCTCCACGCCCGGAAGCCCAAAAACTCGAATTGGCAGAAGGACAAGCTCTTCTATCCCTTCTGTGAAGAGGTTATCAAGGACAAAATCCAACTAAATCGACATTGTGTTGACATGGGTTGCAAGGAGAGTATTGCAATGATTCCACTGGATTTCAAGCCTTGGTCGATACTGACAGAAATGTCGATTGTCAAAGATGCCACAATGCGCATGCGCAGATCTCCATGTTGTTGTAGTACGTGATGACACAGATGTTAGGGATGAGATAGCATTGCTGGACCTTGAAACAGCATTGACAACCACGCTTGTAAGACTCTCCATACTTCGACTTCTTTCTCCTTGGGCCTTTATGAGGGCAAGATGTTCCAGCACCCGCAAGAGGTTCTCCACGTTTCAGTTTTGGATCCTCCACTATTGCCTTGTTGGTGCATTTATCATCAGGACCGTAGCAGCATTGATACTTGGACATAAAAATCAAAAATCGATATCCATCAACTTGTGGAAGCATAAAATCAGAGCACTCATGAAACAAAAAACTGCAACAGACATGCAATGAAACATCAGACATTATACTGGACAGAAATGTATTGCAAGCTCTGGGCGCTTTTCGCGTGTCGGGTTCCACTTGAGAATGGACATTCACCCAAAACTGAGTGGGGTAGTCCTCCAAACTCTCCTCTCCCAGGACAAAGTCACCAACTCTATCCCAAGGTATGCAGGCATTTTGAACATTCACTCGCACACCCATAAGCCCATATTGCGTCTCACTCTTCCAATGGAGATCCTTCATGTTGAAGGGTCCTGGTTTTGGTGTTTGCAAACATTGTCGAAGAGGCCATATAAGAGGGCTTTCCGTGATCCGTATATCATCGGGTTTTGCGTCCACGTCCATGCCCTGTACAGTACAAATGATACGCTTCAGAACCTGCAACGCCGCAGTACCTAGGACACGATTGACAATGTGTCAGGAGAACAGTGCGCACATTCGCGACTGCTGGCAAGTGGCAGGCGGCAGGGATAAAGGTTTGAATTGCAGCCCTAAAAATGGAGGGCTCGGATGGGTTATGGGAACGGACCGTGGAGATCATGCGCCGTCAGCGGACTGGATGGCAGCGGACTGGCGGACTGGAGGGCAACGGACTGGCAGACTGGAGGGCAGTGGACTCATGGGCGGGGGCAGGCAGGCAGGCGGACTGGCCACGGCGGACGGAGGCGCAGACGGGGCGGGGCGGGGCGGGGCGGGCGCAGGCGCAGGCGCTGCTAGTGGGCCGCGGTTGCTGTAGCTGCGGACACGGCTAGGCGACCGTACGTAGCGGCGGGCAGGGCGGGGCGGGGGTAGCCAGGCGTCCATGCGTGGGGCCCACTGGCCACCTCGCACGTGCCCATTGAAGACGCTATTATCTTAAAATGAGAGCCCGAAATATGAGAGCCACTTCCATGTTTTGTAAATAATAATAATAATAATATATGTTTCTTCTTAAATAAACTGTTGTCTGGTATGCGCTGGCGCATACGAAATATGAGGGCCACTGTCCCCTGTTTTGTATTTTAAAGAAAAGAAAAATTAAAAACAAATTAAAAACAAATACAAAAATAATGTATTTTAAAAACAAAACAGTGTTGTCTGGTATGCGCCGGCGCATATGAGGGCCATTGTCCCCTGTTTTGTAAAACAAAAATTAAAAACAAATTAAAGAAATAAAAATTAAAAAACTAAAAAATAAATTACAAAAACACTGTTGTCTGATATGCGCCGGCGCATATGAGGGCCACTGTCCCCTGTTTTGTAAGAAAAACAAAATTAACCCTGAAGTTCCCAAGCTTGTTTTTGACATTTTACCAATTTTGGGTACCCAGCTGCAGTAAATTGCCCCTAGAAACCTACCAAAAATCATCCAGACATTCCAGCCTTATAGCAATGGGCCCAGCTCATTTATGCATGACATACCAAAAAATGAGCCAAGTCCACCATGGAAATTGTGAGATTATAGCGTTGGCCCGGACCTCAAATATCAGGTCCCAAAAAAATAGTGAGAAAGAAATCGGTTTGACCAAATCAAAACCCAGCTTTATCCAATTTTGCTTGCCCCAAGACCCACCATTTCCCAATCAAATAGTGGTGTGGCTATGACCCCACTAAATTGCAGGTCCAACTGATTTTTTCACCTATGGTTGCTATGCATGCAATTACATGGGAGTTGAAATCTCAAAATTGACAAGAGAAAATGTGCCTCCAAATGAAGTACTTTTTTTCCTACAATTTTTTTAAAAGCCAATGGTGGATGTGTGTATATAATGCTCACACACCACAAGATGAAGTGCTTTTTCCAAAATTGCTAATTTTCTGCCAAAAATGGCCTTTGGAGTGCAATCTGTTTTGGGCTTGTTTACTACCACGTCAGCGGTCAACAAGCTCTTTTCAGGCCCCAAAACGTAAATGAGAGATCTAAGATATTTTTTGTAGGTCGTAGCTTTTGTTTTTTCTTAGTTTTGTTTTTGGCATCATACTCGAGACAAATCCCTTGTCATTAAAGCTTCAGGAGTGGGCCCCATCAGATTAGATCTGCAAAAACTAGGTCGACCTGCAAATTCAAAGTGACCCGATTCAGGTCGCTTGGGAACTTAAGGGTTAAGAAAATAAAAAACAAATATTACAAAAATAATTCTTAAAAACAAAACACTATTGTCTGGTATGCGCCAGCGCATACGAAATATGAGGGCAACTGCCCCTGTTTCGTAAAACATTTAAAATTAAAAAACAATTTTTTAATAAAACACCGTTGTCTGGTATGAGCCGGTGCATACGAAATATGAGGGGCACTGTCCTTTTTTTTTCGAAAATAAAATAAAATATTTAAAACATGTTTTAAAGAAAAACATTGTCGTCTGGTATGCGCCGACGCATATGTTTAAGGGGGGGGGGGGGGTGGGGGCGGGGAGGGGGGGGGGGGGGGGGGTAGCGATGCCTCAGCGACCTCCAAATGCCGCGCCTAGCGACGGAAATACACTACAACGTCCGGGGCGCGCTGGGGACAAATTGTGACGTCGGGAAGTCGCCGCCACGTCGGTCCGACGTCGCTCCCCGAACGTCGCAGATTAGCGACCTAAGGGAATCGCTACTCCCCCGGGTCCACCTAGCCACGACCAGCGACGGCGGAAAGACGCCGCCCCTCCGAGGCGTCGCAATATGGCGACTCCCGGGAGTCGCAACAAAGGGCAGGGAGGGGGGTCCATCCCTCCTCCTGCGTCATGGGGCAGTCGCAAGGACGTTGCTCATTCCCAGAATAGCCACGCGCTGGCGTTGCCGACATGTCGCAGCCTGGGACATGACAGCCCCCGCTCTGCGATGCCTGGACATCGCAGATGGGGTCTATTCTGCCTAGGCGACTGGCGACGCCCGGGAATTGCCATGATGTCGCCGCCATCTGGGGGCGTCGCTAGACCCCATGGGTAGGGAGGTTCTCTAGCGACGCCCGGGAATCGCCCGGACGTCGCAACCCCCGGGGGCCGTCGCCAGCTCCATGGGAGGGCACGTTCCTGTGCGACTCCCTGGAGTCGCAATAACGTAGCAGCCCCGGCGCGGCGTCGCTAGCTCCACGTTGGCGTGGTTCTGTTGCGACGGCTGGGAATCGCAAGAGCGTCCTTGGTCGCCACCGGCCGTCGCTGGGTAGGATGGTAGCCAGCTGGTATTTGGAGTGGGGTTTTGGGATTTTTTTTTTTTTGGGGGGGGGGAGGGGAGGGGGGTCTTGGGGGTTGGGGTGTGCCTCGTGCTTGCATGAATTGCATGCATTCTAATCTATAGGTTAGATTAGAATCCACATGTCCATTTAAGGTTAGAATGAGGATCGAAATGGCAACTGAAAAATATATACATAAAGTTTACTACCTTTACATGTCTCTAACTGGGAACCATCCCTCACTCCTCATCACCTGAGGCATAGGTGTATTCGTCCGAGGAATGCAAGCTATGTTGGGCCTCCAATTTGGAGGATGATGAGGCTGAGTCCGAGATTACATCATCCTTCGAACCACCCCCTACTACTGGCTCTCCCCCATCCGGCCGAGCCACTTAACTACCCATCCCCACCCCTACAGATGCACTATCCTCCGTCAATTGTGGCGTCTTGGCCATTGAGGCTACAAGGGCCTTCCACCCCTGAGTCTTGCAAAAGTTGTGCTCGATGGCGGAGGGAGGCCTCTGAAACTTCTTGTTCTACACATGACATGCAAATGCAATGACAAGTCAGAATTCATAATGGAGGGGAGAAGTTAAAAAAGAAGAATGGGTATGACAAGAGAAATAACACTTATAAACGAATCGGGTGACAAAACTCTTGCTTCCGTTGGGCCCCACTTGTGTGTTGATTCCGCACACTTCTCGAGGCGGGCTGCAGTTGCCGCACGTCCCCTTGCGAAGATCTCCGCCTTCAGCTCTTCCCTCTCCCCTGCGATGAGAGCCTGCCAAGATTCTTGTCCAGCCCCAACAAAGACACTATAAATGTTAATGATCTCCATACCGCAATGAACATGCATTCAAAGACACCAATGACAAGTGAAGTGCGTCTTACCTTGGTTATTCCATGTGGCATGGTCGTTGGTTCGACCCCCGCCTTGAGTGCCTTGCGAATGGTTTGTCGCGCACGGTACCTCTTGTCCTTGAGGTTCTTTCCCACCAGCTCCAAGAGCTTCCCCTCATTAATCCACTCACCCGGAAATGTGCCCTCAAGTGCTTGCACGAATGCTCGCCTATGGCGATGTGATTGGCGTGGCCAATCAATATGCCAAGGGAACCACCTCGCCGCCAAGTCGAAGGCTACTTTTTTCATGGCCTCCCAATACTCACCAATGGGGTCACCGACCTTATTGGTCTCTAAGGGGGGCACCTTCATCTTTGGCAAATCAAAGTTGCGGGGACCCGAGGTCTTTACCTTGTCCACGCTCTTCTAAACTACCTCTCCCTTGTCTTTTGTTGCCCCGCTAATGCCCTCCACCAGCTGCACGCTCATCTGAACTAGCTCCCCCTTGTCTTTTGTTCCCCCACTAGTGCCATCCCCCGGCTGCACCTCAGTGTTCGACAGTATGGCTGAACGAGATGTGGTGTCGTGGAGTGCGATGATTGCAGGATATGCACAGCAAGGGCGCGGATGAAGGCTTTGGAGACCTATGAGCAATGATGCGGGAAGGGGTGATTCCATGTGGAAAAATAGCTCCAAGAAACCTGCATGGGTAGATGGTCAACTGGAAGCCGCAGCAGTAGTGGCACAATTGATAAAATCAGGCAATGCTAATCAAGACACTTTCTTCAGCACATTTCACTCTGTTTTCCCCTCTTATTAGAATCGTCCTAAATTTTCATGTTTCAAGAATTCTGCAAGTTAGCTGGTTGAGTGAACCTTTGATAGTTTGGAGCGACTTTGACATGATACTGCCAAAGTGACAATAGGAAAGTATCCAGAAATAGGTAACAGAGAGAAGAAGCTGTGGAATGAATACTTTTCTGACCCCAGTCAATGGTGGGACAACCGTCTTGGAAGGTAAATGCCTTTGGATTACAGAGTGGTAGATGCAATTGAGAATAGGACTTGGTGTGATAAGTTGAGTTGGGTGTTTGCTGGAACAAATTTAGGCTGCCATTGTCAGCTGCAAACAACAATGCAAGGATGTATGCATGATCTCTGCAGAGGCATGGATAGCTGAAGGAGCAGGGATAGAGTGTCATCCAAGAGGGCCGGATTTCAAGCTCCAGATTACTTATGATTCCATGTGGAAGGATAGCTACAAGAAACCTGCATGAGTAGATGGTACATAGTTTGGAGTGATTTCGACATGATACTGCCAAAGTGACAATAGGATTAAAGTATCCAGAAACATGTAACAGAGTTGAGGAGAAGCTGTGGAATGAATGCTTTTCTGACCCCAGTCAAGGGTGGGACAACTGAGGGAAAAATGTGAATGCCTATTAAATTACAGAGAGTAGGAGACGCAACTCAGCATAGACACTAAGGCAAACTCTCATTCCCTGCAAATGGTGTGTTTTGGTATTTGAGCAAATAAATATAATTTCTAAAAACATAATTTCAATATATTTGTTATTTCTCATCAAGGCCACTGTCCATTTTCCCTATAATAATAATAATCATCATCATAATAATAACAATAAATTAAATCCATTAATATTCAAACTTAATATTAGAAATCAATTGATAATTAATTAATGCGTACCACCACACAGGAACGAACACGTGTTGCATAGTGACTTGTCGAAGGTGTGAAATATGACACGTGTCGCATAGTGGCTTGTTCAAGGTGTGAAATCCGCCGTGAAACATGCCACATTGGCTTTTTTCACACTCTGCCATGTCAGCTATGTCAGCGGCCATGTCACCATGCACCCCATGAAAAAAGCCACCCGTGGAAAAAGCTACCCATGGACTTTTCCACAGGGCCACCCGAGAGCCAGGCCGTCCACGGGGTGTCCGAAAGCACTAGTCGTTTCTTACACCCACGGCAGGTGTGGACTGCGGCTGATTCCACAACAAAAAGTGTGGAAAAAGCCGTGGAAAAAGCCGGTTTCTCTTCTAGTGGTCCCCGCTTGTGGTGCACCCCACATAACACCCTCTCGGAATAAGGGTGGAAGCCTATCCCATGCACCCAATAGGCTCGCAGGCGGCGCCCCAAAGTCTAGGGTCTTTTTCATTGACCGTTCAGGCGACGGACTTCGCAAGGGGCCCTCCATAGCCAGTGTCACCCTCTCCTCTTTCCCCTCCCTTTCTTATGCCCCCTTATTTCCCTCTTCCCTCTTCTTGTCTTCCTCCCTCTTCCTTTCCTCCTCCTTCCACCTCATTGCGGCCTCCTTTGGAGCCTCCCACTTCTCCCAAGGTGAGGAGGAACCCACCCCCTTCTGACCCCCCCCCTTATAAGCCCTCTTGGCTGCAGAAAAAGGGGAAAAGACATTGGCGGTGGGGCTAAGATCAAGTTGCCCATACCTGGCGGCAGATCGGAGAATGCGCTTCCCCGCGTAAAAGTCAGGGCCCTCCATCAGCCCGTGGGGTGGCGTCCCAGCCTGAACATTGGGTGCTCCACCCTCAAGTGGAGGCTCATCCCCAGCCTCAACCTTCGAGGGCGTGGAGGCCTCGACGGCCTTACGGCTTGGTCCTCTCACAAAGCCGCCTATAGGGCTGGTGAGTTTGGACCAAGCGGACCGTGTCACACGGCCGTCAATGACGGGAGTGTTGTCAGGCTTCCCTACCTTAGCGGCAGACGAATTCTACTCCTTGGCGGCGCATTCTCCTTGTCCTTCGCCATACTACTAGCTTATCCCTGCGCCCACAACACTACTACCGTGTGATTTCACATGCCAAAAACCAACAAGGCCTGACCCTTCCCCTTCTGCTCTCTCCCTCTCCCTCTATCTTTATGTCCTCCTCCATCTCCCCCTTTCTCTCTCTGCTGATAAGCAAAAATTGAAAAGAGTGGGGGGGGGAGGCTAAAAGCACCAGCACTTGCTGCTGCTGCTGTCAACCACCCTCCATTCCAAAAAAAAAAAAGAAAAAAAGTGGGGGTGATTGAGAGCAGCAGCAGTAAGTACTTGCTGCTGCAGCTCTCAACGCCCCCCACCATTGCCAAAACCAAAAAATGAAAGGTCGGGGGGGGGGGGGGGGGAAGACCAGCAGCAGCACGCTGCTTTCAGCACCCCCCACGATTCCACAAACAAAAAACGAAAAGGTGGGGGGGAGGGGAAGTGACTGAGCTGCTGCTGCTGCGGAGTCACCCCACCCCCCCCACCCACCCCAACCTTCTTTTTTATTTTTCTTCCCTCATCTCTCCCACTTTCTCCCTCTCTCCCTCTTTTCCCTCATCTCTCCCTCTCTGTCCCTCTGTCACTTTGTCTTCCTCTGTCCCATCAGGATGTGGAGAGAGAGGGACTGTTGAGGGGGAAAAAAAAAAAACAAAACGGTGGGGGGGTGGGGAAGTGACTAGAGCAGCTGCTCCCCCCATTTTTTTATTTATTTTTTTCCCCATCAACAATCCCTCTCTCTCCCTCTCTCCCTCGCTGCCTCTGTCCCTCTGTCCCTCTTGTCCCTCAAGGGTAATGCAACATACTGTGCTCAATAGACTCCAGAGCCCCAGACAAGCAAACAGGGCAGGAAGGGGCGGAATAAAAAACGAAGGCATAAACTGGAAGGATCCGATTCACTAGCTTCCACAGAAACCCACAAATATTCGCGCCCTATCCTTTCTCCACACGTCTTTCCATATGCACTTCTAATCTGCCAGGAGCCCTGGAAGGTGACTCCACTTTGAGTTCCACTTGGCCATGAACAGGGACGTAGGCCTCATGAGGGAGTACCCAAGTTTCACCGTGTACCCAAAAAAAGGCGTATGTTTGGCTGACATCCAGTTCCACTCAGCTGAATTGAAGGTGCTGCAGAGGAGCCATGAGAAACCAGCAGAACGAATTAAGATAGCGAGCTAGGTTAATCGGGGGTATCGGGTTGCATTCACCCGAAGTCCTGCAGAACACTCTGATCGCATCCAGTCCCGATTCACGGATCGTGGATATAATTGGCTGGTGCAGGCCCCTTCCTGAGCCACTCTGAATTCTAACCCGTGCAAGGTTGAATTCTCCCGGGAGATAGCATAAAAAGCTATAGGTCTCTGTCCCGGAGCAATCTTCCCTAACCAGGCTGGCAGAGATCGTCTAGGAGCCGGGAACGCACAAATGGAAGACCACTGTTGCGGGATCGCATCTACGACCTGCTGCCAAGACGCTGCTCTTCTTGAAGTTAGAGAGGAGGTAGCAATGTCTTTAGGGAGGAACCAGCCCGATTCCCAAACGTGGGAAAAATGAGAAATACCTGCCCTTTCCCACGCAGCTCATCTCTCTGAGCAATGTATCAATTCAAAAGGTCAGAATCCGAGTTATAGTTACCAAACAGGGGCTGCCTTTGAACTTCTTTCAATCGTGGAGGGGACAGTCTGAAAGAGCGAGCCACGAATTCGGGTCTATGCTGCCCATATCGATTGTCAGGCCTTGGAGCCCAGCGGAGCGGCTCTAGACGATCTCGAGCCCTGAACTAACCAACGAAGGGATTGGGGCCATGTACCCTTGCTTAGAGAGGCATCCAGGATGTGATTGCGAACTAACAAACTCCAGGGAGCAGCCAGATTAGTCATAACCCGCGGAACCCACTTGGCAAGGAGAGAGGCGATTTGAGCACCCGGATCTATAACACCTAATCCACCGTGTTTTTTTTTTGAGTTATCTGCGCCCAGCTCACAAGAGCTCTTCGTGAGAAGATGGTGTGGGCCCCCAAATGAAGTTTCTCGCCATTGCCTTGATCTGATTGATGATAGGTGATCCCGGGGACCACACCGCTGCTGAAAACCAGGAGCCAGCCAGTAAAACTTGGTTCGTTACCAACGCTCTGCCTACAATGGAAAGTGCGAGGGAACTCCAGTAGGCCATTTTCTTCATAAGCTTGACAATCACCGCTTCGCATCTCTGCTGATCCGATAGTCCTAGACCCACCATATGACCCAACAGGTTGTGTGCCTGCCCCTCCTACAGCCATCGCAGCCCTAGCTCTTGACCCCACTGCGCGATATGGGAGCTTTGAGCAGTATTGGACAGTATAAGAGCGATAGATTTAGACCAATTTATCATGAGTCCAGACGCCGAGCAGAACAAGTGCAGATTCTGGAGGGCGACTGTTATATTTCCAAGAACAGCACCGTATCGTCTGCGTAAAGCGAACTCTTAATACTCCAAGTGGAACGCGGGATTTTAAGCCCTTTTATCTCGTGCCGACAGTGGAACAAATGTCCCATGCAATCTGCTGCCAAAATGAAGCACAGAGCGATGCAAACGAAAAGCAGATGAAAGGACCCCATTCACCTGAACTTTACTGGAAGCGGAGAACAACAGGATTTTAACCCAGGCTAGAAAACTTCCAGAGAAACCCAGCTTTTCCAAGGCCCCTAAAAGGAACGTCCAGCTTATAACGCTTTCTCGAAGTCCAACATTAGAAGCGCTAAGGGTTGATCATACTCATAGGCATGGTGCAGAGCCTCAATGGATAATAAGATGTTATCCAAGATCATTCTACCCTGCATAAAGCCCGTCTGCTCAGGTCTAACCAACTTTTGCAAGTAGGGCTGCAACAATAGAGCAAGAGCTTTAGCGATAAATTTGTAAGTAGAGTTGAGCAACGTAATCGGTCTATAATTTGAAAGGAGATCCCTATCCCCCTTTTTGTAAATCATAGCAATGACCCCCTGCGAAATTTGAGATGGCATAATTCCTTTGTGGAGGATGTCATTGGTCATGAGTAAAAAATCATCCCCCACCACCTACCAGAGGATTTTAAAGAACTCCCCCGGGAGGCCATCCAGCCCAGGCAATCTTAGGGGAGCCATATCTTCCACCGTTCGAAGAAGCTCGACTAATGGTGTCTTGTTTACTGTTCTAGTTGCCGTTACTAGTTCTTCGTTATCTGGCAAGGCCTCCCTAATGGTGTCTTGTTTACTGTTCTAGTTGCAGTTACTAGTTCTTCGTTATCGGGCACGTCTCCCTAATGGTGTCTTGTTTACTGTTCTAGTTGCAGTTACTAGTTCTTTGTTATCTGGCACGGCCTCCCTAATGGTGTCTTGTTTACTATTCTAGTTGCAGTTACTAGTTCTTCCTTATCTGGCACGGCCTCCCGTGTGAAATGCCTTAGGGAAGCCTTTGGCACCGAGGGTTTTAACTTTTTTCCCTCCAATAATTATAAATAAAGTTCGAGCAGGGGCTCAGTCCCCTTTCTCCAAAAATAAAAAAGAAAAAAAAGAAAGAAAGAGAAATGGTGGCCAGATGTTGCACGCAAAGGGGGGCTTCCAACCCATGAATCCCAAAGCAAATTTGGGCATTCCAAAAGAAAACTTTATATGGGTCTTAAGAAGCCTTAATCTCCTTAAGAAGCCTAAGAAGCAAAGGTGCAATCATCCATATTGCAAGGAGACAACCCCTCCACAAAACTGACTTTGTACCATGCAAGCTTACCAACCCTATCCCAATTAGTGGTCGAATTGGCATAACTGGGGTTCAGTGCTGTCTAGGGCTTCGTGCTTCAGGGTATGTTGTCACGGGAATCATTGCTTACACAATGTCTCTCTCTAGAGCTCTCTCTCATGGCCACAAGGGTATGGCAAACAACGTCTGATGAGTACATTCTCTCCCTCTCCTTTCCCAATGCAATTCTCAACAAGATCAATAAATTTTCTTCATAAGTATACGGGAATCAGCACTTAAGAGCCTCAATAATCGAGTGGGTGGGATCTGGGAGTGGAACAAAGTTGATCTTTGAGAAACCAGCTGCAGCTACCAGTTGGCGCCACTGCTCCTCTGTTCTCTCCACGCCTTCAGTATGCGCAAGCATGACTAGTTCCATTGTCCGCGCTAAAGGGGCAAATGGGCTGTCATAATCTGCCTCTGGTGGTAAAACTGCATCGCAGATTATAACTTTTCCATTTTCTGGCAATGCCTTCTGGCAGTTACGCAAGATCTTGATACAGTTCTCGTCGTCCCAGTCGTGCATGATATGCTGCAGACAGGTTTCAACACAACCCACGACCCTTCAGGAGATATGAAAATTAGACACATCACCCTCTCTCTACGAAGCTCGTTGAGCTTTCCATGCACATGTTATGAAGTAGACATTTTATTTCTTCTCGAACGTCACTGGCAGTGCAACATTCAAGCAAGCATGTCACATCTGTGTTATCTAGAGGACTACACTAGGAAATAAATTATACAGATTTTATACATTTAATTATCAAAACACTCAATATGCATCCTTGAAAACCCTGAACCTGTCCTGACCACCATGGCAATTTTTGGTCATATCCCACAATGCTAGAGGGTTGAGAACAACATGCCCAACAGGTTGTGCTGCGTTGTATTTTGAGGAGCCGTGGAACATCCAAGGGGACAACTCAATAAGTACAGCTCTGAGTTATTACCTCCAATCAATGTGGATCAATTTCTACTTCAGCTAGAGTAAACTTCCAAAGGGGAGATAAGGGCAAAGACAACTCCATCGTGAGATGGTAAGCAGCTGGCGTGTGGCTTTGCCATCTGTGTAATGGCGAATATTGAGCAATCATCTGGCCTGAAGGCTGACCAAAAGATCCGTCTTTGGCCTCCCATTGAATTTCTCTTTTTTCTTCTTTTCTTCCTCTCGCTCTCACACACGTGTACCACAATGTCCTTCTATCTCTTACAGAGTCCACATATGTACTTCCCCAGTTTATGTTTGCAGGTAATTCTAAATTCTGATGTAGTTAATGTAATTAAATTTGGCTCAGCCGGGTGCAGGTTTGCTAGCTGGGTTACCTTTTTGGAAGATGCTCTTCAATTTCATGCTGCCATAAATCCTTCTTTTTATTTTCTTTTCTGGGGAGGAAAGGGGTAAACGCCCCAGAACATACTGGAAAAACCGAAAACCTGAATGGCAAGCCAAGAAATGAGCTGCCCTGGCTCTTTGTCATGTGCATGGAGGAATATATTGATTTGATTGAGACCGACTGGCTCTTTCTCGTATGCTGGCAACATTCATCTGTCATTCTAGCAAGACAAACTTTCAGCTTATATAGAAATAGCTCAGTTCAGATTTCTCAGACCTTCATGAAGATGGCATCACCACTTGGCACGCTCTCAAACATGCTTCCTTGGACGTGTTCCACACCTGAGAAAATACAGTCCATTTTCACAATCCCAACCACCACTAACTCTTTGCAAGCAATCATACTTTGCACTACCATTTTTCACTTCATGTGATGGCAGATTGTAGCGAAGGTCAATTTCACCACCATTCATGAATGAAGATCAAAATGATAACGATGTTACGTAGCACAGCTCTTATTCCAACAATCGTAACGACCTTCATGTCAGTCTCAGTCCTCTGCCCATCGGATTTCAAAAAGCTAAGAAAGATCTTCACCAACTCTTTTTGCCAATGTGAACAGTGCTTTAGTCTACAACCTCACCCCTGATTGCACAAAATACTCGCCCCCAAAATATCACTTGGCACTCCATTCTGTTGATGAACAAGACCTTCCCAACTAGTGCAGAGACACAGGAGAAGAAGCCCTTACCAGGAATGCTGGGTGCCGTAGCCACAACATGGGGTAGATCAAAGTTGATGCCATGAATGTGAGGATTTGCAGCAACAATGATTCCAATGGTCATGCCAGATCCTCCACCAACATCAACAAGAGTCTTGACGTCCGTGAGCCCATGGTAATTTCTTGCAACCAGGTTTGCCACCATTGCAGAGAAGGATGTCATGCCATCATTAACAACCTTGTTGTATTCAGGGTTCTCACCTGCATACTCCCACATATTCTGCCACCAATAATTGCAACAAGGGGTTGTTAAAGAACATATATAACATGAAACACAGGGGCCCAGCATCAAAGCGAAAATTCTGCCATTTCCACTTTGTACTCAGTACTGGAAGTCAAAGCTCTGCTAAGGGAGTGGAATTGTGGGAAAGGACATTTGGATATCTCCTGATTGATTACTATAACACACTGTAAGTGCATTACTAGGCTGCATTCAGTAGCAATAGCCATTTGTACAAGATAGAGAAATGAAGGCATGGACACCCACAAACAAACACAAACACAGATGTCGCTAGCCCTGATTTACTTTCTGCATTTGTGACTCAAAATAGCTCTCAGGTGCCTTGTATGGTGATTGAAACATCAAGCTGCAGTGCACACAGGCATTCAGCTCATTTTTTTTTTCTTACTCCCCAGAAAGGGTCATGAATCATACAAATCTGAAGAAAAATATGAAGCCTGATAAGCCTGATTCTGTCAAATACAAAAAATGAAACCTCAGGTTCCACTGCATAGTTTGAAGAAGAACTGGCTCACCTTTCCATCATGGGCTGCCTTGAATGGCTGTTTCCCATATAGAACAGACTCATGAAGGTGGTGCCAAGCTGCTTGGGAAGCTTCGTGCATTTGCATGATGACTCCTGGAGCTTCAGAGGTATCACTATTCTTCCTTACAAGCAATTTTGATGCATTTGTCAGCCCATACAGAACTGACACCTTCCCAGAATCTGATGTAAGACGCGTCGCACTGAAAACACCATGTACCACCAATGCTTCCATGATACTACGAAGGGATTTAGTGTTGACAGATTCACTTGGGAGCTGTGCAGCAATATCTTCAAGAGATAGGTTTGCCCCAGGGCCAGCTTTGGCTATGATGTCTGGAATGCCAAGCACTACTGCTGCCTTCAGTGTCATGGATGCCACGAAGCCCATTGTCAGCCCCATCACGATCTTCCAGCCTTCTTGAACATCTGCAAGAGGATCCGGAGTGCTCACCTCCATGCTCCTGTTGGTGGTTTTAGTTGATTCTGCCATTGAATGTTTCACTGAAAGCCAGGGAAACACTCATAAACATGGTCAGGATTGCAAGTCAAAATTGGAAAACAACCTCTGTCTGGCAGAGTCAACAATGCAAAGGAAATGCCACAGAAACATATCTACCCTAGAACTCTGAAATCAATGAACATGTACTTGTGTTACAAATTTCAATTTTCAAGGCTGCTTAGGTACAAGATTGATCGTTTGTTCCCATATCCCATCCAGAATGTTGCACACATTTACTGCTAGCATTGGGTAACACAGCAGGTACGCGCAAAAGTTATACCCGCAGATTACTGTCAAGTCAGTAAGGACACTAAACAGATGATCTGTTTATATCCTGCATAGGACAACAAGACGAATGCAAAGAAAGAAAGAAAGGAAGAAACTTTCATGCAGATAGCCAAGGATCTGTGGTCTTCGTAATCAAAACAAAGACTATCCGAAGTGCAACACTCCACACCATTAGCTCAGATCAAACCAAATTACGGCCATAGGGAACAGCGTGAAACCGAAGCCAACCAATGATAAGGAATATGGCTGTTGATAGTCTGCAGGCACAGAGTCCGGGATGCATCCCCTACGTCAACCAATGGTTCGAACTCCAAAACGCAAACCAAGCAGTGTAGGGATCTAAGAATTGAAGGAACGAAAATTCAGACGTCATGAGAGCATGGTTTGCTGCTCCTATGTTTAGGTCTAGGATAAATTTTAGCTGACAACAGACTGAATTACGTAAATCTTTGCAGACTGAGTGCACTCTACTGACAGATACTATTAAAACATTTCAATACTTGAGCCAGTATTCATTGCTCACCCTAGGGTCCACCTTTCACATGTTCCCATCCTCGATGACCCATATCTGTCAGTACTCCAAGGTAACATTCCCAGCTGAAAATGACACTAAAACCATGATGTTGTCAATTGAGAGTTTCATCAACTAGTTATCAACTATCCTTTTCCATCCCTCTCGATTAGTATCAACTCTCCAGAGGCAGAACTACAATCCAGAGACGTGGAAGAGGTGGAAATTGAGCATTGAATGTGATAGTATGCATACGAGACACCTCAAATGAACGGACCTGATGAAGGAACAAACTGCAGGTAAAGATGAGGTTGCTTTGCAAAGTTGGTGCTCCCCTCCCTGCAATCAACTGCAAACAAACACGTGTAACCACGTGCCCTCTCTATCTCTCTCTCCCTCTCTCTCTCTCTCAGTCACACACCCACACACATCTCGCTGGATTTTGTGAAAAAAATGATGTGTACGTTGGAAATCTCGTTGCTGTCTTTCCCGTTCTTTCTCTCAGCTCACACATGCTCTCCAGTGACCATTCCATAGTCGAACACTAGTGTGCAATAGTAAGCATGTTGATTTGACCGCGGGGGTGGTGGACTCGGGGCCCAAATCAACAGGTCAACGCCGCCAAAACTGAAATTGGAAGACCCTCATCAACCTTTCTTTCTCACTGTGGAAGAACAAGGTAGACCCATCTTCCCTGCCGCTTGTACATGACTTCTGAAAGGTGAAGCCCTTTGGGTTGAATCCATGAAGCCGGCAGGAATGGAACATGATTTGCACTCGTCGGAACCATGGTCGCTGGGACCAAGCGGTCAATGAGTCGGCCTCCACGATGGTTGTCAGAGAATCTCCTCCTCAGACTATTTCCTGGCCAGCCCGATTCAGATTCTGATGTGGCTCTGCGTCTGCTCCACGATCGTAGTTGCTGGAATGCATCCCTACAGTGTAGGCGCTGCAAGGTGGGCGCGGTCAAACTTTCCCACGAGCCGTTTGACTGTTAGGAAAATAAAGACACTTAAACAAACTTTCCTTTAACTTAAACTTTCTGCTTCAAAGAGTCAAATACCTACCTTTATAATATTAGGAACATAGGGTTGACCCCTTATGTAGTACATAGGGGGCCTGGCAGGCCAGTTATTGTAATTTGAGATAAGTACATACTTTTAGTTACATTTTTTACTTGGCTCCTCCATTGTTTACTGTACCAGGCATAGGTGCTTTTCTACTCATGTGCTTTCCCCAGTTCTTACCTATCTGGTCAAATACCCACAAGTAATAGAGGACCCTGCCTTCGCGGAGCCCACTATTTACTAATTTAGTAGGTAGTAAGTTAGTAGGTAGTAAGAGGGGGTTACCTTATATAGCCTCTCAGGGCGGTGGGACCCTTCTAGAAGGCCCTTGACACATGTCAACCCTACAAGCCTCCCTATTCTAAATTTGGCCTTCTTTTTTTGGACCCCCTCATCTCATTCCTTAATACACATGGCCTTCCTACATAAGCGCCCCACTCTAATTCCTGGCCGCAGTAATTCCTGGAGGGCCCCAATGAAACTGCTCTACATATGAAGAGGACTCTTTCATACATTCAAGGTAGATTTGAATCGATGAGCATTAAAATACCGAGCTGTCCGTTCATAGTCATCATAGAGGAAATAATCTTGATATACTTGACGGTTGTCTTCATTGGGGCATGGTATGTCAAGCACCTCACAAGTTGAAGATTCATATCTTTGCATACAAATGCATGGGACGCATACAGCTTAGTAGATTTAAGCATATATAACAAACAACTGAGCAATGGGTCTGGAGGGTGTTTTTCTGGCCTCGGTTGGATTAAACAAAAGGAATTATCATAAATATTTGACCCCTGTCTAAGGTTGAAAAGCTCATAGAACTTTTCAAACTCAAAATTTTGAAGTAAAAAGTTTACTTGATTGTTAATCATATTAGCAGATACTGGGCTTAAAAAAGCTTTAGTAAAAGATCTAGTAGAATCAAAGCAGTAAGCACTGAGACATTACCACTGTGCATCAATGCACTCAAGATAGGATGCTGAAAAGATGCACAACAAATTGTAAACATTCACTTCAGAAGCATCACATGTATGTTTGCACTAGATACTCTGAAGCTGACCCATCAGTGTCCTGAGACATTTGTTCTTGAGTTTTGACCTTGAATTCTTCGAAATAAAATAGTTGCCGTCACAGGTACTACAAATGGAGCACTGAGTCCTACTAACTTGTATTTGGCTTTATAGTATATGTGCAGATTTGGATGCCGGATTGAAACTGTTTAGAGAGCCCAATTCAACTGCATGAAACCTCCATGTGCAAAAATCAGAATGGACTATGACTACGGGGCTCCACGACTGGGGGAGCTTGCTTTGAATCTGTACTGGAAAACTGGCCCACCACACTTGAGTGGGGCAGATTTGCATCCCCTCTAGCCAAAGCCATCACATTCTCTAGCAAGTATTTCTTGGGAAGTCGCCCAACTATGTTACCTTCCTCATTCCCTTGTCTGTCAAGGAATGCAAAATGGGGTATGCCCTCCACCCCAAACTCATCCAGCTCCGGTTCCCATTTGGAATTGTCCACATTCAGCATCACAAAGTTGATGCGGTCCCTGCACCAATTTGAACTCAACCCATGATAATGATGTAGTTTAGGATACTGGGAACAACCGAAGAGAATGGATAGGCAATAAATAGCTGCGACAGACATGTTCACCACTCATGCAGACTATTGCAAGATTGCAGGCCTATGTAATGACCAGGATTTTGGTCGCAATTGGAGTTCGCAAGATGCAACATGGTGAACTGAAGTCCAATCTTATGAAGGACCAAAAAGAAATCATCCCTACTTCACACTGGGCGAATTCTTGTTAAGGAGATCTGAAGGGGAGAGATGTGAACAAGTAAAATGCTTTGCCATAGCACATGCCTTGCAGCTACCCGTCCAGTCAGACAGGACATTCCTTGTTGGGTTACATGATCCTGGAGCTCCCACATAGCTCTCCCATGCCAAGGATGTCCTATTGATGTGAGAGAAAAGAATGTACTCATGAGATGTTGGCGTAGCCTTGTGGCCATAGACCCTGTGCCCAGTTTGGGCAGATCGATGCAAGGAAAAAGAGAATGTATTTATAAGACGTTTGCTGTAGCCTTGTGGCCCCTTTTCCAGTTTGGGAGGGAAAAGAATGTACTCATAAGACGTTGTTTGCCATAGCCTTCTGGCCACTGACCCCGCGCCCAGTTGAGCGGAACACAAAGGGACAAACTACCTTTGTCAAAGGCTGACGCTGGTAGTATGACTTACCTTGGAACAGACAATTGATCCAAGTGTTCCAGATATCCTCTAGAAATCCCTTTACACAAGCATCAAAAGAGGGAAAAGAGAGAATTAGAGAGATGTTAAGCTTGTCCATGCAAAACAACAGAGAGTAAAGGCTGGCTGACCTACCTGTATTCCTCTTCCACGCCATAGACATCATGGGCCATTTCACGACAGACCTCACACCAATCAGCATAGAACTCCACTACTGTTGGTCGCCCGTTGGCCAATGCCTGATGCAAAACCCCAAATAAAACTTCAACCTAAAATCCTACCCTTAATGAGGCCCTAAAAACCTGTTCATTGATACTGCAACAACAGATACATGTACTCTCACCAGCCGTGATTTTCACCATGTCCGGACACCCTTCCCTTCTCTCAGGGAGATTTTAGTCAGCAAGCTCACAATACAGGAGTTTAGCTGTACGGTTACGGTCACCATAGCTTCCCCACAACAAGCTTACCTTGGCAATTTGTGCCAGGGAAGTCCTAGGAACCACCAGCCCCCACCTAGATCTAGCTGATATTCTGGATTTGATGAAGTAAAATGTAACAATAGATTGTGATGAGAACAATTGGTTACCTCCTCATAAGCAATAGCATTGGCTGTAAGCTGCCTAAGACCAGGGCCTGCACTCTCCAACCGCCCTGATGCAAACAGGCCCACCGCCACCAGCATTGAAGCCAAAGCTATAGCCTGATTGGTTTGTTTCGTGGGTCCAATCATTTGAAATCCTTGTTTCGTTCCCGCTCCCCTGTTACTTGCCCCCTCCTTCGGTGACTCTGGTGCTTCTGACACCTCCCGGTCTGTCTCCCCCTGCAAGCCAAGCAACAGTTGGACAGATTAAAACTTGGTGGGAAAACCTAAGTACTCAGCTCTTACTCATTACAAAGCACTCATTTCTTGCAGCAGTAATCCTGTGCAATTTGGGCACAAGTCATCCAGAAGCACAGGCGGAGATCATCTCTTGACACATTTGTGGCCAGTGGCAGCAGAACAGGGGTAAAAGACACATGGCAAAAAGAAAGACATTCCTAAACAAAGTTATTGTTGGCTGGTTCTAAATGCTCTAGCTATTTTGGATGAGATTGACACAACGAGAGGAAAGCAGATGAGAAGGTCAGGGGGGTTGCGAAACAGAGATAAGGAAGGTTCAGAATGCAGGTGGATTTCTCAGAAAGTCACAATGTGACAGGTATAGAGCTCAATCACCTGGTTGCAACATTGAGATGATGAACCTGGATCAGGCTCCTTATTTTCAGCATCAGGCATACACCTCCATTTTAATGTCTCTTTCTCTACTCTTTCACAGATGTGTAGCCTTCCTCTTTGGACCAACGCAAGCCCTTGTGAGGAAGGGTGCCAGCCAATCAGATGTCTGGTGGCTCTTTCTCCTAACAAATTTGTACTTGCCGAGCGTTTCTGTGGCCTGATTGAAGGCACATATCTCAATCCTCCTTGGATACAGCCAAGTGGCGCTGTGGCCAACATAGTGGGTGAACTGCATGTCATCCAAGCCCCAATTTCAACACAAGTTGTGGTCAACATTCCTCAAGTGCTAGCTAGAAACTCAGCAGTACCAGTAGAGCTACCATGAAGCCCCACTTTGGACCCAAATAACAAGAATGTTTCTCAGGACACACTTGTCCCGGACACTAACCAATGTTAATTTTATTCAGTGCCTTGCAGCAACCTTCCCTGGCAGTTCTCATGCCCAGAACCTGTTAGATGTTCAATCCTGACAACTGCGATACGGGAATGTCGAAAAATAGAGGTAACTTTCTGTTAAAGGCATCATTTGTGCTGAACGTCAGTCAGTGATTCAAATCCAGTGCCTTGCTACCTCCCAGGAGAATGGTTGTCCAACATTGACAATGTATCCAGCTGTGAAATTTTAATACCACCGCATCAATCTACACTCAACCACAACCAGAGGTAATCTCATTTTAGTGGTCATCTGTGCTGAAAAATAACCAGGACTTCAAATTTAATATTCCCTGGCGAAATGGCTATCACAGCAACTGTTGCGCCCAGATTATTTCCTTGAGGTAACAGTGAATACTGTCTATTCGCTCTGGTCAGAGATCTAGTACTGTCATCCAATTCAGAAAATTACCTACTCCTCTTCACTATTCCTGCAGTGTTCAAGCATATTCAGCCTTGGCTTGGAACAGAATTGAACATCCCACACAATTGGCAAATTCCATCACCTATATGATAGCACTATTCTATGATAGATAGGTATGTTTAGGTGCAGTTATTCTATCACATTCTACAACTGTTTCCAAATAATGTCCTCCAGGATTGCAACAGCTGCTTTTGCAACTAGTGAAAGCTTGCTGACCCAATGATCCGACACCAGTACGTAGCATATATGTTGACACCTTGTCCCTAATCAGATGACGCATTCAATCTGTCCACAATAGGCAGACTCTCAACCCCGTCCTTTCTTCATTTTAAAGCAGGTTACTCTTTCAGAACTTCAGTCATACTTGAGCAACGGCGCCCCCGCCTCCTGTAGGATCTCAAGCTTGCCTATGTAGAGTGCCCATTTGAAAATCAGGGCAGCATGAAAATCGCACTCGCTCACATATCCGTAGTTGCCTTCGCTGGAGAACAACCTTGAGTCCTATACCCAGGAAGGACACTCGAATTCATACTTGAAACGGGATTTTACAGAGAAGACCAAGAAGAAAATAAGACAGAACTGAGGATAAATGCTTGGCGAAAGGTACCCAACAATCCAGTAGACCCTACTTACGGAGGAGAATGAGGTCCAAAGCATATGCAAAAAGCTGTAGCACAAGAGCTGCAGTCCGTCCACCTCCGTGGCCGTGTCAACTGAGCAAGCTACCCACCTTCAGCCACATATTTGGCCACTTACAACGGTTAACTTTTCCACGTGCCTGTAAGGACTTGGTAAAACCATAGCTGGGAGCTGCAACAAGCAAGTTCTAGCACCCATTACACCCAAAACTATCCAGTATGTCAATTGATCCAAGGCCAGTTGCTGTAGTCACAATTCTGGGAAATGAAACACAATGAAACACTGAAGAAAAAGAAGAAGGAGAGGATCGAGAACTGGCATCTCACTGAACGAGAGGAAGCAGACGATGCTGAGAGAAGAACACAAAAACCATGGGAGAGAAGAACTACCCAACAGTCCAAATAACTACCTGAGGCGTGCGATGGCTCGACGTGAACCCACAATTGAGAAGAAGGCGAGCTTAGGCCCAATCTGCGCTCAAACTGCTCTACTTACGCTGGGCCACAGATGGTGGCTCACAGTCTGAGTGGGAGTGAGGTGTTCACCCATTGTACATGTTGTAAATAAAGTCTTACAGGGTTTCATCATTGTCACACTACCTACCTCCCATCAGGCGGTCCACAGTTCAAATTTCCTTTCTTGCGATAACTTTGGCATTCATTGAGCAACTCAGTTCATACGTAACCTTCTCTCGATATCCAACCCTACCATCCCCAATGTTACAATGTTAGTCTTCGGATGCGTCACGGAAGGCGAGGTGTATTTGTTGAAGGACATCCGATGTGGAAACGATTTGGGCGATTTGTTTCCACCGACAGAAGAAGTCCCTCTTATGCGGAATTCTCTGGCTTGGGTTTTTGTGCGAGGATTTTCTGCATGATCGACGCTACGGTGGAATGAAATTCACGGAAGCTGGAATCAATGTTGCGTCTCATCAGTGTCATTGGAAGAGTCCGAAGCTTTTTAGCTTGATTCTCAGCCAACATCATGAGGAGACGGGTGATGGTGTTACTGAAGCGCAGTGCATATGACCTTTATGTTGCCCGACATAATGACCCCAATATCACTTCCCTTCTCTCCAATCAACTGGTAAGTGGGTCCCTTTGTCCCCTTTCCGCTCTCTGGAGATCGCTCTCATGAACTCATGGTCTTGAAGTGCATATAGTTAAGGTTACAGTTTCGAGGTTTGGTGAATTCTAGCGTCCCTTCGCGGTGGGTTCATGTAAAAGAGATGTAACCATCCCAGTCGATCTCTTGCATTACGTCAGTGATGCTTCCCGTAATGGATACAATGACTGAAGTGCCCCCTAAGTTTGACTGCACCCTCTTCATCAAGGCTGGGGCAGAAATAAATCTAGTTAGTTAGGGACAATTGTGGCCTGGATATATGTAAAACTGGTTGGTCCACAAAAGCGATCTCAGTGCAGCTTAATTATTGAAGGTGTTGGGGTTTTAGCGCAGCTAAGGGTTCATGATTTACGATTAAGATTGCAAACTCTCTGCAAATGGACAAGCATGGGTGTCTAATCTGCGGTGTTCAAAATTTTGAAGACAGTTTTTTTACTTTTAAGCGAATGCTTCTCGCTGACAGTTGTCAATGTTACTTTTTGTTGTGTTCATCTAGAAAGGTAGGCTACCATTTGACTTAAGGTGTGGGCACGAGAAACTGGACATGTGGCTTGCATGGGGGATGCAAAGTACACAATTTTCTACGAAACATATGATATGAACATTGCAGTCAGATTTCTGTCCAAGCCAAACTAGAAAGGGTGAAATACTTTACTGTGATGTCTTGATTGGCTCTCTGTGGTCAAACAGGTGACCTTTGCTCTCATTCTAGGAGGGGTCTATGGCCACAAGGCAATGGCAAACAACGTTTTATGAGTACATTCTCTCACGTTAGGGACAGACAAAGAAAATAAGTAAGAAAGTTCTGAAAATATGTAAGAATTGTGGTTATCTTGCATGGCTGTAAGTCCAAAAACTATTTGTCAGGACTGGCTACTTTGATGCTCTTGGTGGTGGTTCCTCAGAAGATAATGTTCAACAGACCTCCCAATTAGACGTCCACTGTATTACCTATACATCTTTTAGTGTGATGCTCATTTCACTGTATGTCTGATTTTCAGTTTTGGCATTGTCATGAACAGTATTTTGGCTCAAACCAATACGTTCGACCAACTTCTATAACATCACAGTGAATGTAGGTGCACCTTCCACATCGCACTGGGAGTATGGTGCTTAACTTTCTTGTGATGCAGGTGGCAGGCAATTTATCAGACAAGCAAACCTTGTTTGACCAGGCCACACAGGTGTGCTGCAATCTGCTCATAATTCCAATGCCAGTAAATCCCAATCACCATCTAACACATGAGCACAGGACAGAGTGTAGCAGCTATTATCAGGAGTCAAAGTCCACAGGTACTAAACCACAAGGATTTCAAATCTCAAACATATATTATCATGCAAGTATTGCTGATATTTGACAGAGCGGGTTACAGAATTGGTAAAGCCATATTAGACACCGCGGAATTCTGACTGCTATTCTGGGGCTTCAGTAGGGTGGATTTTGCGTTAACATTCAACTGTGGGGTGGACAGGTGGTGGGCAACCTGGCAGATAGGCACCGTGTACATGAATGCACACTTCAGGCTTGTAGAGAAGCACTTGACCGACGCCAAGCCCACATCCAGTATGAGACCAGGGTCCGTGACACGCTGGATGCTCCAATCCGGGATGTGGACCTGGTGATCACTATAGGTGGGGATGGCACACTCCTGCAAGCCAGCCACTACTTGGATAGTCTAACCCCAGTATTAGGGGTCAACTCTGACCCCACCCAGTTGAATGAGGTATTACTTCTGATGGCTGTTTGCTGTTGAAGTTACTTTGAGAAGTTCTAAATTCCTTGGATCCATGGATCGCTTGACAACGTGTACCTAATCTCCAGTTTAAAGGCACTGAGATGTCTATGCATGGTATTGTAGACAAGGCTTACTGGTCTAGAAGGGTTGGTACACCATTGGTACGAGGCTTGCCTGAGTGTAGTGGAGGGATGAAAGTAGTAGGATGACTCTGTAGGTGCTCAGAAGGATGTCATATGGCTGTGGTTGAGGGACAGGTAGAGGATAAACTGAAGGAATTTGATGCAACTCGGAGTGCAGGTCACTTTTGTGCTGCAACTGCCAACGATTTTGAGCAGGTTGTTCACGAATACACTGCAAGTGTTTTTAGAGACCATGGTGTTGGCCACTTGTTAATTTACACAAAGCTTTAATCTTAGTCTAGGTAATATTGGACAAAAGCTTTAGTGTGATGATTGAGGAATGAACATCAAATGCATCTCAACATTTGGATAACTCGATAGTCACACAGTGATCCTGGGTCTGTGATATTTAATTGCAGTCAGGAAGCTGAGTACATGAATTTTTGTAAGAGTGTGCAATTTGCTATGCAATGGGTATATCTTTTCTTCAAGACACTAAATTGAGTAAAAAACATGTAGATGCTGTTTTCCACTGAGGTATTAAAAGCACCAAGTTGTAGTTCTTAACCAAAAAAAAGTATCTGGAGATTAATCTGCTAATTGTATTCTCTTTGGTCTCCATATTGGGGAATTGGTTACATCTTTTGAGAATTCTGTGCACTCTTGGGAGGTCAACTTCATATACAATTGCTATGTGCCAGGTGCTGGATGAGATTTTGGATGGGACACGCAAACCAGTGGAACTACAGAGAATCTCTACGATTATTGATGGTGTCAAATTCCAAGTGCCAGCTCTGAACGATGTGTTGATGGCCCACCCCAACCCAGCTGCTGTTTCCCGCTGCACTTTCAGGTATGTAGTACTCGTCTAGCATAAATGAGTCTAGCTTACGAGAAGCAGGGGACACTACAAATTGCGGTAAAAACCAGACTTTCTTTTTATTAATTTCTTGGATCCCACAGATGTCCAAGAGGTACGATGGAGAACATTGTAAATGGTGTAAATACGTAAATACCCCTCTTTCGGCAACCCTAGTGGTTAAGCATGTTGTTGCATATATTTCTCACAAGGCAACTGCCATTCAATATCTGTTGGTGGCATTCATGCAACCCCCATCTAGTAAGCCTCGAAAATGGAAGTCAGCTTCTAACCTGACTTTGCTTACAGGTGAGAACCATCTTTAATTAAATTTCATGATCTCATTCCCTTTTGGAATGCGTAGGAGTCAAGCATCCTACTAGGGAATGATGTATGAAATTGACTTAATGTATGAAACCCAGCCTACTCCACAGTGTATTTATGTTTGGGAGTTCACTTGAGAATACATGGATGCTGCTTCACAGAGGCTGGACGAAACATTAAAGAGTTAAAAGCTCTTCAGATGACTCTTGATTTTATTCCTGGGATCTCAGCTCAGTTTGTGGGATGTGTATAGCATCGTAAAGGAGGGCACTGGCGACCCCGTATCGCCCATTATCCATTCACGCTCAAGCGGCATCCGGGTTTGCACTGCTGCAGGTTCCACCGCAGCAATGAAGTCAGCTGGGGGCAATCCAATGCCCTTGATGTCAACCTACCTGCAATACATGGTTAGAGAACCCAATTCCCCACATCCAAAGCTTGAGAGCCACGTGCGTGGCTGGATTAGCGCTGATGAAGCTTTGCATGTTTACTGGAGGAGCCGACAAGGAATGATCTATTTTGACGGATCACACCTCTGTCACCCTCTTAAGTTTGGTAGCAAGATTGAAATATCATCCTCTGAAGCCCCTGCATTGCGAGTTTTTACAGATACGCAAAAGTGATTGATGCTTCTCCTTTGGTTGGTGCAGTTTGCATGCTTGGCTTGAATTTGGAACTTGCTTTGGAATTTGTAGTATCTGTGGGAGATTCTGGCCTCCTTCAAGATGGAAGCTCGATTCCACTTAAGCACTCACTAATCACTCATAGCACGATGAGTATTGGAATGTGGATGGAGCCATCGGCATGTAAATTTCAGAGATGGGGATTGGATGTGCGGGCCTTACAATGTCTTCCACTGAAATCTTGAGAGACTTTGTATAGTTTGCCACCGGACCAGGAATCCTTAGGGGTGTGAGAAAAACCTCTCAAGCAGGTCAGTGTTCATTGTGGTGGACCTACTGTACCCAGATTAGAAAATGAGTTAAATTGGGAAAGGCTAGGAAGTGCAAATCCTTGCCTCTTCATATGCCTTCTTACCACTGTAGCTGGAGGGTTAGTACTCCATGGTCACATTGAAGAGCTTTTAAAGATTAAAACATACAAACCAGGACAACTTTGAAGACATCTGGAAGAAGCATTTGAAAGCGGAAGGAAATGAGAAAGAATGCTGTCTCACAACTTGGAGGGTTTGATCTTAGAGTACAAGACGAGGATGTACAGAAGGAGGCTCCGAGTACAAGTAGGACAACAACATCAAATAATTCCAGATGATGCTGACACAGGAAGTCCTCGTGCAGGTAAGCAGTTCTCTGGCTCTCAAAGCTGAAGGCCTCAGGCTAAGGCAGTCCCTGCACCTGCCCTCTTAGTGCATAGGACAGGAGAATAAGCTGGAATCATACACTAGACACATTGGATTAATTTGAAGCCTCACAAGGTGTGCTCTTCCAGCAGACATTCTTGATCCATAGGGTATGCTACCTGGGAGTAGCCCAAGGCCACATGAGGGATGTGGAGAATTCTTATTGAGGTAGGAAGGTGAGTTGATGCTGTTATCCCCGATAACTTAAGGAATTGAGCAATCTGGTTGCATGTTCCCTGCACAGGGACGCTCGTGAGATTCTCACTGATGAGCATGTTCTCATCTTGCTTTGTGCGATTCATTACTTTCACCGGAGGACCAAAGGGCCCATGGGGTACAGTACGATAGCACAAACTTGTGCGAAAGAAACAGTTGCACATGAGAGTCATCAAGAAATTGAACCATGAAGACAGAGGGCCTTCATGGCCACCAGGCATTTCTGGTCCTTAAGTAGTAAATGCCTCTGCTAGAAACAGAGAGAAATGGCATGGTAGGATGGAAGCTCTGCAGGAAGTCTCCAGGGAAGCTTGTATCCTGGGGCTCCTGATCCCAAAAGACTCTTAACCAATTTGTGCAACTATGCTGGGTTCCGCCACTACTGTCAGTGGCCTGTCTCACCTTGGGAAGCAAGGATCCAGCAAAGTATGCAGATCTTTGCTTATGAAAGGCTTCATTATGTTGTCTGGGTTGATTCCAACTTTTGGTTCTGGAGCTGCTCAAGTTTGATTTAGCTAAGTTTGATTCCATTTTGGGATCTTTGGTTGCCTTTGTGGCTTCTTGACCTTATGGTTTTTTTCGCTCTACTGAGCAGGCTATGTGAAGGGGTTTTCTATTAACTTCAATGAGCATAACCCCAGCCCAATGGAAATGGGAGTCACCATCTGGGAAAGTCTCAACATAGTTTGCAAGACCTTGGCTGGAAACCCTGATGCTTGTTTCACTGAGCATCACCAATTCACCAATAATCTCCGCAAGAGCACACCCCATTCTGGAAATGATGAAAGCGACTGGCATCCCTGGCCACAATTTCTCTCCCAACGATCTTTGAGATGAACTTGGTGGCAGTGTGGCAGTCACCACAAACCCGAAGATTCTTGATTATGCGGATAGGTGTTCCAGGAGGTGTGCTGATGAGACCAAAAGCAATGGCCAGCTTTTCACTGTGATGGCAAAGAGCTTGTTCCTTCTGCCACTGATCCACATCATGCAGTACAAAGTGTGTGTCAGGCACATACCCTGCCTCCTTCATCTGCCTAGTCAATTTATCCAGCTCAGCATAGATTTCCTCTGTTTGTGGGTGTGATCTATCTTCTACAACAAATGTATGTAGTCTGTTCTTGACCTCAATCCGGCTGAGTGCCGGCTCCTTCTTTACACCTCTGTTCTCCATCACTTTTCTCACCTTTGCTACATCACTCCACCTCCCAGCCACAGAATAGATATTAGAAAGCATAGTGTACACAGTGGCATTTTGTGGGTCCAACTTGAGGATACATTCTGCAGCCCGTTCTGCTAGCCCTACATTGCCCTGAATTCTGCAGGCACCAAGCAAGACTCCCCACATGGCGGCATCTGGTTCAAATGGCATATTGTTGATAAGGTCCTCTGCCTCATCCAACCACCCTGCACGGCCAAGAAGGTCAACCATGCAGCCATAGTGCATGCCTGTTGGTGCTATTTCATAATCTTGAATCATGGAATGGAAGTAATGATAGCCTTCATCTACTAGGCCAACATGGCTGCAAGCAGAGAGAACACCAATGAATGTGACCTGATTAGGAGTAACCCCTTGCCTTTTCATCTGCTCAAAGAGTTGAAGGGCCCCCTTGCCATGCCCATGCTGAGCATATCCAATTATCAAAGCAGTCCATGAGACCACATCTTGCTCTAGGATTTTGTCAAACACTTGCTGTGCATCCCTGAGACTCCCACACTTGGCATACATGTCAACAAGAGTATTACAAACTTGCACTTCGGACTCAGATCCAGATTTGATGAGGTGGGCATGGACCCACTTGCCCTCTTCCAGGGCTGATAGGCCTGCGCACGCATTCAGGAGGCTAATGAACGTCACCTTGTCAGGCTTGAAATCTTCTCTTTGCATTTTGTGGAAGAGTTGGAAAGCATCCTCACAACGACCATGTAGAGCAGATCCTGCAATCATAGTATTCCATGAAATCACATCTTTATGAGGCATGTTGTCAAACACTCGGCACGCATCCACCAGACTCCCACACTTGCAGTACATGCTGACAAGGGCATTCCCAACTTGGACATCTGACTCAATTCCAGCTTTGATAATGCCTGCATGGAGCTGCTTGCCCTCTTCCAGAGCTTCTGGGCAGACACATGCCTTCAGAATGGTAATGAAAGCAACTGCATCCGGCTGAGGCATTTTCTGAAACACTTGCTGCGCATCTGTGACACTCCTGCTCTTGCAATACATGCTGACAAGGGCTGTGCCAACTTGGACATCAGACTCCAATCCAGCTTTGATGATAGCCGCATGTAGCCACTTGCCCTGTTCCAGGGTTACTGGGCTGGCGCAGGTATCAAGGATGCTAATGAAAGTGACCTTATCTGGCTTCACACCTTCTCTTTCCATTTGCCGAAAGTACTCAAAAGCCTCCTTAGCTTGATCATTCTCAGCAGATCCTGCAATTATCAGATTCCATGAAATGACATTTCGATCAGGCATTTTCTCAAACATCCGGCGGGCATCCACCATACTGCCACACTTGCAGTACATGCTGACAAGGGCATTGCCCACTTGAACTTCTGATTCCAATCCAGCTTTAATGATGTCTGCATGTACCCACTTGCCCAGTTCCAAAGCGCTTGGGCTGGCACAAGCATTGAGGACACCCATGAACGTTATCCCATTTGGCTTCATGCCCACTCCTTGCATATTCTGAAGCAATTCAAATGCTTGTTCTAGATGCCCTTGCAAACCTAAGCCTGCTATCATCGCATTCCATGAGATCACATCTCGATTTGAAATTTTTTCAAAGACTTGGTGGGCATCCACAACACTCCTGCACTTGCAAAACATAGTTACAAGGGCTGTCCCCACTTGTACATCCGACTCAAATCCAGCCTTGATGATGCTTGCATGGAGCTGCTTGCCCTGTTCAAGGAGTTCTGGAATGGAGCATGCATTGAGGATGTTAATGAAAGTCACTTTGTTTGGCTTCATGCCTTCTCCTTGCATTTGCTTAAAGAGGTCAAACGCCTTTCCACAATGCCCTTGCTGGGCAGATCCTCCAATCAAGGCATTCCATGAGACCACATCTCGCATAGGCATCTTGTCAAACACTTGATGCGCATCAACTACCCTCCCACACTTGCAATACATGCTGACTAGGGCATTACCCACTTGGACTTCTGACTCCAATCCAGCCTTGATGATATCTGCATGGACCTGCTTGCCAGGTTCCTGAGCTGCAGGGCTGGCACATGCATGGAGGATGCTAATGAAAGTGAACTTGTCTGGCTTCACACCCTCTTGTTGCATTTTCTCATAAAGATGAAATGCCTCTTCACCATGCCCATTCTGAGCACATCCTGAAATCATCACATTCCAGATGTAGAGATTTCTTGCAGGCATTTTGAAGAACACTCGTTGCGCATCCACCACACTCCCACATTTGCTATACATACTGATAAGGGCAGTCTCCACTCGGACATCTGACTCAAATCCAGCTTTGATGATGCCAGCATGGAGTTGTTTGCCTTGTTCCAGAGCTGCTGGGTTGGCACATGCATTGAGGATGGTAATATAAGTGACCCTGTCGGCCTCCATGCCTTTGCGGTGCATTTGATGAAAGAGTCTGAAAGCCTCCTCACCATGACCATGCTGAGCACAGCCTGCAATCATTGCGGTCCAGGAGGCCACATCTGGCCGTGGTATTCTGCCAAAGACTTGACGTGCATCCACCACACTTCCGCACTTGCAATACATACTGACAAGGGCAGTCCCCACTCGAACATCTGATTCGTATCCAGCTTTGAGGATTGCCGCATGGAGCAGCTTGCCCTGTTCCAGAGCGGCTGGGCTGACACATGCCTTCAGGATGCTTATGAAAGTGACTTGGTCAGGCTTAGCGCCTTCTCGTTGCATTTGGGTAAAGAGTTCAAATGCCTCTTCGAATTGCCCTTCCTGAGCAAGTCCTGCAAGCATCACGGTCCACGAGATCACGTTCCGTTCGGGCATTTTGTCGAACACTTGACGCGCATCCTCAAATCTCCTGCACTTGCAATACATGCTGACTAGAGTGGTTCCGAGGAAAATGTCCGGCTCGAATCCACTTTCCAAGATGTGGGTGTGGACCGCTTTGCCAACTGCCAATTCTTTTGCCTTACCACACCCTCGCAAGAGACTTGCACATGCCTCGGAATATGCCCGAAAGCCTTGTTGCTTTATGAGATGCAGAATGTGCACTACCTCTTTCAATCGGCCCTCCTTGCACAATTTACTCACATCCCCACCAGGTCCACAAATATCCGCCTTCCATAGCTCCCCCTCTCGTCTTCGCCTTCGCCCTCCATTAGACAGAGTAGCGAATGTGGCCGTGCAAATACTTCTTCTCTTGCCCCTATTCAGATACCCAACAAACAACCAGCTCTGATTCAAGCCTTGATTGTCCACCGTGCATGATAAAAACGTGTACCTTGAGCACATTTTTCTGGGCACTGAGCGTCCTGTGTGCAGATGCATAACTCTTTCCATCCTCTACCCGAGACATTCAGGCGAACGGCGGAAACACACAGAGTGCCTGGCGCTTCGAGCTGGACCATGAAGATCAGAAGTGCAAATCCTGTGAGATAATCAGAGGTAGCTTTGCGATCATGAACTCTGCAAAGACAACACACCCACACATCCTCACACAAATTTCTGCAGTTTGCAAACCCGATTGCATCTGTTTCGAGACCTTGAAATACAAGAGGAATTTGAGAACTCGTTGGCTGTCGTCATCTTGTCATCCGTGTCCTCGTGAGCATTCCATACTCGCTAAAAGCAGGTGTGGCAGATTCTGCCACTTTTTCGGCCTAATTCTCAGGCCGAATCGGCCACCCAGGGCAGAATCGGCAGGAATGGCCGATAACGCTCAGAGGACGGGAGACCTACCACCGATGCCCATGTCATCAGCCCACAATTCGGCAGTCTGTCAACGCAGGCACTTTGCCCCGTTTATATCCTCTCCGGGGCTCTGAATCTGGGCAATCGATATGGGATAATCGAACCTCAATCATATTGCGCCACGTAGCGGCGAGAATCCGCCACACCTGCTTTTAACGCCAGTGAACGGGCCGCGTTGGCCGACTCTGCCCTGTGCGCGGCCATAGGGCTCGCCCAAAGGCCGCTTACAGGGCAGAATCGGCCAAACACGGCCCGTTCTCTAGTACTTCCCAGGATGCCAGCAAGACAGTTGGATCTACCGGTAGCTGACCGGCAGAAACCGGCAACCGGGGAATCAGGCTGCAAAATCAAATGAGAGCTGGCAATGTGCTCTCTACCTTTCGAGGCCTTTCGCGAGACTATCTCCTCAGATTGCCTGCAGTGTGTGCTAGGAATGTTATCAATCTGAATCTCGCATTTTAGTTGCTGACGTCTGGGACGTATTGAGTCGTATCTTGTTGGTCAGGAACTGGCGTGAGTGGAGGCTCTCGATTGTTTCGAATTTCTGGTAAGAACGTGATCATTGTTGCATCGTTTGGCCAGCAAGTTCCATTTCTTCTAAGTTTCTGTGGTCCTTGGGTTGCCATGAACGTTGAAAAAAGTGGGTGTATTGACGCTACATTGGTCAGCCTCTTCATCCTCTTTGGGAGTCCTCTTTGTTTGCATTGCTATCAGGGGATCTGGCTCTTTTGCGTTCGATTTCTAGTAGGATTTGATCTCAGTGGTTACAAGTTTCAACTCCCTTCTTTCGGCAAGCGACCATTCTTAGTGTCATTGCTCGTTGGAATTTCGTTTACGATGGACGCCCAGCATCTCGGACCTCATGGGCTGGGCAGACAGGGAGACCGAAATTGGTTAAACAACAGTTGTTTAAGCTTTGGTTATTGTCTGATTGCAGGATTTGCCTTGACATTATGGAGGTCAGGTCAAGGAAAGGGAGATGGGAATTGAGGAAGTGAGACACAGTGTGAGTATATCCAGGATAGGGCCTGTAACACATGGTGCAGGTCCCATGAGCATCTGCAAGCAATCACACAGGGGCTTGAATCACAGAGAGAAAGGTTATATCTAGTAGAGTCGGTGGCTAGAGGGAGGCACTAAACGACTTTGTGGAAGCAGGGTGTGATAATCCAGTCCTCAACCACAGAGGTGGCAACCCATTTGGAGATGAAGAATGGAAGTGCAATACAGATGGAGATATTGGGGCAGGGCTTGCAGTGGGGGCCAGATCAGGACGATATAGAAGTGCATTTCACACCCTTGTACAGTTGGTCCATGGATTCATCACTCACTAGGAGGGATCCCATTCACAAGGCTGGGCACTGGCAGGCATTCAGATCAAGGATATGTCACAGGAGCCCCGTGTGCAGATTTCCAGTGTTGAGATCATGGTGGTCTGTCATTATGATCAGCGTTCTGAGTGCTGGTCTGTCTTGTGCAAGTGGGCATTATACAACAGTTATCTGGGAGATAATGCCGAATTCAGCATCAAATCACCTGAGTTCCATATACCAAACAATACAGCAGGCAGCTTTCCATGCTTTCAAACACCCCAAAACAGGAAAGATTTTCAATGCCACTGTTCCCACATTGGTTGGGAATGTGACCATACAGACTGTTAGACTCCGCACACGCAAACTGAAAAACAGAGGGTTTATCCTCGGCGAATTCAACATTCCAATTGGGTGTGAGGTTGATGGTCCCCATCTTGTAAGAGTGGTCTTGGTCTATCAAAATTTTGGGAATTTGTCCGTTTTTTCCCCGCCCATTGGAGGTCAAGAACTGGTGAGCCCTGTGCTTGGTATCATGGCCTACGACGGTTCAAATCTCAATGCAACAGGTCCCCTGCCCCCACTGAATGTGTTTGTGACAGCAGATCCAATAAGAGTGACCATTCCATTCAACTCTCCAACCTCTCCAACCGAACCCCTTTTCTGTGCCTCATATTCCATCAGTGGGGCAGCCAACACTAGTGGGTTGAGCTTGATGCCAAATACTTGCTCCTTCACACACCTTGGAAATTTTGCTCTAATAGGTGAGGCACCGACTCCAGCTCCAGCCCCATCCCCAGTTCTTTCTGTGGCTTCTAAGCACCGATCCAATGCATGGAAGATTGCTGTTGTATCAGTCTTGGGTGTGGTGTTGTTCATGGTGATACTCTCATTGTTAACCATGGTCGCCCTGCATTACAGGCAAAAACAGTGGTTTGCAAAATTGCAGTATCATGCCGAGCATGGAGAGACTCATATACGTCTTTGATTGGCAACAGTCGGGCACCAGCTGCAGGAAGCATTCGTACTCGACCCACACTGGAACATTTGATGGCTTCCTAACACAGCTGCAAATAGAGGTGCAAGGTGCAGGAGACTCAAGTTTATTGCTGAGGAATTCCCAGTTGGATTGTTAGCTACATTTGGCTGTGAGGCATCATATGACCGAGGCATCAATCATCTGCTGCATTTGGTTATTGCTCGAGTCCTGTTGAGAAACTTTCAAAAGGGGGCCTCTCCACAAGTTCAGAGCATGACAAAGCAAAGTCGCCTGGATTGCTTTACATCTTCTGAAGTGTGCAGTGATGACGACAATGTCATCGCTCTTGTGCCTATGGCTCTCCTGCAGGAAAGGATTGCAGTCATTTAGGTGGGTCTTTTGAGTTAGGATGAATGCTGAGTTCATTGGTGGAGGTACAAGTTTGGACATAATGCACAAAGACCAATCCATTCTTTGGTCTGTCTGAAATAATCTTCTGGAGGCAGTGATACATGCTTTCAGTCATGACCATTCATTCTTATAGGTAATTGTTAGCATCTCTGGCTTTGCACCTGGGAACTACTCACATTTATACCATAACTTTCTTCAAGAGGAAAGCAAGAGAGAGAGAAAAGGATGGAGTGTAAAGGAGAGTCGGTTATCAGGTCACTTATCAGCATTGTCCTCTCTGTAATTCAAGATTCATGACATCTCTTGTGGCTCCATGTCACGCTGTGCTTTATTTTGTTCTGGTTGTGAGTCAAGATTTGTATGACCCTGCGGCTCGAATTGAGGGGCAGAAAGCAACTGTTTCAGCCCATGATGGAGAGGCTGTGAGAGCAGATTCGTGAGAGAGTCCAAAAAGCTGCAAGAATACATAACGCCGGATCAGTTGACATCAGATTGCCAATTATTATTTTCTGGCGTGTCGGTTTGAGCATTCCGACTATTTGTCATGCTGTTTCTCCTCCACCTAGATTCCTCACAATCTCTCATTTAGCTCACCGTGCAGGCAGGCCTCCATAACCTTTGATAAAATACCTACTACTGCTGTCAGTTTGAATCCTCGCATGGCATGATGCTTTTCTTCACTCACACCTGTCAGCAACGAGTTCGTTAGGCCCAGCCCTAGCTGTTTCGAGAGTTAAGCAAACTTACATTCAGACCTTAAGGTTACAGTATCTTAGTAAAATAGTGCAGGAGCTGAGTGAAGGAGGACACGGACGTCGAATAGATCGCACATAGAAGGAAAACTATTTTGTCCAAAATTGGCATAGTTTCTCCTGGGGGATGGGGAAGAACAATATGAAACCTGGATGGCTCCGCTCAAAACTTAACAGGTAACAACATTTTCATTTCGATACCTTTCTCCCGTATTTATGCAAAGCTGGGGAGCCACCTGATCCCTCTGTGCGCAGACAGAAGAAGCAGTGAATCGATGAATAGCTTATGTTGCCGTTGACATCCATCCCGATGCTGGCGATGTCACCCTTCGTGTAGTAAGATCTGCTTCTAGGTTTTGGATGTGCAGCGCTAGTTCGTGTCCGGAAGGTGTGCGAGATGCTGAATTGGATGCGATCAATGTGTGCCTCTTCCAGATTCCTTGTCGAGTATAGGGCCGTGGAGCAGCTGCAGTTGCAGTCTAGGGATATTGAACTGTGGACGTTGCATTCTGATCCCAGTTTACACCGAGTGGAGCAGTCATGAGGAAAAGCACAGAAACAGGTTATGGGAGAAACGATCACACATTAAGCAGGCCTGCTGGTGAATTTACGCACAGCGATCTTTAATCGGATGACAGTTACTCATAACCATCTGCTCGGAGAGGTTGGACCTTATATTCTGGTATGATTTTAGTACATTTTGGATTTTGAAGTAGGCGCGGCTTGCAGTTTGGTCTGGCATTGAAGAGATCTGAATTTCGTGGTTCGTTTGGAATGAAATACACGTCAATTGATTCAAAGCTTTGTACCAAATCTTGTACAATATCCAGGTAACTCGTATTGGAATCTGATTTGACTGCTCATTTAAACTCAGAGGCAAGTTAAGGAATTGAAGCGTTTTTAGCAAATCCCGGACATGCACTGTACCATAATGCAACGGGGATTAGTTCTGGTCCCAGCTGTATGAATAGATATGATGTACGTTCTTCGGGTTTTTCCTTGAAAATAGAAATAGAGGTGTCATTCTCATGTTTGTTGCAGGGGGGAAAGTGCACATCGAAATAGAGACCATTTAGTGGAGACGCACGAGTCTTTGCTCGCAATTTCATGGAATTTGGTTTATTGGCTACAAAATCAACTAGATCAATGTGAAGGCAAGGATACCAGCTCGGCAAGAATGGATTCCCAACAAGATACTGAAGGTGATGGTTTCAAGCGAGATGAAATGGTGGTGCAACTTGTCTCCATGGGTTTTGAATTACCTTTGGTTCTAGAGGCTGTCAGCAGTATGATGTCCGGCACATTGAATGATGCCGTTGACTACCTCTTGGCTGAGAAACGACCTCATGGTGAACGAACTGGAAATTTCAGTCAAGAATTTGGAGGCTCCCAGGAAGGCCACCAAAAGACAGGAAAAAAACGTAACCAAATGATTAGTTCCTTCTTTGAGAGTAAAGGAAAGATGAGCAGAAGGAAGAGGAGGGATAGCCCTATTCAAGAGGTCACTATCTCACAGAAAGCTGAGGTCAAGAGAACCGAAGTCCCTGATGTTGGGACAGTGAAGTCTTATAAGACACAGATAAAAGAGGAATCCTATCAAAAATTTAACCATCTGGAGAAGAAATGCATTGAAGACTTTGAAGGTGGGAGCCATGTTCCAATCATATGCAGTGAAAGTAACACACAGGGTTTTTGGGTACAACAGAGTGAGTGGGAGGGCTTTGGTGCCGAACCTTCAGACGCCCTAGATGCAGCTTCGGAAGACATTTTCCGTTCAGAAGAAAGCCATGGATTCACAGGTCAGCAGTCAAATACTTCACAAAGTCCTGCCAAGAAAACCTTGATCATTGGGGAAACGCCATTGCCCCAGTCACAGAGATGCCAGGCACTTTCAGGTGTTGGAACAGTTGCTTCAGATAGTGGTGCAGAGACTCCATCATCTCCTATTCGAAGGTTCATTGGCTCTGATCTTTCTACATCACAGGCCAGCATTGAACCTCCTCAAGCATGTAAAACGGCCTCGCGAGGCTTGCGGGAAGCTGGGATTCGTAGAGTAAAGAAGCAGACAGTTCAATGCCTTGTCTCAGAGAGATTTCCTGAGATTAAGCGAGCTCTTGAGGTTGAACCACTTGGCAACACATCACTAGACTCTCCTAGCAAGAAGCGAGCAACTTTGTCACCCACAAAGACTTTTAGTGTCCAATCAGCAAGCTCACTGGGCTACTCTTCTGTGAGGGGGCCACTTTTGGTCCCTGAAGGAATGCCTTCTGATGCCCCATGGTCAGCAGAAGTTGAGGGAGGATGTAATTTGATTCACAATGGGATGCCTTCATTTGAAATGGACCTTGGAGTGTCTGATAGAGTGCTTGAGGGTGGAAAAATGCAAATCAAACCAGAACAAGTGGATTGGCATTGGGAGGGGGTCGCAGATCCCTGGGCTTTTCCAGGAGTGTTTGATGATCAACCCGTAATAGGTGAACAGCATGTAACTTCCTCTAGTAGCATACCACCTGCTGAGAGAGAAGGGCGAAAAGTGGAAGTGAATTCTGAAGTTGTGATACCCTCAGAGGTGAATAAAAAGGGGCTGCGTTCATTGTCCTTGCTTCTACACCAGACTCCCAGCAACTTATGTGGAAATCAGGTAAGACATCTCCAGTAAAGCAGCTAAAAAGCGGTCCAGATTGACTTAGGACAAATTAGTGGATTCTTGACCTGGTATTATATCGCACCTGATAATAGAAACAAATCTTAGAAATTTTCCTAATGTTTCATTCTGTTGAGCCTAGCCCATTGAAAATCTAGTTATTTTTTTGTCGAAGTATAACCTAGTCATGGTCATTCTTGATCTCATATTTTCAAATTCAAAGCACAATCAAAGCTGCTTAAAAAACACAGGTTTCATGTGGAGCAGGCATGTCAGTCATTCCCATTGGACGGTCAAGGTGTCGTCATGTCAGTAGTCCTACATAACCTTGACATCTCATGGGCCATAAACATGGGAATCCACACCAAATTGGTGTTTGGCGCTTTTTGGGTGGACTTTCGTTTATATTGACCACGCACTGTATGTTTCAGCTAGATTGAGAGAAGGGGATTCTGTGCTCTTAGCAAACTGGGTCTGGTAACCACCTGCATGGCATGAAGAATACTGACTCGCCCATTTTTCCGTATGAGACTTGCGAAGTACTTACAAACCACTTTATTCTATCAGGTGTGCTCTCTTCAGAGCGAAAGGAATGGAAAAGCTCTACTAGAGGGGACAACACAAACAGAATGCTCAGTACAGAAGGATCTGCCAAACGTTGCCGAGGAGGTTGTTGGGAATTGTAGTAGTAAAGGGGGAACAGCAGAATGGGAACAACAAGCGCTGTATGTGCTCCAAACACATTTTGGTTACAAGGAGTTGAAGGGGTTTCAAAGGGAGGCTCTTGGAGCATGGGCAGAAAACCGCGACTGTTTTGTCCTTGCTGCTACCGGTTCAGGTATGTACTCGGTACTGTCTGTATTTGACCTTTAGGCCCCATGGGCCCCTGTGGAGGTAATGTATTTCTATCTTCATGGCTCTGTTGATGTTGTAAAGTTTCTTTCTTTCATGCCATTTCATTTCCCTTTGTTTCCTTCATTGAAAATTGGGGTGATTGACCTTGATTTATGGTGAGCAGTCTCAGTGGAGTGTCTCTCTCCCTCTTTCTCCTCTCTTGTGGTTCTACCGTCCTATAGACCCTCTGCATGTAATATTTGTCTTAACTCTCTTTGTTTCTCATTGCTATTTGTAAACAAGCTACTTTGTCATGTAGGCAAATCATGTAGTAATTGTCTTTTACTGTCTTTGTTTCTCATTGCTATTTTTAATCAAGTTACATTGTCGTGTAGGCAAATCACTGTGCTTTCAACTTCCAGCATTGATGACTGGGAAAGTGGTCGTGGTGGTCTCCCCTCTGATTAGTCTCATGCACGATCAGTGCTTACAGCTAGCAAGGCAAGGAGTGCCGGCTTGCTTTCTTGGGTCTGCACAACCCGACAAGAATGTTGAGTTGAAGGCCATGGCTGGCAAGTACAGCATTGTTTACGTCTGCCCTGAAACTCTCCCCCGGTGAGAGCCTTGTCTTTGAGAACAGTTTTGGTTGCTTTATTTGGGTTCTTCTGATTTTGTACTGATTTTTTATTGACCTGAAATCTAGCAAGTAGTTTTCAGTTGTAGAAAGAAAGAATAAAGAGAAAAGGACCTTATGAAGTCCACGGACAAAGAAAAAGATATATACTATGTGCAGATAGAAAAAGAAAGAAAATAGAAAGACAGCATAGGGAGGGAGGGAAGGATGTACTCATTACATCCAATAGGAGCCCCAAAGGGTGTACATCTGAGAGGGAGAAGCAGAAACAGACGAAAGCAATTTATTATGTCCATGATGCTCCACAGAAGAGAAAGAAAGAAAGAAAAAGATCAAAAGAGAGCAAGTTGACCAAGGTGGCAGGCAGGCTGGTGCGTTATTTGCAGGGGCTGGCACGTGGCAAGGGGATTGCACTCTTTGCTGTTGATGAGGCACATTGTGTTTCCAAATGGGGCCATGATTTTCGGCCTACATACAGGTGTATACTGGCAACTAACTGGTAGCCCTGGAAAAGACAGTTTCAATTACTTCTGTGAGCTACTGATGTGAGTCAGATTTACTGATAATGAGCATCAAGAGTGGTATGCCAAGCTGCTAAGATGATGTAAGGTGAGTTGGTTGATATAGGCAGTTATCTCTACTCCGGGAGAAATTCAAAGTGGGAGACCTTCCGGGTATGAAGACTCAGATTCCAATCATGGCTCTCACAGCAACTGCTACCTTGCGTGTGCGTGAGGATATATTGAAGTCCCTAGGGATTTCTTCAGGAAATCCAAAGATTGTGCTCACCACTTTTTTCAGGCCCAATCTTCAATTTTCTGTAAGTTCAAGTGCAAATAAGGAAGAAAAGAATTGTGTGCAACTTCAACATAGTTCATTCGTTTTGTATTTACGTAGATTTATGTTTCTAGTACAGTTTCTTGCAAATTAGCATCCATTTGGCCCCCTTAGCTCGCATGCCTTTTTTCTCAAAGATTTAACCTTACCTCTTGGATTTCACAATGTGATATGGCCCCTTACATGTAAGGTTTCTTTAAAGTGGAGTCTGCAATTCACAACAGCAAGTTGTGGTAATACTGTCGTCTCACACAAGTTCTTTTGCTGACCAGGTGCACCATAGCAAAACTACAAGGCCTACGTCATACAAAAATGATTTTAAGCCTTTGATAGATATCTACACAAAACAGGGTGGGGAAGGTGATCGCAATCCCATACCCAGCTGTAGTGATGTGAAGCAGGTGTATGACCGAGTCCCGGCCTCACTGAAGTTGGGAAGCTCACAAGTGACAGGAGGTGAAGAATGTAGTACTGGTGTTTTAGCCCATGGATGCAACGCTGTTGGAAAGAGGGTCCCAGAAAGTTTCAGCATGGCTGTAACTGAGAACGAGGATGAAGATGTGGATGAGAGTACTGAAGATGAAGACAGTGAGGGGGAGGGACTTACAGTGAAGAATCTTGAAGAGGAGGAAGAGGAGGAGAGGATGGGTGGTGACTTTTTTGGTATTTGAGACTGTCTCTGTGACTTGTTCTTGTGTTTGTTTTTACTTTCTGTACCTAATTTCTTTGAGCTAATTGTGGACATTAAGCTTTTATTTTTTTGTTTGCTTGTCTCCGATATGAGCGAGAGTAAAGCTCAACTCTGCGGGACGTTTCTGTCACTGAACTGGAGGGGTTTATGTCTGGGTACTAGGCTGCAAGGGAAGGCATATGTTGTAACAGCATCAGAAGTCCATAGCACAACTCTCTGCCTTTTTCTGGGCTTCTACTCCTAGAAAAAGAAAAGAAAGTCACAGATTTTTTACTTTGAATGATGGAAAATGGTGAATGGACAGCTTTGTATCATAAACAGGTAAGTTGTGGCAATTCAATGTCCGCAGTTGAGTGCGGGGAGTTCAGTGGTCACCCATCCTTTCATGGAAGACCACAGGATCAAGAACCACAGTGCAGCTCTGGAAAAGGGGAGGGACCGAGCATTATATACGTGCCCACGAGGAAGGAAGCTGTGAAATTGGCTGAGTTTTTGTGCAAACAAGGTGTCCTAGCAGCTCCCTACCATGCGAAGGTAAGAATTTGAAGAACAGTGAAGTCTGTTTGAATTTTGAGCTTCTTTGGATCTGTAAGACGTTTCTTTCACACAATGTTCTTGTTTGTTGGTACTGTTGCCTGGAATTTGGAACCCACTTCTCAGTCAATTTTGAAAGACTGCTAATTCCAGTAGCCAACCTAAATCAGGCAAGGGTTTGAATCATCACAGTACAAATTCAGCCCCAAGTGCTATCAACTATGTGATTTGGATGTTGGTGTTATTGTTTTAGTTCTTTCTAACATCATCTGACATGTGTCGTTGATGTGGGGGATGTGGATTGGCAGCTCCCTAAAGCTCACTTGAAACAAGTGCATGAGAGCTTTCATGCCGACATCTTACAGGTGAATATCACTTTCTTATGATCATACCTGTTTTACATGTTTTAGTTGAAGTCTACTTGAGTTAGTCCAAGTATGGTTGATGGCAAGTTCTTGATAGCTGCAATTGTGGTGTGAAAAGGTTGTGGTAGCCACTATCGCGTTTGGAATGGGAATTGATAAACCAAATGTCAGGCGTGTCATCCATTACGGTTGGCCACAGGTTTGTCTCTCTATCTCGAGCACTGTTTTGGGTTTTCTAAAGGTGTTTTTCTTGTACGTCTCATCTCCCATATGCCCCCAGACCCTATGTGGATGTAATATATGACTTTTTCCTCGTGTGGTACTGCTGCTGTTTGCAGTGGCCCACAGAGTAGATTCCTTGCTTCTTCTGACTCCTATATACCCTCTGGTCTTCTTTCTCTCTTTCTCTTCCCAACTGGATCAACAACTGAACTCTTTCATCAGTGGTTGCCTGCTATGCATAACACGTTAGCAAATCATGGCTGTTTTCTCTGTAGGAGTCAACACCTTCACCTTGCTTGAAAGAGTTACACCTTCAAAACTGATGATGGTCATGCAGAATGGTCAATCAGTACAGCCCTCCAAACCACTCTTGGGATTCATACTCCATATCAAGCACTAATCAATACATAAGGAGTCCTTTCTCTTGGTGTCTCTTCAGAAATCATGGGCTTCAGGGCCTGCAAGGCGTTCAAGCAGGGATTTGCTGGTGCTGTATATATTGCTTGTGAGTGTGATTCTGATATATTGTGTGGACTTCGATCATGAGACTAGAGTTTGGAGGCCTATTACCAGGAAGCAGGCAGAGCCGGCAGAGATGGGTTCCCTGCAGACTGCCGTATGTCCTCCTTCAATAATTTCCATTACTGGCATCTATCTTTTTCATGTCTCATGTCCTTTGTGTTGTTCTTTCTGTGCACTGGTTGTCTTAAAGTTTCAGCTGGCAGCTTCAGTTGGCTCGTGACTTGGTTGCTCTTTGACAGTGAGGCTGCCATGAGATGGACAGCACATACATCTTTTCTCTCCCTCGGGGCCTCTTGAGTCTTCTCTGTAGATTGAGTCCTACCTCCTCTTGTCTCACCTCCCCTCTTCTGCCTATCTACTCGTCAGACACTAAAGTCAAACTTCAAGCAAAGTGCAATTTGTGTGCCTTAATTATAAGCAAGGCTCAAACCTTATCTTGAAGGAAGAGGGCTTAATAATTCTTTTCTATTGGCCTGCGAACAAAATGAAGAAACACACTTTGCTTCAGCTCCTTGCTGACGCTTTGTGTACATTGAGGCATGTGCAGGGTTGTTTTGTGACATGACCGTCCTGCCTTCATTACTGCCAAGCCGCAGAGATCCAGAGCAAGCCAAGCATGCCCTGAAAATGCTATCTCAGTGTTTCAGGTACCTCCCTTTCCCTGGATTGTAGTTCCTTACATTTCTAAAAACCACAGAAGTTCTGGAGGTAGTGATTCACAATCTACTTCTTCCTCTATGAGCTATTAGTTTCTTGGTGCACAACCCCTTTCTTTAGTAACCACCATTTGTACTCTCCCACCTCTCTCTTCTGTCTCTCTCTCCATGTGCAAGGCAGGCAGAGTGAATAGCACAGGAGGTGTTCAGGATTGACACTATCAAACCACAGACCATCGAAGAGTTCCGGGAATCCGAGCGGAGGACTCGGAAGAAACAACTGGAGATGCTACCGACAGAGATAACAAAGAGCAGGCTAATAATAAGGGTCCCAAATTCTGGAGGGACTATTCCTGAAGTAAGAAAAATGGAGTGGATTGGAGCGGCCAATGGGGAGGGAGGGCAGTGGGCACCTATGTTGAAATGGGTGAAAAGTGAGGCCACGTGCAGAGGCTTGCATATAAGTAGGAGGGTGGGTCCTCCTAGTTAGTACTTCTAGAGCTTTCCAAAAGCTTGGAGACAGAACATCGTTCCTTTTTTTGTTGCCCTCAACACAATGAGATCTGGGGAAGATACCACTGTCTTTTAAGAGATTCTCCTCCTTGGCAGAGGCTTTCATCTATCAGAACCTGATGTGCATAGCAGCTTACTTGCATGAGAGAGGTAGATAACACAGCTTGTGAGGCTAGATTGTCCTGTATGTACCACCCAAGAAGCAGAAACAGACTATTATTTCTCTTTTTTGTGCCCTAGAGAATGGCCACAAAATCCTTCCCTTCCATGAGGAGCATGTCCTGATCCAAAAACAGGGAGAAAAATAAAACCATCTGGCCTCCATGGGAGGAATTATTTGGATTAAGACATGGCAGTGTGTAGCTGCAAGCTATGAGATCTGTTGTGGGTGCAATGCATGTAAGCTTACAAGTGCATCTTTTTCTTGAACAGAATTGGGTTCTTAGAAGATCTTCTCTCAACACCATGCAGGGCTGTATGTTTGTAGGATATATTAGACTAAAAGTCTCAATTTGCTGGTTCTTAAAAGTATGAAGGGATTGTCTTGTTTGTGGGCAGTGCAGGTATGGAGTTTCTACTGATCGGTGCAGGGCGCAGATGCTGCTTGACTACTTTGGGGAGGACCTCCAAGGTGGCATTTGCCACATGTGCGGAAACCTCTCTCTCAGTGCCCCTTGTGGACATTTAGTTTCTCCCTTTCTTTCTCTCTTTGTTTTCGTTACATGGGTTGTCCTGTTTGGGCTCCCTGTTTCATCTCTCTTTTCTCTCTCGTCTTTTCTTCAACGGTGTTGCTGACAGAGCAATCACAGCCACATGTGTTGTGACAGTGCAATCACATTTGCCATCTGTTTCCAGCCAGAGGGCTAGACAGCAGTGCTGGAGTAAACCTTATGTGCATATTATGAATTCAATGTGCATATGCCAATGCTCAATCTCTTTTAACCAGATTGCTGTCGGCTGTGCCTGAGCTAGTAGGGTTTCTTTGGTAAAGTAGGCCAGCAATGAGAATGAGCATCATCACCATTATCCTCTTTTGATTTTCTCGTGTAGCTCTACTGTGACCCTCATTTAGATGGCCTGTGGGTGTATAATTCTTATGCTCACACACACATCCCCACACCACACGCGTGAAGTTTATGCTTATACAGAAACTTCATAATCAAGCCAAAATATGATGAAACTCCTATTCTTTTCACATGCAGCTTCTCTACCTACGTTAGAGTTACTTTATTCGTGGTTCCTGTGGCAGGTGTGATGCATGTATCAGACACCCACCGACTATGGAGGATTTGACAAAGGAGGCTTTGTTGCTTTTGAACATGCTTGCTACTTCCCAGGTAACTCATCGTCACCTCAAAAGGTCGACTTCACAATCACATCATCGATGAATCTTTAAAACAAATTTCCGAAAGATACGAAACTGATGTACCAGCAATATTGGGGCAAGACTATCTGTGTGTACCCCCCTGCATTAGGACAAATCGTAAGGGTAGGTGCTTAAAAAATGTACTCATAAGACGTTGTTTGCTGTAGCCTTGTGGCCATAGACCCCGTGCCCATTTTGGGCAGAACGGGAGGGAACATACACTACTTTTATGAGGGCTCACTCCAGTAGGTGGATGCTTAAGGAGTTGGAGACTCTGATCAATGACCAACCTTCTGCAAGTCAGGCATTCATTTCATGTGTGTTCCAAGTAGTTCCAAACTAGTTCCTGGACAATTCCCAGTCTTAATTGTAGTCCTGAGAGAAGAAAGAATATTATCAAGTGCCTGAGAGATGGCAGGCGTGTGGGACATAGTAAGTCAAGAACAGAACGAAAAGAATGTATACAAGAACCCCAAGCTTCAGTCTGAGATGTATGCAGAGAATGCTATTTAATATGTGTCTTCGTTACCAATATAGGGCAGCATTCTTAGTTATAGATGTATCATTGAGGAATCATAACAGCTGGTCACTTTACCTTGGATGTGGCTATCTCATTTTCCTTAAATGTGAATTCGAGCTCACTAGGCTCTCTCTGGATATAAGACAGCAAAGAAGGTTGGATTGCAATTTAATCAGTGGTTTGATTCTAGACAACCGCCCGGTGGAAGAATCATGTACAATCGAGAAGTATTGGACGGGGGAAAAAAGGAAGAGCAACAAGGGGTTCACATGGTAGTGACAACGAAGGGCTCTCACTCAGAGATGCAGTTGAGCAGCTTACAAAAGAGGTGATTTCTTGAATTAAATATGTCCTTTGCCCATTTCAATTTCCCCTCTGTTGCTCCTTGACAAGCAATTTTCCAACAATTATTGCTTGTTTGCATATCACAGCTTGACTTATAAATGTATTTGGTAGTTGTCTTGTGTTTTCTGATCAGCTATTTGCTCATCGCTTGGTCAAGAGTTGGCTGGGTTTGTATCTGTTGACCAGAACACACAGAGGGACCAGCTTTGGTGGAGGGGCTTTGCTCGCATGCTACTTGACCATGAGTTTGTGAGGGAATCTGCTGTGAGTGTGTTTTACCCCTCCTCATGTGTGTTGGGAGATTCCCATAACTTGGGCACTCATTGATTGGGCAGGATGGGTACAACGTACATCTGCCTTCATGCTGAATTCTTCACCTGCCAATGAGTTGATTCCCAAGATGCCTGGCCATTCTTTTGTTGCTTGAGATTGGGTAGCAAGTTTGGGAGAGGTCATTTAGTGTGGATCTGCAACTAGGTGTTTGAATGTGTTCACTTTAGAGTTCTCCCCTCATAGACCATGGTTTTCGGAGAGAGAGAGAGCTGCACACATTGGATGTCCTTGCAAAATCTAGCCATTCTGTAGTCTTGCATTCGTCGACCCTGTTGGACATGAAGCCGCTTGAGTCCACCCATTAGCTCACATTTGGGAATCCTTGCTATCATGGACCCCGTCTCCAGTCAATGGAGCACTTGTTCAGGTTCAGAGAAAGGAAGAGTAGAAATGTATTGTCCAGGGGAAGCTTTTGAGTATCTATTTAAGTGATTGGGCCACATAAGTGAGACTGGTTGAGAACAAGAATGTGACTGATAAAAAGTGGCTACGCATTAGCGAAACACCTGACAGTATAAAGAATGCTCATCTGTCTCAAGTCACTCTCCGTACATCTACAGGAGGGACTGAGGGATGGGACACAGTAGTACAAAAGAAAAAATGTTCCAAGAAAGAGGAGGTTAGGAGAAGGTTTGCTTGGCCCAGTTTTTCCAGACTCACTGGCACTGGGATCTTTGTCCCGGGTCCTCACCTAATTTGATTTGTGCATTACTTTGTTCCTAGGATGAAATGGCACAGCTCGCTAATCTTTAAATGTGATTCAGGAATTTCCTCATTTCTCAGGAAAGAGGAAAGCCTTACTGTTGAAAGAAAGAATAAAAGAAAATCTACAACTTCCACAGGGTGCCGTGGGGGTCCATGGGACCAAATGAACAACAAAAAAACATCTAAAAGTAAAGAGAAATGTAGGTGGGGCGGGGAGGAGAATGATGTTACAAACAGCAAAGAGAAAATTGAAAAGTTGCTGACAATACTCGCTCTTGTTCTCCACCTTTCAGACGGCGACAGCAAGAGGAGGCAAATTGACAGTGCCAACCCTGCAGTACCCCGTCCCAACAATGCAAGGACTGGATTTCCTTCAAATCCATAGAATTCCCCTAATCCAGCATGACGATTTGAGTGCAGATCAGGGTAGGACTTGGAGACCTGCCTTACTACTGCATCCAGAGGGAGACATGGTACAAGCTATGAAGGAGCCTAAAAGACAGGCAAACAGTGCAGCCCAAGCTTGGGGTAGGGGTTGGGCAGACCCTGAGTTACGTCGACAACGACTCGGTGGACGCAAACGGGGGAAGTCACGAAAGAGGAAAAAGAAGACTGACCTGGGTTCAGTGAGGGGTCGCCTTTCTGCAAAGCTTGGTCCTATTAGAAAGCACAAGTGACTGGATCACTGCCTTTTTTGAGGATTCTGCCATTATGGAACCAGTTGCATTCTTGATCCTTGGGCTATTATTGAACTCTGGGGTATAGAAAGCAGGGGCTACTGTATATGTCCTGTGTTTGTGTATTCCTTCTGGAAAGCAGTCCTCTTGACGTCAATTGTTATTTTCCATGTCTCATTGCAGCTAGCACACTCACAGGACTTGGCCGCGGCAAACACGCAGTCTGGACGATATGCCCAGTGATAACCTGGATTGATGGAGATGTGCACATAATCTTTCATGACTGTGTACATGACAAAAAACCCACTGGCAAGAGACTCTACCCAGGCTAGCTACATGATATGGCAAACTTACTGTCATGACGTAGGCATCTGGCATCTACTGAATCCCAATTTCACTAAGAGAGTGCCCAGAATATTTACCTCAGTTCTCATAGATGGCTGCAATCAGTGTCAGTCTTTCCTACTTACTAGAGACAAGGCACTATCGCATGAAACTTCATACCTCCAGATGAAGTAGAAGGTGCCAGCCACCGGCAGACTGACACTTCCAGGAGGGCTGCTGTTTACATGCCAAGAAGTCTTCACTGCTAACCTGGAGAACACTATGTTCCCACTGATATAATTGAAGGCTGACATCCGAACTGGGTGAAGGTTGAGCCTCCACCCAAATGTCATTTCCCCTAGGCATAGGGTTCCTTGAAGTCCACTCTTTTTGCCAAGGTATGTATCCCTCAGGTCAAACCCAGAACTGATTTTCACCACCTGACAATCACTTGGGAAAGAAAGAAGCAGAACAGAGAAGTTCTGCTGCATGTGAAAGCTCCAGTAGTGTCCAGATCGAGTACATCTTCCTAATCAAACTAGAAAGCCTATTCCTTAGGATGCAGTGAATGCAACATGAGATTATTATGTGTACAAAGTCAGGAAAAAACATTAGAGCTTTCAGGTTTACAAGAGTGTAGTGCGGGTAAATAGATTTTTGCTTGCCCTTTGGGTAAGGTTAAATAAAAATTAGAAGATTATTTATCCTCCGGGTATGGGTAAATGATTCTTCTCTTCTCACTAAAATTTAGTAAGAGACCTCATCCCCTTTCTTCTAACACATATACAAATAATCAATTATAAAGAAGGATATATAGATTTTTGTGTTTGTCATGCTCTCTTTATTTTTTCTTTCTTTCTAGGGTGATCATTTTGCATGTAATAATAGGGCTGATTATAGAATGTATGTAGGTCTAGTAGGTCTGAAGAGGAGGAAGAGACGTCCACATTTACAGTTTTTTGAAGAAGAAGGCTGAGATGGGCCGAGAATATATTAAAATGAGGAAAAGATAACCTCACATGACATGCCATGGAGGCTGAGAAAGGGGACGCCTCCCCCTAACCAGGAGTGCCAAAAGATAGGTCCTAATTGGGTCTACAGATAGGAAATGAAATGAAGAGCAGGAGCTACAAGCATCAGAGATTGGTCCTCCTGCGCTTTCGGAGATTGAAGGAAAGGTGAGCTTTTGAATTCCCCCCTACGAAGACTTCTACGTACTACATAGCCGGTGAGAAGGAGCCGGCTATGGCCATAACCTTGAGGCCGGGAGGCCGAAAGGTTTACTGGCTATAGCCGGCTCCTTCAAACCGGCTCCTTCAAATGGGCTATGTGACATCACCGGCTGTTTTGGGAATCGAGATGACAGACCCAATCACGTCTCAGCGTTCTACCTAGTCGCAGGTTGAGGAGGTGGGAAATTGGGAAGAAGGTCGAGGGTTATCGCCCATAACCCAAGCTGCTTTCAGCCACTAGAGGCTAGACACGTCATCGATATTCCCAAAATAGCCGGTTATGGATACGGCTGGGCCAATCAGGTTGAGGAGGGGGGTTTATGGATACAGCTGGCCCAATCAGGTCTCGGCGTTCTACCTAGTCGCAGGTTGAGGAGGTGGGAAATTGGGAAGAAGGCCGAGGGTTATAGCCCATAACCAAGTGCTCTAAGCCACTAGGGGCCAAACACGTCATCGAGATTCCCAAAACAGCCGGTTATGGACTAGATAGTGGCTGCGAGTACTGTTAATAGTAGGGGCTCCGTGTATACCAAGCCACGGCCGCGGCGAGGAGCCCCTACTATTAACAGTAGCAGGGCTCCTCGCAGCCACTATCTCGTCCGTAAGTATATACAGAGCCCCTACTATTAATGGTAGCATGGCGACACGCAGGCACTATCTGACGTAGCAATAGAGGGCAGCTTGCAAGCCGCTACCGACCTACCCACTTTCAACCTACCTCATAAACTTTTAGTGTTTCTTACCATTCATTTGCACTCCTTTTGTGTTTCGCTCAGCTTGTTTCCCGCTTGTCTATTTGTGGCTGTGTATGTGTGATGGATTCTCACGATCCGCCTCTGCTGTGGACCATTTACTGCAAGTTATCTCGTTCTAATAGGTAGGTATAAGTAACGGCAGGTAGGTCGTAAATCATAATCGCATTGGTCATGCATTGTCCCATATCAATTGCCCGTAGTCTAGACATCGCGCAGGATACTTAAGCAGATGGGTAGGGAATTCCAAAAAGGCCTTGATGTGCAATGCATCGCAATTCACTTGATCACCCCCTAAAAGTGCGCAATTCAATTGAACTAACCCTAATTTGCAATTCAATTGAATTGTCGGCACACGATTCAATTGAATTGCGAATTGGCAATTCAATTGAATTGTCAACTCGCAATTCAATTGAATTGCTGACTACAATTCAATTGAATTGTAATCTATAATTTTTAACTTATTTCTGTATATAATATATATGTATATATTTAAATTATACATATATACATACACAGGTATAAGCTAAAAATACATGTTGCCCGTCTATTCTTGCTGTCCGTCTGTCAATCCTTTGCCCGTGGTAAGGCTTGAGCCCAAGATAAGCCTAAGGGAGAGCGAGAGACGGAGAGGGAGAGAGAGGAAGTCACGAAGCGCTTGTAAAAGCGGGATTGTCTCTCTTTGTGGATGTTGGTGCCAATATATGGCTACGTACATATACCAAACATGATACCAATGTAAGAGTATCAACGTGTAAGAGTTTGATATATTAAACTTATATAGAACACACATCCCAACTTCAACATGATACCTTTGTAAGGGTATCGAAATTTTTGATAATTCTCAAGATGAACATATTTTTTGTTTTCTTTGTCCTGGGCCAAATACTAGTGTTAGGGGACTACATGGTGATGCAGGGGAAGCCTTTCATCAATTGTCAGGTTTGATTTTGTCTGTTTTTTTCGGAGCCAGCCATGTTTCTTTTGCCAGTGAACCACAGGAAGCTGCTGATCTGTCTCCGTCTCTGGCTCTCCCTTTCTCGCTGAGGCTGAGGGTGGCTTCACAACTCCACAATTTCCTCAAGGGAGGGCACAAGAAAGAGGGCCAGCAAGAATAGACGGGCAACATGTATTTTTAGCTTATACTCTTATATGTGTATAAATATAATTTGAATATATACATGTATATATATATTATATATTATATACAAAAATAACTTAAGAATTATAGATTACAATTCAATTGAATTGTAGTCAGCAATTCAATTGAATTGCCAACTAGCGATTCAATTGAATTACGAGTTGACAATTCAATTGAATTGCAAATTAGGGTTAGTTCAATTGAATTGCCCTTGCAATTCAATTGAATTGCGCACTTTTAGGGGGTGATCAAGTGAATTGCGATGCATTTCACATCAAGGCCTTTTTGGAATTCCCTAGATGGGGTCTACGGGAGGTGGTCGGGCCGGTGGAGGCATGTAGTTGGGCTCCGTATGTATATGTATACGGAGCCACGCTACCACGTCATAGCAAGCCTCCTCAGAAGGAGGCTTTGCGGCGAGCAAGCTACTCTCGACTGCTACGGGGTCTCCAATTGGCATCGAAATCCTCCCCATCAGTAGGAGAAGGCCGAGTGCTGGGAGGTCATCGTTCCAGCAAACAAAGGTATCTGAGGATCTGGAGCAGAGTTTGCCTCCCTTGCCCAGGTGATGTCAAAACCAAAGTGTAGCTACAATCTCCTCCTCTGTGAACATCTTGGAAGAGCTCAGACCAAGCTTTCCTAGCTTCAGACAATAGGTCTAAGTGAACTCTATGCAGGATAACTCTAGCACATGGAACCAGCCCATCAAAAACGAATGAACATCTAGTCTTCCAAAATTCCACAGGTTGTGTGCCCGAAGAGTGGCCCACACTGGACAGTGACTCCAGATGTTAAGAGGAAAATCGTTCAGTAACAATAAGAAGTCAGAGGAGTAGGTCGGATTCCAGTTACAATAGAACAGAAGTACTAATCTCCAGACAAATATGGGTGTTGAGCAAAGGAGAAGACAGTGCTCAATCGATTTAGGAGAGTTGGAATGACAACATGTGCAAGTCCCCGGACCATCTGATATGAAGCTGAACACGGGAAGAATTTGGTTAACCAATTTCCACAGGAAGCTGCCTGACACCTTAGTTGCTCTGTCTTTCCTCCAACGTCAGCCCATATGTATCTCCAAGGTAAACGATTACGAGAAACGTGTTGCCATTTAGTGTCCATTTGGAGACCATGAGGGACGGCCTATTCAGAATAGAGTACCCCAACTTAACAGTGTAAGCAAAGAAATGATCATGTTTCTTGGTCATCCACATCCACTCAGCAGGATCAAATTGCAACAAAGAAACAAGGGCCGTTAGAAACCACCTGAACTTCCTCGAGTAATTGAGATGTTCTCGGGAGCTGGAGCAGGGTTAGGAAGACCCGTCACAAAACTCTAATGGCATAAAGAGAATTATCATGTAGAGAAACCCAAGAAGGAGCAACGAGATTCCCAATGTGATCGGATTGCAATCTCCAAGAAAATGACAAGATGTGGAAGCTGCCAAAAAAAGCAAAGGAAGAAGAGGTGTCATGGCCACCCAACCACACAGGGAGAAGCCTACGGTTTAATGGGAAGGAACAAAGAGAAATCCAAGAAGTGGGGATTTGTTGAATAACCGAAACCCAGGATGTAGCACGTCTAGAGGAGAGGGAGCTGACAGCCACAAAAGAATCTAGAAAACTATCTGAGTCCCATAGCTATAATCTGCTTTTCAAGATCCAAAATAATTCCCAGACCACCGTTTTCTTTTGTTGCGTGATTTGAGCCCAACTAACGAGAGCCTGACGTTTGGGCGAGGCTGGGGTTGCACCCCATATAAAGTTTCGAACAAGAGCCTTGATCTACTTGATTATATCATAGCAAGGGGACCACACAAAGGCAATAAACCAGATAGAAGCCAAGAGAACTTGATTGACAGCTAGCGCTCTGCCAGAGATGGAAAGGTGAAGAGAGCTCCAATGGATCAACTTTTTTTCAACTTAGAGATAACGGCCGCGCATCTCTACTGATCGGATAAACCATGACCAATGAGATGGTCGAGTAGGGAATGAGCTCGACCATCTTGGAGCCATGAGAGACTGAGGTCATTACCCCACGGATCAGACAGGGTGGAGTTAGCGATCAGTTTAGATAGAATAGCAACTGATTTAGGCCAATTGACCCACAAACCAGAGGCTTCACAAAAAGATTGAAAAGAGTTGAGCTGCCTTCAGGCAAACTCTTATAGAGTCTTGCAGCATGCATGGAGCTCGAGTGGGGGAGCTAATGCTCTCGACAGGTTCCTTCTCATCCTGAGCCCTCTACTTTTCACATTTTGCTGAAAACTCCTCATCTTCATTGCAGCCCACTGATATTGACAATTATAATTCCTTGAGTCATCAAGGCTGGTGGGAGGAGCCATTTTGGCATGGAGGGGGACTCCGACCTTTACAACAGTGTGCTTGTCCCACTTCAGTTAGGCTCCTCCTCGGGCATGCACACAGACAAAAGTTGCCCAGGTGCAGCATGAAGGGGAACCCAAAGACAAGGAGGTGGACAATGACTTTATATGTGAGTAAGTCTTCCTTCAACTTACCGTTTGTCTCTGCGTGGCTTCTTCACGACGCATCATCATTGGAGAACTAATTTCTCATTCCTTGTCGTCCCTTTCAAGAAACCCAGGTGTGGAACTTCAAAAGCCCCTTTGATCTGGTCCGCATCGGTTCTCCATAGCCCAGCTCCAGCTTTTTGGTTGCTAGTATATGCGGAGGCAATGGCAATTCATATGTCAACAACTCCATCACCCACTCCCAAGTTATCAAAGCGCAAGGATGAACGTCCTAGTTCACAGGCTTTGCAATTCTTGGACCTGTCTGCATCCGATGTCAGGTCTTGTTCTAGTGATGTGGACTCAGATTCTAGTTCTGGGAGCTCTCTGTCTTTATCCCTTTCATGAGCATAAAAGAAACTTTATACTCTTTCAATCATGAAAAATCAATTTTGAGTATTTCACATTGCTCCGGTGTCTAGTACATAGGGTGTTTTCCATTATGTTCATGAATACTCTTTCAGTTTTTGTGCAAGGCCACTCGATGTGGTGTGGTGTGTGTTCTGACAGTGTTATTGACTATTGAAGAAGCAAATACTTGGTCCTGGAATTCAAACAGAACTCATGCAATCACTTTACCCTGTAACACTTTGCAAACTAATCTCTTAATTTGCTCATGTTGGTTCGACAGTTTAATTCAAACTCACAACCGGGAAAACACACGCCAACAGAGGGAAAAAATGATGGAAGGAATGCAGAAATGATGGTGAATGGAATGCATCCAGGCTGAAAACAGTTTTGAACAAAATAATAAGTAAAATAATAGTTTAAAATGGAAAATAAAATAAAATAGTAGATTGCACAGACGACTAAACAATGACTTGCGGCTGGTGGCTCACTTGGAGAGTGAGCACTATGTACCACCCAATGTTCATTGCATTTATGGTTTTAGGGTTGAGGGTTGAGGGTTTGGGGTTTGGGGTTTGGGGTTTTAGGGTCCTATTTGTGGACTTCTTCTGCAGCCAATAATATGCACTTCGGCCCTATTTCTCATAACTTCTACTGGCGGTAATAGGCCCCTATGTAACTGTGGTGTCCGCTGTAATAGGCCCCATGGTTTCAAGGTCACGCTAGAAACGTGAGCAGTTTTTTGCTCACGGAATGTTTTGCTCACGGCTCACGGTCTAGCATTCCCCTTGAACTCATCATACAAAATCATTGTTAAATCGCTAGCTCTCGGGCTGCAACCCTTGTTTGGGAAGCTTATTAGGCCCCGAATAGTCAGGCTTCCTCAGAAGGGCATGATATTGGATAATATCTTGCTGGCTCATGAAGCTTTGTATCAGGCTCATATCTCCAATCAGCCCATTGCTCTTCTAATGGTTGATTTGAAAAAATGTTTGATAATGTGGACTGGTCTTTCCGGTGCCTTGACAAAATTAGGAATCAACGCCACTTCCTCAAGTGGGTTCACATCCTTCTCTTTTCTGCCTCTAGTAAAGTCATCATCAATGGGGTGCTTTCCTCATCTTTTCCTCTCCACATGTCTCTAAGGCAAGGATGCCCTCTTGCCCCCTTCCTTTTTCTAATAGTTGCCGATACGCTAGGGCATCTCTTAAGTTTGAATGATGACATCAAAGGTTTGAAAGTCCCAAGATCCATGCCTGACTCCTATAGTATCAAAGCTAATTCTTTATATGCGGATGATATGACGTCGCTTGTGGACAATAGCTCATAACAAAACGTTTCACTAATGTTGTGAACACCTTAGTGTATTTATGACATTCTCACCACAGGCTATATGATATGAAAAAATTGCTCCATGATGTTGTGACAAATCAAATAGAACGAAAAAGAACAATGGACTTGGATTTCACAAGTTCTCGAAACCCACCAATTTCAGACAGTAAGTTCAATCCAAATTGGGTGGGAAACAACATGTGTCCTGAAATTGCGTTGCTTGCAAAACTCTAAGTCTAAACATAGTCAGTTCTGGAAATTCTAAAGTACTCACACTATAACGGCACAATTGTACATAGATCAACCAAACCTGTTTATACCTTAAACCAGTCCCAGGTCTTTTTATTAAAATATTTAAAATTTAGGAGAGAAAATAATGGCACAGTTATACCTACAACTAAAATTTGAACCCCTCCCAATTTTATTTGAGACCTATAACTGTATCGTTGTACCTTAAACTAGTCCCATTTTTATATTATTATTATCATTATTATTTTTAAAATGATTTTGGAGAGCTATAATAGTACTTGGTCCAACAAGATCTGTTGCGGTTTTAGCCATATATTGGTACCATTATAGCCTAAACTGACCCGGTCATGTTTCTGTTTGAGCCCTATGACAGAAACGATCTATGTGAGTTTGTCTTGTAACAACATAGTTATCCAATGACTGTGCCCAATTGACATTTTGCATATTGCCTATAACTGCACGGTTATACCGATCCACTAATTAATAATTGTACTGTTATTTGTCAAATAGTGGATGGTGGACGTTCATCAGATTGTTGCTCTTCAAAGCACTGTTCAAGTATTCAGATTGGGCAATTGAAGGTTCATTCACTAACGGTTCTGTTATTCATCTTTGTCGATCAACTGAGCTCATGCAGTTACACTTAAAAGTGAGGAGGAAAAGCATCTCACATAGATGCATGAGATAGATCTTGTGACTATTTATTTGTTGCATGGCAAATAAAATGCATCGTTATATTGGCAGTCTAGTGCAGACAATAGTCAATGGCTTGATAGTCCTTGCACATGACTCGTCAATCTGAATCTGTCAGGTTTGTGTGATAACGGCGCCGTTATGGGACAAATTGATATTCCATGGCTGGATGCATGAGCTACTGATATATGAAACAAATGCGGGTAGGCTGATTCACGTATTCATCTGCCTGAATTTGCTATAATGGCATCGTTATGAACTTCAAGTACTTGGGTTCTATGACAGTGCGCCTGCCTATACCATTGTTAGTCCTATACTATAACTGTTGATTGCATCCTATGTGTTGACTTGCACACGAACGGGTCAAATACGAGGATGCTCTTGTCCATGGTAGGAGAATAACAGTGTCGATATTCCTCCACCGAGTCTTACTAGGGAGCGTCTAAGATTGAATATGTTTGTTGCATCTCAATGTCAGTCTGTGACCATCATAGATATTGATACGTGGGTTGATGGATTACTGGAATCATTAGGAACAATATCAAATGAACGAATCAATGTTGAATCTATATTTTTCCACTTTGTACTGTAACGACAACGTTATTCATATCCACTAGTGTCACCCTGGGTGATTGGGTGTCATATGGAGTTGTGGGGAGTGTAATCACGCATTAATGGACAGCTGGCTTGCATGGTAGCATTACCGATTTCGACAATATTTCTGCGATAAGTATGTTCAAGATTACAAAATACTGCTTAGTAGTCAACATGCTTGTCTAACAGTACATTAATTGTGATGTTATCGGGTTTCCCTCACTTTTTGTACTCTCATGTATTGCAGGAGCTCTGCCTTCATTCCAACACGGATAGGCCCACAATGAGTTCTGGTTCTAGATGTGTAGAAATAACATCATTAAGTATTGCATTTTCGGGAAGCAAACATATGGCATGGAGACAATGCCACATCCCCCTGTCATGCGGCCTGTTGTTGTGGATACAGACCTCACATAGGATGAAGTTGTTGCCCTTATTGCAATAGGTTTTAACATGGTCGACCGGAAAAAAAAACCCCTTTGTAACACTAGGGAGCTGTTGAACCTCGAAGACCTTCCAACCCTACAAGGAACAGAAGTCATGGAAGGGACAATTTAGCACATCCTACATTGTGATGGGATAAAGTCAAAAGACGACCGCAACCTCCATCAAAGGTTAATGAGACAAGGATTGCCAATGCTCTTGGAATGGTTTCTATGGTTTAGGATTCAAAGACGTGTTTGTGCCAAGATGGGGCTAGATGTACCTGATGTAAACTGTAGGATTGGCTATGCGCAAGGAGGTATACATTGTTACCATCCTGAACTTGCTAGCGACAATTGTTGTGATTTAACAATGGAATCGAAGAATGCCTCTAAATTTTCCATGCAAGCATTTGTATTACATCTATCTCAAGCGATTGAAGTGTATCTCCACCACATACGACTTCATTCATGCACCAACGTAGAGTTATCACAAGGTGATTAAGCCTCTTAACTTATGGATACCTTAACTTATGCCATTATTTGGGTACCTGCTATGCACAAATAAGTGTAGGCCACGGTTACAGGCCCTATACTACACGATCTAGGTGCATCTAATTCCGAGGGTGTCATGCCCACGCCCCCTATTTTGGCACAATCATATACAGACTGCCCTGGATAAATGTTACCTCTATAAACGTCAAACTACCATAAATGTTAAGAAAATTTTACTCCCCTACTTGTGCACACTAGCAAATTTAAAGTGTTATTTGTTAACAATTGTTTACTCCCCTCTTTGATAATTTTCCCTCCATAAATGTTAAGTGTACCATAAAGGCTTCACCTAAGAGGAGAAAGTAGTATAAGTTCCAACTAGATTATGATAAGATTCCATCTTAAAACATAATCAATCTGAAGACCAAAAAGTAAGTGGGAGGTAATACTAAAGTGAATAGATGAAACAAGTGTATATACAACATTTGGAGACTTGATATGGAGGTTATTCCTGAGATACAACGAATGTATGTTCAACATTTTGAGACTTGACATAATGTTTTTGAGAGACTAGATCACATAAGTTATGTGGTAGTTGTACCTGCGTTAGCTATTTTGCCAAGTAGATGGTGTCGATTGGTCTTTTAGTGAGTGTAGTTAGTATATTCTTGAAATACCTACGCAATTTTCTTTTTGGTTGTTGATAGATAGGCCCACCCACATGGTTAGATAGATGTGTTGTACTAATAAGTTAGATATTAGGTGATTAATAAAGATGAAAGACAACTCACAGGCAAAGAGAGAATAGAATATATTACACTTTATTTCATAAAGTGTTACTTTCATAATTTTTACATTTGTTAAATGTTACATTCCGTAAATGTTAATGTGCTACAACTAACCCCTTCATAAACTGTTAATATGTTAACCTTGTCTAAACGTTATTTTTTTTCTACTCCCTACTGTTAAAACTTAACATTTATCCAGGGCAGACTGTAGTGTAACTGAAAGACATACCATGCACACACATGTTAAATTGTTTCCTTACTTTTCCCGGAGATTTCTTGTGAAATTTTTTATTGCAATTATTGAACATAATAATATTTTATATTCCATCCATACACCGCCGTTATTGGGAGTTTTTTAGTACTATGCGCATGAATAGGCTCATGGGAAAAATAAACAATCCCTAATATGCTTGGTCAAACCTGTGAATGTATTGTTTGAAAAATACCAAGTTTGAAAATCCCCACTAAAACACTATAAATTTCCCAAATTCCACGGTGGAAATTTTGGAAATTTGGGGAGATGATGAAGTGCAAAGTAGGCACCTCTATCTACGGTCAATTTCTTAGGATGAAAATTGGTGGGTTGGCAGGCTCTGTTTTCTGTTCAGGGATGCAATTTTTCATTGTGTTTTTTCTTCTATCTTGTCGGCAGATAAGGTTTAACATACAAGGCAACAATATAAGTGAATTTGATAAAAAGTTTACCTAAGTGAGTGGATGTTATATGTCAAAAGTTGTAACAAACAGATGTGGCAATAATTGTTTTAAAAACAAATGCTTAAAAAATCATTTTTTTGCAGTGCAAAAATCAGTCAAAGTTAATGCAATCCCGTTCAACATGTAAGGAAAACAGTGTGGAGAAAAAGGAAAAAATATAACTATGGAATTATGGACTACCCCACTGCACTAACACACACATTTTCAAGTTTGAACATACAACTGGCCAAAAGCGGCTTACACTAGACATAGAATGGGAGTTTAATGCGTGCGTGCGAGGCTTGCCGGTACAATCCCTGGAGCTAACCGGAGAGTCCCTGTGGGCCCGCGGTCAAATCCCCCCCCCCCCTCTCCCCCTTCCCTTGTGTATCAAGGTTTTTTTTTTCCATTTTGGCTTAGCGTATATGGCTACAAAATTTGAAGGCTAAGTGCAAAGGAGGCGATGTCATAGATGCTTAGCTAAAAATCAACTGGCTAGAGGCTATTTCATTTGCATGCAATATGGCGATTTGAGTATTTTGTGTATGCATTGGATAGACGATACAAATAAAAATTGAGGCATAAAATAGTGGCTACAAGAGGCCACATATTGTTGCAATGTGGCTACAATGCCATAGTCGAAGTGCATTTGCTGGCACTAGAGCCTAATCTCAAGTAGCAAAGTGGCACCATTGCCTAATGTCAAGAAGCAATGTAGGCATAACAGTCTATTTAAAATCTGAAATCTGAAATTTGTTGATCAAGTCTTAAACTGGGCCAGCAAGCATCGTGGCCTCAATATCAAATAACAAAGTGACACCATAGTCCAATTCGTAAACTCGTACAACTCGTACCACGGCAGCCCACTCACAATATGAAATCTAAAATAATTAATCAACTCTATTTAAAATCTGAAATCTGAAATTAATTGGTCAAGTCTTAATCTGGGGCACTAAGCATCGCCTCAATATCAAATAACAAAGTGACACCATAGTCCAATTTGAACGAGCAAACTCGTACCAATGTAGGCGTGGCAGCCCACTCACAATCTGAAATCTAAAATAATTAATCAAAGAAGTGCAAAGATGGCCAGCAAAAACCATAGCCTCAATTTCAAGTAGCAAGGTGGCACCATTGAGGATGGTGAAGGAACAAATTGATACCAAGTGAGGCAGGACACTCACAATCTGAAATCTGAAACTAATTAATCAAAGAAGTCCTACGTAAACATCACGATCTCAATTTCAAATAGCAAGGTAGCACCATAGCCCAATGTGAAAGAGCAATATGGTACTAAAAAAAACTACAGTATAAAGATCTTAGGCGAAATTTTGAAAGCAAGGTGCGAGGAGAGATGACGATGGTGAAGCTTCGTAGGGCTGCGCGCAATGGCGACGGCCTACCCTTGCAGCGTCCAAAACCCTGGCGTTCCAACGATCCAGGTCGTGCTGCATGGCGAGATCTCTACCGTTGATCGCGCGATGGGATGACAGCCACTAGATGTAGGGCTGTGGGGAACATGTATTTTTGGCGCAACTCGCATGTTCCCTGGAGCTTTCTGGCACCAGCCCGTGTGCGCGCCCCTATTTTCCGGTGCATTTTTTGTTTTTTTCCCCAGGATTTTACATACGGCTATCACAACCCTTTGTTTTTTATCGCTTTTAGGCTCCATTTCGCCTAAAAAAGAAGCGTTGTTGTGTATGCTTCACGCCCATCCGAGGGTCCCACGTTCCCATGTTCCCGCTCCACCGCTCTACTCCCCGCTCCTCCACTCCCCAGTTATTGCTCCCTGCTCCTATGCTCCCCTGTTCTCCGCTCCCTTGTAGTAACAAGAGAGTGGCGGAGCACTAACACGGGGAACAAGGAGAACAAGGAAGCGGTATGTATGTGGGAACAGAGGAGCAGCGATTGGGAACAGGGGAGCGGAGATCTGCTTGAGGGACTTAGAAAATTTTGGAGATGCAAAAATCTAATAACACCTCAGTCAAATCCTTAAACATACGATTTCCATCGAGCCGTGGGCGAGGTCTGGACTTGGCACCCCCGAATTAATGGTCAATGCATCCAGCCACCAAGCTACCCGCCGCTTTCTTGCAACCCCTCACAATTTTTATGTTTTGTACTATAATACAGGCAATAACGGCAAGGCGCGGGGGTGGGGATTTGACTGCGGACCCCGCCAAGGGCGTCCCGGCAAGCCCCGGCGACCGTACCGGCAGGCTGGCACGCACGCATTCAACTCGCATCCTATGTCTAGTGTGTTCCGCCAAAAGCATTACTGCAATTTAAAAAAAAGTAAAAGTAAAAAATAAAAATAATTATTGTGTTGTAGTGAGTCTAGGCTTGTGCCTTAATATATAATATTTCAACTTATTTATTAAAATAAATTAAAATCCCCAATCAATAAATAAATACATATTTTTGTCATTGTATTTAGTATTTTTAATATTCCACTATTTCAATTTATTTTGCAAAATAAAACAAAATGTTGGTTGGTTGGTTTTGTTGGTTGCTAGTTTGGCCTCATTTACCTCTTCGTTGTCTACTACCTCTTCATCACACGCCCTATGTCTACCTCTTCATCTTCCATTTTTGTCTGTCAAATCTACAGCCCACGTCACGTATGATTAATCGAGGGCACATCATGCAAAGAGGAGTGTTGAGGATGGTTGTGTAAAATAAGTAGCATTGCACAATCTGACATTGTGGATACCAGTGCTACCATGCTCTTGGATCTGCGCACTTGTAGTGCTCAACTCAACTGTTTGTCTAACATTTTTGCTGGTGGACGTTGTACAAGGAGATTGAGTGTGAGGGTGGATAAAACTCCAAAATCTAGAAACATAGGCAAGAGACAACGGGGAACTCTATTGCAAGTACTGAGAGATGCATGTCTGACACGATCATGGCTAGAGGTAAGAAGAGGAGACGCGGGAGTGCCCCTCACCCTCGTAATTGTCAGGATGACGATGATGCAAACTCTGATGAGCAAGAGCACCACCACAAAGCCAAAGGCAAGGGCAAATTGAGAGATGATGATGTGATTGTGACAGAGATTGAGTCAAAGACGGTGAACGTCTGTGGCATATGTTTAGCCGAGGGGATACTAGAGAGAGGGAAGTTGGATTGTTGTGATCACCATTTTTGTTTTGGTTGCATCATGGAATGGGCAAAAGTGGAGTCACGTTGCCCAATGTGCAAACAACGATTTGTCACAATTGTACGCTCCCCATTGTCAGGCGTACTACGCAGCCGACCACGCACTTTCCAAATCCCCCATCGTAATCAGGTACTTTTTCATCATGACCTAATTCTTGTTACGTACATTCATTTTGTTACATCCCATTGCATCACGTTCAAAATCATGAAAATTGAAGTGTTTTATGAGAATTTGGTTAAAGCTCATATGTCCAGACTTCAAATTTGTTTTAAGTGCAAAAATTAATGTTCGCAAGACTTTTTGCTTGCTTGGGTCTGTCTTTTCTCTCTCACTTACTCTAACAGTTCAGTTTTATTGATGATAAATATGTGTGGGTAGGTTTACGAGCCAACAGAAGAAGAGATTCGTAACATGACAGATCCATATCAACACACTGTGTGTAGTGAATGCCAAGAGGCAGGGGATGAGGGGCTCTTGCTTTTGTGTGATAGTTGCGATGGCGCAGCTCACACGTATTGTGTAGGCCTTGGTCGTACCGTACCACGCGGTGATTGGTTTTGTCTACCGTGCTCTTCCAAACATGTTCGTGGCATGAATAGTGATGAAGAAGAGGATGAGCAATCACTTGATGCCAACCCAAGCTCATTGCTTACAGTGCTTGTTACTCAAGTGCATTCTACTCCACATCGATCACGTCGAACCAGACGCATTTCCTCGACGCATATGGCCCATCGGAGTAGTGGTGGAATTGGGATGCACAATAGGCTTACACATCCTCTTTGTCTTTCCGAAGATCATGCGAAGGTTCTGGCACATCCATTAACTGATCCCAATAATAATATCCTGCTAGATTCATCTCCAGGTGGGGCAAGAACCTTATTTCATCAACGTAGGTTAAGACAAAGAATACAAGACATTCGAGAAAATTGGGACCGCGTACAAACGGGAAATGTACAAGTTACTTCCACCTGTCGTGAGTCATCTCCATCTAGAGCACATGAAACTCAAGTAGTCGCGCATCAATGCGAGTCCACTTTGTGTGCATCACATGTTTCCTCGTTTCATTCTACTCCCCAAACAACAATAACAACAACACTTGATGTTGACCTTGATAACAATGTTGCCAATGAGTGGACAATGTTGGAACACTCAAAAGTCCCCAGAAACAAATGTGCTAGTATTATCTCTTGCCCTGAGCAACATCGTATGGTCACTAGAAACATGAACTTACACTGTGTACCTTGCAGTAGTAATTCTGAGAATGAGTTGATATCAAACGACCCAAGAGCAAGTCAAAGAACAACTAACAACTCTGAACATTTGAGGAGGTACTATGACATCACTGCCGGTGATAATTACGTAGAAAATAGTTCAACAAATATGGCTAACGGTCGAATTGGATACTATCTTCGGGACAACAATCGAAATCGAAACAATTGTATGGAAATATTGCACTCATCAACATCTAAGCACGTAAGGGAAAATTCAAGGTCAATGGGGAACCTCTCAGCAAGCATTGATGAAGGACGAGGTGCAATAAGAACAAGGTCAGCCTCAATAAAGAATGAACAAAGACCAATTGCATACAGAAGTGGGACAGAGAATACAAATGCAATATCGGGTGAAAAAAACTGTGTTTCAGAAATGAATCATGCCAGAGTTGTAGGCAGGGAAAATAAAATCAAGGAGATGAAAGATCAGCTTCTGAATATGGTGAAAGTGGAGCTGAAGCCTCTCTTTCAGCTTGGCCACATTGGTGAGATTATCATGTTATACAATTCAAGTTAATAAAATGTTAATTGTGGATTTATGTATGCGTTTATTATCTTATAAATATCTACAAAAGTCTAACTGGATTTGGGATTGGCATTAGCCAGTATGAAGGTGCTACCTACAGCAGCATGAAGGGCAAGATGGTTGAGATATGATGGCGGGAGCATAATCGTATAACATTTTGAAGAAGAAAGAGAGCTAGTGAGGTTTATGAGTTAAGCATCTTACTTCTTCTTACGCACACACTCCTACTTACATACGCATAAAATTGAAGGTTTCGTTGTAAATTTTGTGCATGCAGATAAAGAACAACACAAGAAAATAGCGTGGACAGCAACACAAACCTTGTTGGCTGCTTTTGTACCAGAGCACCAAGGAGCTGAGGGAAGACTGTTTGGCAACTTGACATGCAATCACATGTCCACGACATCCTCCAGCTCCACTTTGCTACCTGAATGTTGCACCCACTGTTTGGGTGGCCATGTAAACGATGTAGTAGGATGTTTGGTGAGGAAATTTGTGGGTTTTAGAGGTGTGTAGAACTAGTCTCTCGATCACCCACATCTTTCTTCAATGGCTTCTAATGAAGATTGTAATATTGCTACGTAATTCACACCATTTTTTTCCATGTGAACTCCAATTTTTCACTATGGGATTTGACCCCACATCTGACTACCCGCAGGTCTATACATGTCCTACCTACTGTGTCATACAAATATATTTATACATGTACAATACAAAACTAAATACATGTAGAAATACTATAAGTTATAAATAAGCAGTACCTTGCGCCTCTTAGACCACATATCCAAGTAGGGGGATGCTAGTCCATGAGCAGCTCACGTGAGCAGAAAATCTCGTGAGCAGAATTCTACTTACGTTTGAGGATGACATGGACCTGCTTGGGGCCTTAACCGCGGACCTTAAAGCCACATAAGGCCTATTTCCGCGGGCAGTAGACGTGTAAATCTGGGCAGTAGTCCCTTATTATCTGGAACGTAAATTGTCTGAAAGAAAATGAATGTTGGATAAATGATGGATGAATTCTAAATGAATGTTGGATTAGTAATGGATGAAAAACATCCCGATTGGAGAATATTCTTGACTCAAATAATCCTTGATTTACAGCGGTTGTTTTTCCACTTCTTCTTCGGTACACCGTTTAGTTTGTTTGAAATTAGAAGTTAAATTGCAGAGTGACCACTTCTTGTACACACTGAATGAACATGATATTTTTATTTTTATTTTTTTTCACTTCCTCTTCTATAGATTGTGTAATATGTGCCGTCATATGAGGGTCGAACACATGGATGCCGAGGCACAATGTACACGAAGGAAACAGTCACAGTTGACAGTGGGGAGCATCCATTGTATCTCATAAGTTATTTTAATCACCTCTTCTTCTCCAGAGAGTGGCGAACTGTAGCATTGTACATCACATATCATATTTGAAGTTCACTATGTACCCCAATTCATTTGGCCAGTTTGGGAAGGTCATGCAACCCGACACTGTGGGAAGAGCCAATCTGTGGGACAGCAGGAGGTTTGGAGAGGAGGGAAATGGCTCGACAGGATGTAAATACCTATACGCCTAGGCTAACGTAGAAGTAGGAGGTGGTCCCTCCTTCTACTTCTAGAGAGGAGTCGGTGGGGACGAGGCGGAATCTAAACCATCTTGAAATAAATAAAAGTCTTACTATGTGCATGAACTAATATGTAGCATCACAAAGTTCACATGGAAACCAGCATAGAGTGAATTGCAGAGCAGAACCCCACACGGTGTTAAAACAAAAATGTGTTTGCATTTGTTTCCTTCAAGGCACCCGTTAGAGGTTATTTTTTCCTCTCATGTTTCCAGGACGTTCTTGTCCTTCCTTTTAAATAAAGTTCTCAGGGCCTGTATTCCTTGTTGATAAAAAAAAACAAAAAAAACAAAAAACAAGAAACAACTTTGCAGGGACTTTGGGCACTTCTAAGTCCACCATATCTCATACCTAAATTATGCTTGCTTTGAAACAAGCTTAATTTTGTCCACTTCAAAATTCAGCATTTGTCCGGTCTCAATCATCCACTGCTGCTTCTAATATTGATGGTCTCTTCTTGGACTTCAAATAGTGCAGAATATGCCTCTGCAAGATACTGCGGACAGTTTTTGCAGTCTTCACAATATACTTCATGTGATTGGCATTGCCATCACCATTTGCAATGATGTTGACATTTACATTGAACATTTAAACTTTTGATGGTTCCTATGTATTCTTTGTCTCAATGATCCTGTTTGATTTTGGCGGAATTTATCTTTGTTAATGACTTCAATCCGTGCTGCATTTTATTCATCCTACATATATGAATAGAATGGGTTGATTATCCTAACTCAACACAACCAGAACTGTGTTTGTTATGTTGACGACATCATTCCGTGCGTCATGTTTTTCTCACCAAACTGGCTCTGCTTTTCTATCATGCTCACGATTGAAATCTGCTCACGCTTACTCAAATCTGCTTACGTGAGCTACTCGCGGCGTAACTTCTCTCACTTCTGTGGATGGCTCCATGCTGGTTAACGGTCACACTTTCTTGAATGAGATCAATCTTCTTGTACAATCAATCTTATTTAAGTCATCCATGGTTCATTCATCTGATCATTTTTCATCCCACATTCATCCATCATTTATCACTTCTCATCTTTCATTCATCCATGGTTCATTTCATCACACATTCATCTCAAATTGCGTGCATGGAGCTCAACATCTTTGGTCCCAGGGAGCTTATGTTACCCTCCATTTCACACGAGTTTGCGTCCACGACAATAGGCCCTGTTTTTTCCTCGGCTATAGGCTCCGCTTCCCTAATTTGCTCGCGCTTAGAATCTAGTCACGCTTAAGGGCATCTGCTCACGCTTAGTGTGCAAAGCGTGAGCCTGCTCACATGCTAGCTTTTCTCATCCAAATAGATCATAGCTGTTCCTTACCACTGCAACGGAAAAGACCATGATACAGCAGGAAAAACTGAGAGATAGATATGTAGCAAAAACTTTCAGTGGAACTTGCTTTCAGACTTCCACATAGAAGCGCAAATGCTCTACATTTATCTTCCCGCCAAACCATACTACGTCCGCAACATGCAATGGCGCTGCTCAGAGGCCTCTCTCTGCCCTCAAATTGGACCCGTGATCTTCCACAGCAGCATTGGTATGCAAAATTCAGTTGTACATGCACGCACGGTGTCCTCAACCGGTGTCAAGAATCAAGGACAATTGGGATCCTCAATAGACAATCAAACAACTGCCTAGTACCTTTAAGTCCATGACAGACACTTCATCCTCCTCCAATTCATCTAAATCAGCTGCTTGCAATACACACCCTGCAACCCTTAGGGCAAAATTCAATGAATGGTACTCTCTCTCTCTCTCTACTGCTACTATTATTTTCACACGAGCATTTGTTCATTGTTTCCATTATGGGCAACTGATATGCACTGTGTATGAGCATTAGAAACACTACAATCAATTATAGAAATAACCAAGGTCAAAGTCTAGCAATGAGCAGAAAAACATATATATTGGGGTGCAACATATCATAGGTCATATACATGTATTGCAGGAACCTCAACAAATGATAATGATACTACTTTGTTATGTAAAGGGAACATTTAGCATTATTTTTCTACAAATCCATTACAAATTTACACCTTACAGAGATCCATGAAATTGAGGAATCAAGAAAACATATCCACATGGCTGATTCTACTTCTTCCTAGTGAACCCTCATGTTGTACAATCTTTCGAGTATATCGTATTGTCAAGGGTATTTAGAGTAATACACGTTCTCTCTCAGATACACATGCCTACTCGAAGGCCTACATCTATGTCCATACACAAATTGGCTACAGTCTTCCTTCATCTCTCCAAAATAAACTTTGCGTTTGTGGCAACACTTCCTGCAGCCATACACAGTTAGAGAACTTGAATGTTGTCTCGACACAACTCGATCAAATCACCAGTCAATTTCGGGACATCTACCGATCTTACTATCTCCTTCAAAGCCCATTGTACGACTACATCTAGGTGTTTCCTCATGCGACAAAACATTGAACTCTTTCTAGTTCTTTTCTCCTTTGGAATTCCCAATGCTTTTGCCTCAGCAAAATCAATGATGCCAGGCAGAATGTCAACTACTTTGTCAATGCCCATGACATGCATAACTATGGTTTTTTTGGCTAGAAATGAAAGGTGCTTGAATACCTGTCACCCCAATTCAACCAACACACATGAGATGACTGCATGGACCTCCATATCCTTCTCCTAGGCTATTGATCAAGCACTTGTTTTGAAAACAGAATTGAAAGCAACAATACATGTCTAAGATCCACAAAGATACAAAAATACAAAACTACCTCTTCAGTGTGAGGTGAGCTCTCTGGAGCGACTGTCCGAACCTTCTTCACATTCTTCATAGGTACATTATAATCCTCCTCGTCCCCAAACTTATCCTTCATTGGAACCCGTGAATTTTTCCGTGTAGTTGATTCCAATACATAGCCAACTTGCTCTTCAACTGTTCTTTCTTTGTCGTGCACCTAAGCATCGTGCCACAACATACATCGTTGTCCACCACACAATCTAAGCACACAATCCTAGAAAGCTATACCACAATGATAATGAAAGTGAACATAATGGAAACCTCAAATGGCCATTTCAATATTGAAATGGGCCATTCGGTCTATTCAAATGGCCATTTGAATATTGGAATGAGCCATTTGAATAGTTCAAATGGCCATTTCATTTTTAGTATCCCTATCGTACTGCCTCTGTGGCCTCCACAGGGTTATTTTTTCCCTATTTTTGGTTGAACTTTACTATGTGTTCCTTTCGCCTCGGCCTTTCATTCTTAATATGATTTATATCAAATAAACTCCTAAAAATTATACGAGCATCTGCAGCACTGAAGTATGCATCAAACACACCAAACCCCGCTTGGATGCGATGAGGGGAAAACAAATGGTGGCAAATGGAAGTCGAGTTAGTATTGTAAACTCAAAATTAACGGTGTACGAGCAAAATTGGAGGTGTACAAGAGGGTGTACGAGCATCCGATGGATGGGGTCGAGGTGCCCACTATCATCTGTCAATTTCATCACGTTTTCATCGCAACATGTCATGTCCACGCGCCGCGGTGTAACACGCTAGCAGTCAAAATTTAGTCCTTTTCAGGAGTGTCAGTGGTACACATTAGCATGCTTTCACCCAACAAGCAACTCTGTCGTGCCAGGGTTGTGGTTGAGAATTCATTCGGTATTTTAAAAAAAACGTTCAATGAACTACTTATCAAATCAAATCTGCATGTGCAATTTCTTCCGGACGTGGGCCATTGAATCAACATGATCGGTACCTCGACCTTGTCCTCGACCAGAAGATCTACCACCTCGGCCTCGCCTGGCTCCAACGCCTCGACCATGACCCTGCATTGCATCAGAGCTTGCACCAAAATTCGAATCCATGGCGGAGCAATAGTAATCGCAACAATAGTCTCGCAAATAGACAAGAACAACAACCTCGCTGTGCTGCAATCGCCTCGCACCCTTGCAATGTTTCTCACCTCCGTGTTGCTAGATTACCTCACTAGTTTGCAGATCGATAATCTGCCACCGGCGGGAGAGAGTATTTTAAACGGATTTTAAAAGATTTTTTTAACACTTGCGCCATTAGCAACCATTAGCGCTATCACCTGCTGTTAGCTCTAGTGATAGCCCGTGCCACCGAGGCTATCTAGCGACACCGGGGGCGCAGGTGTGAACAACCATAGTAAAATGATGATTTATCGATCGGGATAACAGCAGTGTGAACTGACCTTTAAAAACGTTTGGTCAAACAACTCTTGAAAACATTGAGCATTGTGACAAAACTACTCTGAAAATTTCAGTTTTTCTTGTGGGATCGTGGTATACGACATAGTTCATCCATCCATGCACTGCAGTTGGAAGCAGAAGAATCACTACAAATATAGCCGTACGCCTTCAGAAATGGCCTCCAAATTGTGAAGCTCTTGGCAACGCGTCAGAACGAGGACCTACAAGTTGGTGAGTTTGCTCATCTACTGCGGCAATGTTTTCAGACTCTTGCACCCTTCCAACCAAAGGGTCGTCAATGCAGAGAGTTGCATCGACTCTGATAACTCCTGTAAATTGCTGCAACCATCCAAGAGGAGAATGTAGAGGCGTGAAAGGTTGCCGATGGACTCTGGCAACGCGACGAGCCCTTCACAACCATCCAAGCTGAGCTGCGTGAGCATTTTCAGTTTACCGATGGACTCTGGTAATCTGACTAGACTTTTACACCCATCCAAGTTAAGCATATGCAACCGTTTGAGGTTGCCGATAGACTCCGGCATTGCGACGAGCCCTTCACAACCATCCAAGCTGAGCTGCGTGAGCATTTTCAGTTCACCGATGGACTCTGGTAATCTGACTAGACTTTTACACCCATCCAAGTTGAGCATATGCTTGAGGTTGCCGATAGACTCCAGCAACGCGACGAGCCCTTCACAACCACCCAAACTCAGATGTGTGAGCATTTTCAAATCATCGATGGACTCTGGTAATTTGACTAGACTTTTACACTCATCCAAGGCGTATCCAGCAGTTCGAGGTTGCCGATGGACTTCGGCAACGTGACGAGCCCTTCACAACCATCCAAGTTGAGCTGCGTGAGCATTTTCAGTTCACCGATGGACTCTGGTAATCTGACTAGACTTTTACACTCGGGTATTTGCAGAATTGGGTGTCTCAGTTTTTGCGTAACATGACAGTTTCTGCAGTGACCTCCATACATGGTTTTACCCATATTTGTTTCACATGTCGACAGTGGCATTTTACCCTTCCAGCAGCATCTCCGCTCTGCACGAGATCTTCTACCGGCACTGGCGCGAGCATGTCTACCACCATTCGAGCAGTTGGTTGCTCAAGGCCTCGACCATCATCATGAGTCCATTTCTGAGCGCGTGCACCGTCATTCCTTTTCCAGCATGCTCTCAAGTGCTTCTTCTGAGTTGCATCGAGCCCGACTTCTATCATGCGCAAGACCCGGAGCAGGGGCATGGTTGGCAGCACGACCCACTCTCGCACCTTTTCGCCTCTCATCCCCTATTTCACTACTGCGCTCCGCCTTCGACTCGGTTTGCCTCATCTTTTGGCATTGGGTCTTCAGCGCTGCGTCTGTCTTCAACCCATCGATGACCTTGCCATCCATCTCCTCCGCTGTCCATGTGGTTGTGAGCGCATTGCGTGTCATGATATGGTTCGCGATGCGGTATAATCTATTGCTCGGGAGGCAGGGTATCATGTACTGCATGAGCAATCACATCTACGACCCACGTTCACGTCCCACTCTACACGCCGCCGTGTGGACATCAGGGATGCCTCGGCGTGAGCCTGGTCACGTGATCGCGTGAGCGCAACTGCGCTCACAAATGCCACGTCACGGGGCTCAGTCCACGTCATCACACGTGAAGGCCGAGTCACCACGCGCCAGAAAGAAGTGGAGTGTATTCCGCGGATTGGCACCCTTTACCGCGGAAACAAGCTGGACGACATAATAAAGGCATTGAATAAAGGATGGATGAATGTACAGTTGGATGATAAACAGATGGATGAGTGTGAAAAATGTATGTAGATGGATGAATGACGGATGGATAAGAGTAAAATGGATGAATGTATAATGGATGTTGAGCAATGACAAAAATTCATGACAGGAAGATGCATGACCAAATCTTTTGACGAATGCACAAAGTATATGAAATGAGTGTGGAAGGTTTGTGGGGGTGGATTAAAGAGTACAGAGGATGAATGTACAATGGATGTTGTACAAAGGAAGCTTTCATGAATGGAGCACGCATGAATACAGTGTAGATGAATGCACAATGGATATGAGAAGAGTCAGGAAGGTTTGTGAGATGGATTCATACATATAGCAATTTAAACGAAAGTTGATTCTGTGATTATTATTTGTTCTAAAGGAACAACTACGGTGGAAGAAGGGGATTCAACGTTTTCCAGATAATATGAAAATGAATATTAAAAGAATACAGTTCAGTCTGACTCAGAGTCAGTACAATGTATCCCCTCTTCCTCTGCATCTAAGTCTAAGTATTTTAGAACACCGGATCCACGCTGGATACACCTACGGCTGGCCACTAAAAAGTCAGGGGATAGGGACTCGGCCGCGTGAAGTGCCATTGCTTCGGCATAAACAGGAAGCAGAAAATTGGAAAGGGGGCTGTCGAAAACAGACTCGCCAGAAATGACTGTATCTCCTGAAGATCCACCGCTGCTTTCCTGAAAGACAGCCTGAAAAAGTTATTACTGTAACTTTGATGTTATCGAGAAATTGAGTATGACTCCCAAAGAGGGTTTAGCACTTACTCACATGAAAAGTCGTTGTCGACCTGCTTATCTTCGGGATCGTCATCATTTCGAATTTGAATCCGATCAGTCTGTGTGCCTGAAGTGGAGCCAGACAAAAGGGGGAGGAGCACGGTGTTGTAGAGGTCAGAATCACCCTCCATGCCAAAAAGGCTTCTTCCGCCTGCCTTGCATGCGTGGTAAGTTGCTCCTGCACCAGACAGGAGAACATGAACAGTTTGGAGGGGGGGATTTAAGCAGATGAAACTGTTGAAAGGAAACCAATTCGGAAGGGAAAAAACGAACCTGTGGACACAGAAAGATCGACCACCCGTGCAGAGCGGTGGCTGCATGACTCCAGCAGTATTTGCATGAATGCTGGTGACTTTTCCTTTGCACCTCTCCAGGGAGTGCCATCTGGTCTCTTCAGAGTCTGACTGGACTGCATGAAGTTGTACAAAATGTCATCGACATGGGGCTCATAGGGGGGGTTGACGAAACAACCCTGGTCAGAAATCTCAAAGCTGCGGATGGAGGATGGTGTCTTTGATGTGCGAATCCTCCCAGCAGGCAGATCGCCTCGAACATCCTCGTCTGGCAAAGATAGCAGGTTAGTGTGGTAAACACAATCTATAGTGGAAGTGTGTACATCGGCTATTCAGAACTCTGACACAAAAAAATCATGAATCGTTGATGATCGGTGTCGATCATAAAACATTCTACTAGAGTGGAGCTGCAGAGAAAATTGAAACTCATGATCAAAGCACAAGCAGAAGGGAGACGACATACCAGCTGACCAGGGAAACCCCTTTCACAAGGTAGAGGCTGTTCACACAATTCCAATGTGCACAAAACTTCAAACCCTGAAGACTTGAGGTATGATGCCAATGCCCGACGACTATCATTGTCACATGACTGAAAAAGCAGAAGTGTCCCTGCATCAGAGAGGAAATTGTTACAGAACCCGAACACCCAACTCCAGTAGTTGTCCTCGAATTTGTTCCAGCCTGGCGTCTTGCCCTTTGGAAGAACTTCTGGCACAGCCTGGCCATCCGGGATGTCGAGAATGACAATGTCGGCCGCATAAGTTTTCTGCACACCGCACACGAAGGTGGGACCTGTGCTCACCTGCAACAGACATGTTTTTTATAAGAACACTTGGCTTTGCTTGGTGCGGGTGAGATGCTATGACAATCAACAAGCCTTCTTTGTTTTTGGTTTGCGGCCCGCCTTCTTTCCCTTCTGCGGCGTTCCCTGAGCATCAGGCTCCTTGGCAGCCAAGGTTGCTATGTTTCGTTGATCTCTTCGTCAGTCAAAGGCGCCAGCATCTCAGCGTTATTATTGTTCAAGTATTTCATATGCTGTTCTTGAAAGGTCGTGTGCTCAGGTGGGCAGTCAAGGTACCACCCACAGGTCTCTTGAAGTGAGAAGGACTCCAGTCTTCAATATCCCTGCAGTATACATGGTTGGATCGTTTGCAAGGTCCGACCACACATGTCAAGATAGTCGGGAATTCCGCTCAGGTGATTTCCTTCCATAAGCACATATTTCGTGTACCTGAAAAAAGGAGATATAAATCCCAACCCACAAAAGCGCTCAGTGAGTAAGATGCAAGTAGTAGAACAGAAAAAATAAAACATAGATTGAAATGGCTCTGACAACTGCTCCAAGGACCTTTCAGGACCACACTACTGCTCCAGATATGAATGTCGTTCAACGCCATTCAGAACATTCCATTCAATGACACTGTAAATACATCCTAATCCAGGTGTGAATGCAATAATCGTTTAGAAATGACACAGACATAGAAGTGAATGTCGTCAACGACATTCAAGAATGAAGCCAAATTATTACTAAATGAAGCAAAATCACAGGATGGAATCAAAAAATTGAGTAAGGAACCCTCCAGGCAAACTCAATGCACATTCATTAACGCACCTATCACTGAGGACCTCACAACAATCACTGTATGTGAATGGCGTCAACGCCATTCACAAAACACAAAAAGAAACCAATTACTTAGCTCCCCAATCCATGTAAATTGAATTTGTCGCTGTTGAATAATACAGATACAGCTGTGAATGTCGTCAACGACATTCACTTTGGATTTCTTAAAACAGAGCTTATCAAAGCCTCCACATTCATCACAAGAGGCAAAAACAATGCAGAACAACTGAATGTCTGCATTGACATTCAGCAAACTGAAGTGAGGAACCCTCACTGTAAACTCTATGGACATTACAAAAATTTAAATAACTCTGAGGACCCTCTCAACAACTCCATATGTGAATGTCGTCAACGCCAGCCATTCAAGGACATTTATCAATTCTAATCAGGAACAATATAATTGCACCCTTAGATCCTAAATTCATATACTCGCTTAAGAATGACTTAGACAAAGAAGTGAATGTCGTCAACGACATTCAATCTGGATCTAAGATTGCAATCCATATGAAGCCCACTTTTTTCCCAAAAAAACAGTAGAGTTTCAAGTATGACATTGCACCTGTACACAACTCGCATCATGGCCCACTCTCCTCCAACCTGACTGTCAAAGTCGTGGACCGTAAAATGTTACCATCTTGGAGAACTCCCGGAACAAAAAACAGTATCTCCACTTCCTTATGTATGCCTCAATGACATTTGGGGGAGGGGAAACAATCGCAATGTTCAGGTCCTTCAAAGTCTGATTCCAGCACCATGACGGCGCGCTTTTCGAGCTGCAAATAGTATATTTGTCAGAATTGCAAAAAAGATACCATCACATACTTGAAGAGAAGAAACAGCATGTTCGAATACACACCTGACTCCAAAATGTAGCCTTGTGGAGCCAGTTATCAAAGACCAAATCACTGATTCCTTCCACCTTTGTTGCCAGGCTGTATGGTGCTCTTTGGGAACTGATTTGATTCAAGTCCTTTACTGTTTGATCTGAGTTCCATATCTCCAGCCACCTTCTTTTTTGTTTGTGGGTCGACCATCGATATGGCCAGCCGGTGTGCAATTTCTCCTGCGCATCTCCGGATGCACATGCTTGTCATAGTGTGTTTTGATCTGCTGAAGGAACTCAGGACCAAGTCCAGGGATCTACTATTCTAAGCTGATTTTCCGAAGGCTGACATCAATTTGGTTCTTCGCATTTCAAACTCCTTTTTATTGCAGCTTCCACACCCTTTGATGTCCTTAGTTCTTATGGTGTAGTGCGGTGGTAGTGGTAGTGGTATATTCGGATTTTCCCTTCTCAGCTTGCCTCTGCCAGTTCTGCTGCAGCATTCATTCAAAGTAGTGATTAGCTCCGAAGGACTACAACAATGTATTCGAAAAGTAAACAGATTACAGACTCGGGCTTACGCATATATGTACTCCAGAAACGCCTCTCGTGTGTCAAAGAATACCAAGTGCCTGCAGCTCTTCCTGTTTGCACTTCTTGATGATATTGGGTGGTAGTACTGTCCGAAAAAATCATCCAGCTTCATCAGGACCAATCCTCTGAATTCGGAATAGTGTGTGAACCAAACTTGTTGTCAAATGCGATTTCTCTGTCGATCTGCAAAAACATTGGAAACATTGCATTCCTTAACACTGTTTTTTGAGGATTAACAAGACACTACAGAGGGAATGAAATCTCCTGGATGACTTACTTGTTCACGTCGTGCATAGCTGTAAGAAGCCTAGCGATGTCGTTTCCTGGATCCAAAACCATTGCCTCCACAACAACATGCTTGTCTTTGTCTTTCGAATGGTGTTTCTGAATGTATCCCATCCATGCCAGCAATCGGCGTGGTTTGCCGTCCCAGACGTGAGTAGAACATGTGGTTGCAGAATTGCTGGGTGTTCTTTCCCATCATGAGGCAGCCCAACTCCAACTCCTCATTGGCATCTTTCCAGCACTCATCCCAGTTATCACTGATCTCTGGAGACACTAATGTGCTTTTCCCATTTATATCCGTCAGAGTGACACATAAAAAACTTGTGCACCAAGTCTATATCCATGCACAAAATCACTCTCCAATTTGTTTTATGTCATGGAAAGAGGTGGACGCACAACAGGCATTGATATCATCCGGCACAGAGGTATGTCCAGACGCCCTCCAGATACGAGCATGTCCCTTATAACCTCCTGAGAGTTTACCTTTGGAATGACATGAGTTCTTTCACCTTGTCAAAAGTAGTGCACTTCGGATTCATCTGCTTCATTGTATTCTCTGAGCTTTTTGCGGACTCGTCCCCATTCTCCAGATCCTTTCCCTCTGATCCTGTAGGCTTCGACCTCACAGTTTTCTGCACGATGCCATTCAGTTCTGACTGAGTGATTTGCAAAGTGAATGGCATGGCGGTAACGACCATCACTCTGTATCAAGGAAACTCACCATGAATGGGTGTGAAAGAATTCAGCACAATCTACACATGCAAAGCCGAGACTGCCGTATTCAAAACAAAAGCGAGAGAGCGATAGCGAACGGCGTTAACGGACAATCACAAAAGATAACGACCTGCCGGATCGGTGTTGTGTAATGACATACATGTGCAACTGATTGGCGGCAACGACATTCAGTGTAGTTTAGGGAGAATAGTAAGTGCAGGACTCTCTCTTCAAACACATAGGTACATAAATCAGTGACTTGCGGTAACAGTGACTTGCGGTAACGACCATCACTCTGTATCAAGGAAACTCACCATGAATGGTGTGAAAGAATTCAGCACAATCTACACATGCAAAGCCGAGACTGCCGTATTCAAAACAAAAGCGAGAGCGATAGCGAACGGCGTTAACGACAATCACAAAAGATAACGACCTGCCGGATCGGTGTTGTGTAATGACATACATGTGCAACTGATTGGCGGCAACGACATTCAGTGTAGTTTAGGGAGAATAGTAAGTGCAGACTCTCTCTTCAAACACATAGGTACATAAATCTCATGAGGAGAATCAAATGGCGTTAACGACGCTCGCGATTCAGTAGTTCCTGCTAAAGAATGGAAGAGGAAGGACTCCTTGAAAGGCAATCAGACAGACTATATGATAAAACTTACTGGCACCTTCTTAGGTTTTGAAATTTGATCCCCTTCTGCAGCTTTCCTCTTCCCTCTCACATCTGCTGGTTTCTGTCTGCGCAAGGTTTTCTTGACCTTCTCCAGGTTCGGCGTTCCGCGTGCTTCCACCTTCTTCAGTGTCCCTGCAAATCTCTCTCTGCCTCCACAGGCTGGCGCACTCTTATCGCCGACTGTGTCGCAGCCACTGCCTCAGTCTCCTCTGCTCTTGTGAATCAGTCTCCGCGTTCACCTGCTGCCTTGGCCCTGTGTTCTCCACAAACGACGCCTCGTCATTTTCTCTCTTGCTCTGCGTCTCTCTCTAATGGAAGTAAAATAAAGAGACTTCTTCTCTTTCGTATTCTAGAAGGAACCCTCTCCAGCTTGACTACCACTCTCCCTCTAAGCGCGAAAAGTAGAAAAACGCAGTGACTCCCGATTTCTTGCGGGATTGCCTGCGTTCTCTCTAGAAGCATCGGATTCCCTCCCGCGTGACCGTTACACATAGTCGTTTCCTTATTAGTGCACATGCCAGCAATTGGTGTACAGCTGTTCGTATTCAGTTATGGATGTCTGACGTGTGCCGCCCAAAAAAAACGGCGTGTTCTTTATTATAACGGGTTCAATATTTAAAAAGAACAGCGAATCCCAGAAATTGATGCGCAGTCTTAAACAAATAAATATAAATGAACGAGAGTTTGATGAACAAATTTTGGAATATCATACACGGTCATCCTTGTTAGCCAAACCCCACATTCGTTTCACATTTGAACTTTCCAGGTGCGCATGATCATTGGTAGTAGTATATAGATACATTTACTTAATCTGCAATCCCATTCTCAGATCCTGTGGCATGCTTCCAGGAAGTCGGCTTTTGTATTGGGTTTATTGATGAGGTTCTGATTAACGTTTTAACAGTTGCCGACACTGCCCCTGGGGATACTCTGACCACTGGGCCCACAAGAAAAGTAATTAAAATGGACGGCTGCATATCTGGAATGAATAACAGAATATGCACAGTCGTTATCTGAGCTTCCTCCGCCATATTCTCTGCTCATTCTTCAACTGTGTTCTGGAGACAGCAGTAAACCGATTTACACTAGATCTGCGATAGCAAGGTACAAACATACTCGAGGAAGGAAGATGGCTTCCTCTGAAGCGGAGTTCTTCTCAGACGACAAACCAGTGCCGTTCTCCCAGGAAGTCCTTGACAATGGATTTGCAATTGTTCTGGAACATGTCTTGGCTACCCGTTTTCAGCTGCAGAATGGCTCCATCTTTTTGGAGAAAGAGGTTTACGATCTGAAAGGGAAGTTGGTGAAATATTCTTTCCAAAACCGTGATGAGACGGCTCATATCAGCCAGTGGAGAGTGTGTCCTGGTCGATACAGAGTACTTGGAGAGCCTCGGCGAAAGTCCCTTGGGTCATATGTGACGCCCGGGACTGCTGCTTCGGTCGTTGAAGACAATAGAGAGGTGGTGGTGAAAAAAGAACAGACTTCCTCCACTCCAATCGTTGAGCTTTCGGATTCTTCCGATGATGACATAAGTGAAATTCCAAATCCAGTCTGTCAAGTTAAATAAGCACAGTGTGAAAACAGCTAGAATAAAACTAGTTATTTGTATTTAACACTTGGATTTAGGTCAAGTGTTAAATCAGGTGTCAAGATTAGTTTGACACCTGGTCCGTCTTATCTTCACGAGAGCGGCAGTCGCGCAGCTCATCTCTCTCGAGTTGAGCCTGCGCGACCGAGCTCCTGCATGCGTTTAGATCTGAGTGTACTCATGATGGGAGTGTAGGTTTTGTTTGTGGTGGAGTCCCCATAGCTTGGGGTGCCCCTGGCTCGACTACTGTTTTAACGAGTGATGTTGAGGGATTTCATATTTCTTGTGTTGAGAGTGTGTGTCTTTTCAGCTTTCTTATCACTTGAGAGAGATGAGCCTATCTAGTTTTCTAGTGCTAAGCTAGATACAATGTTTGTTTTAACACTATTATAATATATATCTTGGGGCAAGAGCCCATCTAGCCCTGCTGTTGCCATGGGTTTGCGCTTGTTGTTTACACATTGGCGTTGGTGGTGATCAGGGTGTAGTTATTCCTGTTTTGTGGTGGCGGGTGCGCGGGGGCCCTAGTAGCCTGCTGCCTGAGCGCTGGGGCAGGCTGAGCACCAGTAGGCCAGTCATGCCCAACTTGTGTGGTCCGTTGTGTTGCAGCTCAAGAAGGGCCATTGGCTTGTAGCCCATTCTGGCTTGCAGGCATATTGCTGTTCACCGTGACCTGTAGCGCTGATGATTTTACTTGGCGGGAGCGGTAGCTTGTCAAGAACCAGGTTGGCATGAGTGTAGAAATTGGTCAAGTTGGCCCCAAGTCCTTGGTGATGGGTTTTGCAGTGACCACTGAACTGTCTGCCTGCATCTGTGTTGCTGCTTGTCCCTGTGCGGAGTCTCCGGACGTGCTGTCGACGGGTCTCGGCGTTGCGCACTCGTGTATGGTGTGAGTAGTGAAGGTCGAACGAGATGCAGAGCGCGCTGGATGGCGGGGCGCAGGGATGCACCATCTCTCCCATCTGTTGTTCCATTGTTTTTATGGAAACACTTTGCTCATCAGTTGTTTTTGTTTGGATCAAGAACCGAGGGTGCAGAACAAGCCTTTCACATCTTGTGGTGCTGGGAGGCAGCGGACGAGCAGAATGTGATTGGTAATGTTGGGGGACTGTAGAGAGGGGTTGAGAGATGTACTCAAATGGAGCAGCAGATTATGGTTTTCACTGATGCGTGATGCTTGCTTGCTGACTGCTTGCTTGCTGACCAGATTAAGGACTGGGTTATGGAGTTGAAAGCGGGATCTTACTTGTCAAGGCCCAAGTGCAGAGTCCCTTCCAAGTGGTAGCTACGTCTCCTACGAAGCCTTCAGGGATCCCAACAAGATTAGGTCATAACACTTCGCTGTTTCTGTGTGCGGGTATTCTATGCACCGTGAATTGTCTTTTGGCTTGACCAGCACCTAGTAATCTGGTCGAAAGAAGGGGCCCTTTGAATATCTGGCATGTAGGTCAGCACTGGAGCATGGAACAGCGCTGACTGGAGTTCTTTAAAGATCCTTCACAATGGTGCGACTGCAGCTTTGGCAATATGCTTTATGTAAACGTGAAGGAGTCTGTCAGGAAGGAAATTTATTGACTCTGTTATTGTGAACTGGATTGTACCCCTAGTGGTTGAATGACATAAGAGTCTTGGTTTTTCCTCGGAAAGAGGCTCTTACTGTCAGCAGCTTAGGTTGCTCTTTCTAAGCAGGGTAGGGAGGGAAAGTTGGGGTTTTCCCTTGCAGCTGGCAAGGTGCTTAGAATGGTTAAACAGCCATCCTCCGTCATCGGTTCTCTATATTGCCTTTGAACCGTAGCCCTACTCACTGCCACACAGAGTGATCAGCTAGCTCTCGGACTCGAAGCCAGTGGACAACAGTTCTTTTGGTTTTGAGAGCCCCTGCTAGTAAGCAAGGATCAGAGGACAATCTGCCACAAAGCCAGGCACATTGCCGAGTGGTCGAGGCACTCGTACTTCCGTGCACTGCAGCTGGGTTTCCACATAGCCGACAGGCTTGAAGAAAGGTCTCAGCTGGGGATCACTCAATTTGGACACTGCTAAGCTGGTGTGTGGGCAGGCTTGCAGGAACTTGCTTGCCAACTTTACTTCAATGAAACTTGTGAGGGTGCCAGGTGAAGTGTTGCCAAGGGGAAATGAGCTCCACGACCTCCATCGTCACCCATGGTTTGTGGTAGAAGACGGTGGGATTCCAAAGCATGGTGAGCTGTTGAACTCAAATGAAATGGAGGGGAACAGCAGGCACGTGGCCAGGGAACCTAGGATGCCATATAAAACTTAGGGAACCGGGAACCAGTTACCAGACATTTTGGGTGTAACTTTAATGTTTAACTTGAAAACCTTTATTAAAAAAAAAAAAAAAAAACCCCTTTTTAATCTAATTTGAATGATTTGGAGCCAAATTCATCATATCTTTGTCAAATGGACTCTGGTTGACCCAGTTTTTGGGGGGATAGCTGCAGAAAGGGGAAATCTACCTATCTAAACCTGGTTTCTGTTTTGGGGACTCTGCTAAAAATCTATGGAATTTTTAGAGTGTGAGTGTGCCACGAAAATCCACAATCCTGTTTCTAGAACCTGTGCTGGCCTATATGAGAGACAAACTGTGGATGTACTCCCTGTATGGCTGGGGGAAATGAGGACGTAATTGAAGGGCAGGTCTCTTCTCTTAGCCTGTGCACACAAGGGGACATGATCTATGTTTCCCAAGGAACTCAGACTGATTTGAGTGGAGAACAGTTGGACGAGTTGATTGCATACTGGGAGTCAGGCATTAGCAGTAGACAACAGACTGCTGTAGTTGGCATTGAGGGCCTCAATATCGCCTTGGACAGTCAGAACTCTGTTGGAGCCAGTTCTTCTGCAGCTGTAGGTGAAATACCAAAGTGGGTGAAAGCTAGGCTTGGAACACAGCCAAAGACAGCTCCGGGGACCAAGGTGTTCAGCCACAAGGCCGTGGTGTACTGGAGCAGAGGAGCAGGAGCTACACAAGTTTGTGCAATCAGACTGGTTGCAGCCGGATACGTCTGCACAGGGCAACCACGAGCGGGGGTTCATCAGCAATGACATGTTTGTTGTGCGTGAAGGAGATGCAGTCATTCGCAATGAGGACACCCGCAACCGTCTCAAAGCTTTCGAGTTGAGAGACTATCAGACCCTACCTTTGTTTTCTTTAGTGTTCAGTGAGCGGGAGATAGGGGAGTATTGCTTTGTCTCTACCTGGCAGAAAGAGGAGGAGGGTTGGTTAGAGCGAGCTACTGTAGCTTGGGACAAGGTTAGTGGCAGGTTTCTGGACATAGATATACCTCCTACACCTTACCATCACGCAGAGCGAGGCACTTTGAGAGAAGTCTGGAAGTTGATAGCATAGATCAGGATTAGATCTTGCTTGGGCGGGCTTCTATTCTTCCCCTCCATCTCTGTACTATTTTCATTACCTTGTACTCGTAGTTGCCAAAGCCTCTCTTGGTGGAGGCCAGTCAGTCCGGGGTTTTGGGCTGGGATATTCTGCAGGATCAGCATTGCAGCTGGATTTTGGTGTGGGGGTGTTGATGTTTTGATTTCTTGTGTTTGGATCCCCCCCAACACCTGCATGCTTGACTGTGCGCCATGTTGGTTTTGTGTGGGCGCTTGCTTTCATAGGGATTAGGCCGGATTTGATCACCGGTCAATCCTAGAGTATGCTGTCGGTGGTGAGGCTGGAGTGATGACCAGCAAGACCACCAGTGTTTCTTCTATGGTGAGGCTGGGTTGATGACCAGCCAACCATAGGAGTTCTTGCGCGGTGGATGCAGGTGCCCTGAGCCATTGGGATATGACCCTTAGACTGCAACAGGTGCCCACCCGTGTCACTATTAGATTAGTACTAGAGCCTTATAGTGTCACGTGGAGGAGGTGCACATTGTGAGTGTCATTACGGAGTTACCCAAGGGTTTTGAGGGGAGTACGGCTACAGGCAGTAGCAGTGAGAGTGGGTTCACAAGACGAGGTATTCGGTTCAGACCACCCTCAATTACTGTAGAGTCAGACACAGACTCGGAGGCTTCATCAACAGGTGTGCACTTTCATTCGCCATTGTTGTGGGACGACATGGAGGAGATGTATGGAGCTACCAAGGGGCCTCGTAGGTACTCTGGAGCTGTGGGCACAATCGAGTTGGATGACTTTATCCAGGAGTTCGACAGCTGGTGTGATTTGCAGCAGATGCGCAATCCACAGCTATTCACCCCATTCATGGCGTGGAAGGGACTGTTCCAGCATTTGGAAGGCCCGCCTATGGACGATTACCACGAGTTCAGGCGAGGACATGAAGCAGAGATTGAGGAGTGGAGGATGTATTGGTCACCTGACTACGTCTCCATTACTCGAGGCACGACGCGACCAGTAGCTGCATCAGTACCAATAGCTCCCACTCCACTGCCAGCACTAGTAGTGGAGCAAGTAGTGCTGGTACTTCTGCAGGTGGTACCAGTTCAAAAGGTGCTACTACTCCTCCTGCCACGACTACAACACATGTGCCTAGATTCAACCCGGTGGTGGAGTTCTTCCAGGAGTTGCGGAGGAACTACCAAGGTGTACGGACAGAGAAGCTGCGAAGTTTGCAAGACTTCCAGCGCAAACCCAGTGAGAGCCTGCGAGAGGCGTACACTCGTATGAGGCGCTTGATAAGTGTGACCCAAGGGGTTACTGAAGCTCAGGCAATCCAGTTTTGGTATGGAATTCTGGACAAGGAGCTCAAGAGAAGGGTGCGAGATGCAACCCTGTTACAAGCAGCCCAACCCACATTAGCAGATGTGTTTCTGCTGGCTGAGCGGATTGAGCTCAACATGGTGGAGGAGCGAGTTGTTACAATTGGATTTGGCAAGGACATGCCTGTACGGGGCACAGCTGTCAGCCCACAGGCACAAGGGACTGCCCAACAGCGTGGTCAGGGGGGCAAGGTTGCCCAGCCCAAGTTCCATGGAGCTTACAGGGGACCTCAGGTGCAGAGGCCCGGGCATCTTTTGCAGGCCAACAGCAACCAGGGGTGATATGTTGGACATGTGGAGGACCACATGTCAAAAGAGATTGCCCAGAGACTGGCAGAAGGGACGGCACAAGCACAGCCTGCACAGTTGCAGTGTGGGGCATTGTGGCAAGTATGGGCATGGAGATGCCCAATGTTATGACTTGCATCCTGAGTTGCGCCCAGGCACGTTCCAAGAGAGGAAACAATGGTGGCCGGGGGCGAGGTGGACCAGCCCAAAGAGGACGAGGTGGTCGGGCACGAGGTGCAGGCCAAGGGCAAGCTCCACATGGCCAAAGACGCGGAGGTCAGGGTGTTGACCAAGGCATGGCCAATCGGCTCTCCAGCAGCTAGAGCAGAGGCTCGCTGCCATGGCTATAGCTCAGGCGGGGGGTAGGGTACCGGCTCCCAGGCGGGATGGCCCACCTCCTGCTTCTGAGGGAGGGATATGGGCGGCATGGGATTCATGTGCGGAGCAGCATACCACTAGAGCAGGTGGAGTCTGCTGCAGCCGTGACTCGAGGAGCAGCACGAGTTCCTGAGCCACGAGGTGCAGAGGTGGAGTTGGATCCACAACGTGGGGAGGCAAGCCGTCAGGCGAGGCTGCCTCAGTCATTCACCTTGGCGGAGACAGTGTCAACGCCATCCATGGCACCTAGTTCTCGCCCGACTGTTACCGAGGCGGAGGTTACTATGCCATTGGGGGAGAGCTACACGCGCAACACTGACACCTGCTACCAAGGCTAGTGCAGCCGGTGTGTTATTGGGGGCAGCCACCTCTGTGTGTCAAGCCCCACTGTTCTCGGCAACATGATTGCGACGCCGGGGGTAAGGCCAGCTGCAGTGTTCAGACTAGCAGCAACACTCTGTGAGAGTGGGGAGGTCATTCATCTTCTGCGGAGTTAGTGGAAGGTGTAGTGGTAGAGGGATCCTCGGATTTGAGGGTCAAGACTGCCACGGCTGCGCCCTGGCAAGCTGCAGCTGCCAGGTTGACGGAGCTGCCAGCTAGGCCAGCCTTTGAGCGCGCCATGGTGACACCTGGAGTTGTCTTGTTAGACAACTAGGGAGGCATTTTCACTTTGAGTGGACCGGCAGGCAAGAAGTACCGGCCACTGCGGGTCTTGTTGGACTCGGGAGCTCAGCCACTGATGTTGGGCAGAGCTGCTATTGCAGGTTTGGGCCTCATGGAGGCGGATATGGAGCCTTGCCCTTTCCAGATACAGACATCTCTGGGAGGATCAGAGCAGGCTCGGGGCATGACACGGCATCAGTTGGCCATTAGACTGCAGCCGGATCATCCTATCAATGGCTCAGTAATGCGAGCCAAGGCCATTGTGACAGACGCGGTCTCTTACGATGTCCTCGTTGGTGGGGCAGTGTTATACCCATGGGCTTCACCCTGGACTTCTGGGAGGAGTCAGCATCCTACAAGCCTGGATGGCAGTCAGGGGATGGTCGTCGTGCACAGCTCCCTGTGACATTCATTGGGGGTATTGCAGCTGCCCAGCAGGGCAAGATGCCAACATTAGCCGCCTTCACAGCTGCAGTTAGTTGGCCTGGAGAGTTGCTGGAAGGCAATGCCCATGCAGAGGATGTGCCACCTCCAGCAGAGCAGGATGACATGCATGGTACGGCGGAGTTGCCTGCCATGGTTGCTCACACTCCATTGTGGGGTACGAGCGAGGGTTTGCAGCAAGCTGCTGATAGACGGGTGCAACAAGCTTGGTTAGAAGCTTTTGTACCGTCAGGAGAGGAGGAGAGTGCGGTGATTGCACCAGGGAAACCTCAGTTGTCGCCATTGGACACCACACCTCTTGTGTGCAGCGGCCGGATGAAGGCATATGCCTTCTGGACTTATTTGGCGGGATCAGCACTGGATTGGCTGCAGTGCTGCAGGCAAGTGTACGAGTTCGACGTTACCTGTATGTGGAGAGGGATGAGACTGCACGACGCGTCTCACTGCGCCATGTTGCTCAGATGCTGCAGCAGTACCCTGAGTTGTTGCCGGTGTCTGCAGTTCGTGGATACCAGCAGGCCTTGCCAGCAGACATTGCGTTGCTGGGGGCGCAGGATTTGGAGCGGGTGGCTCCATTGATTGGTAGTGGCAGGTTGGCCCTGCCAAGGGCATTCATCAGCCGGGCATGGCAATGGATTGCTAGACTCGAGGACGGGCCTGTTTTGGGAGATGGTGCGGATTTTGCGTCACTTGCAGCTTCATCAAGCTGTATCTCCGGCATACATCTTGGAGAATGTGCCGCTGATGGGCGATTCTCGGGCTAGGGTGATGGCCAGTGTGCATCAAGTCCGGTCGTGGCTTGGGTCAGCAGTGTTACTGGATGCAGCTGCAGTGGGGTCACGGGCTCATCGTCCACGACTATGGTGGACTAACTTGATGCCACCCGCACTGCTCAAGCGTGCATTTGATGGGGTGCAGCGGCCAGCACACCTCACCGTGGATGGCATTTTGGACACAGGAAGGCAGTCTCAACGTGTGAGACACGATGACCGTTCGCCTTTGGCAGTGGTCAACAGGGTGGTCAACCACGAGCAGCATTACCTACACTGCTCAGCTTCCCAGGATCCCATGCTTTTCGGGATGGTGGACCTGGCCTCCTGTGGGATGCTCAGTTGCAACAGTTAGTGGAGCCTAATGCCGACGAGTGAGAGCGGGCTATGGGGTTTTCCACTGGGACCACGGCGGTGCCTTCTCTTTCTGAGGCATCACGGCGTCAGGTGTTGGGGCAAGCAATGGATCTCAATTGCTTGACATGGATTATCAGCTTGGCAATGGCTGAGCAACGTAGAGTGCGGAATGCACTCCCCTTTATGGTCTCTCTGCCTACCGAGATGGTACAGGCAGCGAGTGGGGGCGAGCCGGTGAGGACCACGGGGTGTAGACATCCATGGCACACGTGGGAGGTGCTGAGGTTCAGAGGGAGTTGGCAGCCAAGGCAGCTGTGATGGATGAGGTTGGGGATTCTTCTCGGGTTGAGGAGGTCTCAATGATGAGATGATGGGGCAGGATGAGGCCTTGTCATTGACTGAGCAGGAAGGGAGTACTGCTCAAAAGGTTGCAGCATAGCAACCACGGGACGCGTCCTCTACCTCTAAGCCCACTGGACTTAAGGTTGCAGTTACGGAGGACAATTGGGAGCCTGACATTGGACCCATTGTCACTGGAGGAGAGAGACGACGTATACGGCGGTTCCTGAGGGCTTACAGGAATTGCTTTGCCTTCAGTTTGAAGGACTTGGGAGCACTGAAGGGTCAAGAGATCCGTATTGAGTTGGCCACTGACACGCCAATCTTTCGGAGACCCTATAGATACAGTGACATGGAGAGGTCTTTGATTCAGATGAGGACTCAAGATCTCTGGGAGGCAGGTTTGGTGGAGCTCTCTGGTGGAGAGTATGCTTCAGCCACAGTGATGCCAGCTAAGAAGGATGTCTATGGCAATTGGACGGAGAGACGTATGTGCGGTGATTACCGGCCTGTAAATCGTCAGACCAAGTCCGATAAGGTATGCCATGCCGACACCAGAGGAGATCTTTGATGCCATTGGGCATTCCAAGGTCTTTAGCACGTTGGATTTACGATCCGGATATCACCAGTTGCCGATCAAGGAGGCGGATAAGCAAAAGACGGCATTCTGGGGGATCAATGAGCACGGGAAGGATTGCCTATACCAGTGGCGGTTCTTACCATTTGGGCTTAAAAACGCTCCCGCTGAGTTTCAAAGATCATGGACAGGATTCTAGCAGGGGTGGAGTTTGCTCGGTGCTACATAGATGACATCATCATCTTTAGTGCTACGGTGGAGGAGCATGAGAGACACCTTCAGGGGGTATTTGAGCGCTTAAGGACGCACGGATTGAAGTTACATCCGGGCAAGTGCAAGTTTTTCCACAACCAGATTGAGTATCTGGGTCACATGATATATCCTGGAGGATTGGGGGTACAGCAGACTAAGGTAGAGTCCATTGCACAGGTTCCACGCCCCACGGATGTGAGCCGAGTTCGAGCTTTCATGGGGTTAGCAAACTATTACAGACGGTTTGTTAAGGGATTTAGTGCCATTGCAAAGGCTCTAACCAAGCTGACCAAGGTGGACCAGGAATGGCAGTGGGAAGATGAGCAAGAACAAGCTTTTCAAGAGCTCAAGGTGAGGTTGACCTCGGCGCCCATCTTGAGACGACCTATCAGGGGGCGTCCTTTTCAGCTGCATACAGATTGGAGCATGCTGGGGCTTGGAGCGGTGCTCACACAGGTGGATGATGAGGAAAGAGAGTTCGTAGTGGCTTATGCTAGCCGCTCGAACAACGCTGCAGAGTCTAAGTATAGCTCATATGAGGGAGAATGCTTAGCTGCAGTGTGGGCCGTGGCACACTTCAGGTGCTATCTATACGACAATCTCTTCACCCTTGTCACGGATCACCAACCACTCAAGTGGTTGATGGAGTCAGACAAGCTTACGGGGAAGCTTGCACGGTGGGCACTCATCCTTCAAGAGTATGACTTTCAGGTGGTGTATCGACCGGGTTTGGTCAATCGCAATGCAGATGGGTTGAGTCGCAATCCATGCACGAACCAACAGGATGACACTGGAGCTCGGTGGCATGGTGAGACGGACGAGGAGATGGTGCCGGGATGGCATGCATCTGCATTTCTGTGTATCTTGGCAGCGGAAGGCCAGGTTAGACCTGCAACAGGGATGACTGTAGATCAAGTGTCTGAGGACCCTGAGGCCAGCAATGAGCAAGGTGGCGCCAAAGATATACATGAGGATTCAGTTGTGTTGGACTACCTCCGCACTGGAGACACGGCAGCCACTGTGACTGCCAAGGAGAGGGATCGGATCCTACAACGAGCCAAGAGGTTCAAGTGGGAGGGGACACACCTGCTCCGAGTGTGGGAGGATGGTCGAGTGAGGATTGTGCCTCACCCAACACAGCGGGCACGGTTAGTGCGCCATGCCCATGAGGAGTTGGGGCATTTTGGGGTGCGACGCACTCATAGTCTACTGCAGGGGCAGTATTGGTGGCGTGGTATGCACACAGAGGTGCAACAATTTGTGGCTAGATGCATGGTGTGTGACAGGGTGCGTGCTTCATTCAACGCCCCTACTCCACAATTGCACCCTCTTCCGATCATGGGATTGGGCTACAGGTGGAGTCTTGACTTCGCAGGGCCGTTGCCACTGACCATGCGCCACAACAAGTACGTATTGGTGATGGTGAAGCACTTCTCCAAGTGGATTGAATTGGTTCCATTGCCTGATAAGGCTAGTGAGGGAGCTGCGTATGCGTTCCTGGATTGTGTGCTTAGCCGATTCGGTGCTCCAGCTGAGGTACTCACGGACCAAGGGAGAGAGTTCTTGGGGGAGTTTCAGGCTTTGTGTGACAAGGCCTTGATAGACCACCGCACCACTTCTCGGGATCATCCTGAGGCCGATGGCTTGGCAGAGAGAGTTGTTCAGACAGTAAAGAGGGGTTTGCGCAAGTATGGCTTGCAGAAGGGACACCTAGGAGATTGGGACCTTCAGTTACCCTGGTTAGCCATGGGCTACAGGTTCAGCAAGCAAGCATCACTTGCCTTCTTCTCACCATACTTTCTTCTCTTTGGCCGAGAGCCGGATTTGCCTATATCCATTCGCAGAGAAGCTGCTACAGTTCTTAACCTTGACGATCCGGACGTGTGGGCACGTGCATGTGAGCAGCGTGCAGAGTTGTTCAAGAGAGTCATGCCCATGGCTTTCGAGAACCTTGCCATTGCACAACACCGTGATACGTTGAGGTATGCTACCATACGTGGTGGGGGCTATCGTCCTGGGGTTCGGAGATTCAACCCTGGTGACTATGTCTATCTTCAGCAGACTGCTCCTACAACCCTGGATGTGACTGCAGGACGTGTTATTTTGAGAGTTCGAGAGGTCTTGCCCTCAGGCGTCTTGGTCTTGGAGGGTTGGGATGGCATAACTTGGAAGGACCATGTGCGTAATTGTGCGCCATGTCACCTTCCGAATGTCGATGGCAGGATTGACCCAAACCTGGCAGTGGTATCTGCAGGTTTGAGGTGCATGTTGTGTGGGTCTGCTAAAGGGGCAGCCACCATGCTGGTATGTGATCGGTGCTCTAGAGGTTGGCATATGGGATGCTTGACTCCACCTCTTGAGATGGTTCCGGATGGGGATTGGTTATGTCCACATTGCATTGGATAGTGGGAGTGAATACAACCATGGAAGGCTAACAAGAAACGCAAGGCCCAGCTACTAGGAGACCTTGAACACACGAGATCCTGGCTCAAGCTCACAGATTGCAAGACGGCGACTAACGATGGGGCTACCCTTGTACCCGGCCTCTTGGTTGATAGAGTTTGAGCACGATAGGGACAGTGATAGAGGACTTAGTACGGCTGTGGCTATTACATCTTGTAGCTATCTGGAGGTAGATGGACCTATCCACCAGCTAGGGGGGCGATTGTGGCAGACTACTTTATTGTGCATATATGTGTGGTGTGGTTTGGACAGCGATGTAGTTGTGTAGCGATATGTATGCGCACGACAGCTGTCAAGTTAAATAAGCACAGTGTGAAAACAGCTAGAATAAAACTAGTTATTTGTATTTAACACTTGGATTTAGGTCAAGTGTTAAATCAGGTGTCAAGATTAGTTTGACACCTGGTCCGTCTTATCTTCACGAGAGCGGCAGTCGCGCAGCTCATCTCTCTCGAGTTGAGCCTGCGCGACCGAGCTCATGCATGCGTTTAGATCTGAGTGTACTCATGATGGGAGTGTAGGTTGTTGTGGGGTGGAGTCCCCATAGCTTGGGGTGCCCCTGGCTCGACTATTGTTTTAACGAGTGATGTTGAGGGATTTCATATTTCTTGTGTTGAGAGTGTGTGTCTTTTCAGCTTTCTTATCTATTGTGGCAGACTACTTTATTGTGCATATATGTGTGGTGTGGTTTGGACAGCGATGTAGTTGTGTAGCGATATGTATGCGCACGACAAGTCCTTCCTACTGTGGTTGCAGAAGCTGATGAAGAAGAGATTTGTAGTGTCATTCCAAAATTGCGGGCGATGGGAGGAATGGCTGGATTCAAAAGTGAGTTGCGGGGAATTGATTGGGAATCTTTGAAGCAGGTGCCTGTGAAGTTCTTGCCGGAGACTTTTGATGGCGATATCCTATTCGAGCTGCCTCCTCCTCCGCGAGTTGGAGGTGTAACAATCATGATGCATGGAATGGACAAGAAACACGACGGGCACCCGTGGTGCAGAACAAAAACATCCAATATTCAGAATGATGACAAGCTTGTTTTCAGGAGGACAGTTTGCAATGGACACCTTAGGTGTGATAATTTGAATTGCAGACACTTTCTTCAGTCTGGGGTTCATAATCAAAGCGAATGGGAGGGTCTGGCGGAAAATCCATTTCAGCCTGGGACTGCCCCTCACCGGCAAACACTTTCGTCTGCAAATTTTGCAAACTTGTGCCATCCTGCTTGGCGCTCTGCGGAGCAAGAATGTACTATGTTGTCCACCGTTTGAATACAATGACGAGAGCTTGTGTGCATTTTGGATTCCATAACCATCCTGTCTCGAAGGGGGATTACAGGGAGAGTGTTGAGACAGTATCGAGGTTGATCAAATAGGAGTTCGGGAGAAACCCATCCGCAACAACATCTGCAATTGCTCTTGGCGCAAGCAAGTCCTTCTTGGAAAGCCATATTTTGAGTGAAGGAGATTCTGTGGGGACTAAACTTGACGGTGCAGCATTGGACCTGGTCATGGATCATTTCTCCACTTTAAGTTCACCTAACATTCGGCATCAGATCAATGCATTGAGAATGGGCTCTGGGATCAGAGGCTACATAGACAATATTTTGGAATTGAAACGAGTGAGCAAGTACGATTACATCCAGGACAATGTATTCCCAGGTCAAGGTGCCATCAAAGTTTTTCTTTTCAAAATGTCGACTGTTGGGGAGGGCAGTGGGGTTAGCCTCGTGAAGCGGATGCAGAAGACTGGGGACTTGCAGAACTGTTTTCTTATGTTTGATCATGTGAAACGAGTGAAGGATTGGACGACAATGGCTTGTCATGTCTACGATCCAGTGTACCAACGAGTTATGACAATTACAGTTTGTGACATGCAATCCGAGGATACGGAATCCCAGAAGCTCATGTGGAATTCCCTGATACGTGTCATGGGCTGCCATGGGCTGCCATCTCCAAATTTCGCAGGTTTCATGGCGGATAGTGCTCAAGCAAATTTCAATGCTGTTCGTATTGTCTTCGGATCGGGCGACCCAAAAGTGCCTATGCCAGGAAGAGAGCGTACATGTCTATTCCATTGGACACAATCTCTGGAAAAACATACAAAGTCGGACATCAAACCAGAGATGCAGACTCAGCACCGTAAATTGTGCAAAGAGTACAAAGATGCTAGAACAATGAAGGAGGCGGATACTTTGTTCCAGACAATTCGTGCCTGGTGGTTCTCTTCTGGAGCTGCATCACTTGAGAGTATGAGAGCATTGGAAGATTGGCTGGCGTTTTGGCACTTCCGGTATAGACAGTGGGGAGCATGACAATGGTACGAGGCTTCTATTTCATGCTTTATTCATACATTTGCTTTCCATATTTTTGACTCATTGCTTTCTTTATGTTGTTTCCTGTGCACTATTCTGAAGTGTGGTTATCCTCTTTGCAGAACATGTCCATTGAGGAAATGGCGGACATGCCATCTTGCAATTTGGCAGAAACTGTGCACAATGTATGGTTGCAACAGTCTGGGAAACGAGGTCGGGATTTGTATGTGGCAACAACAGATGATTTGATACGTGCCTTGCAACAACAAACCCGATACCGTGATTTCTTACGAGGTGGGGTTGGTGGCAAGGGTCCGGACAAATGGGAGTTGATGTTGCGTGCTGCAAACAGATCTGGGGATCCAATCAAGATAGCACGGGCGGTGAGCATGTATGCCCAGGGAACGCCACTTGTTTCTAGAGTTCCACATCTTGAAGGGGAGGAGAGATTCGGCTCCTGTAAGAGGAAATTGAACACTCCACCTGGTTCGGATTCAGATTCCCACAGGGCAGACCGTGATAACTTCTCGAAGCCTCGTGTTCCCCTGCATGACAGCTCCATGTCCGGAACCTCCATTGTGGAGGAACCTCCAACACGACGGCAAGCTCCAGCATCAAACCGTGCCACTGAAATGGTGCAGGAGAGAAACAACCCCCTTGATGTGCTTGAGTCCGGATGCCCCGACCACGTTTGGCACATAGAACGCACAAGTGTCGGGTCTCGTGTGAAATGTACAGCGATCAGGGAAACTAATTTCGAGAAGTGCACTTCATCTATATCCAGAGGTGGTGCCCGAACTCCTGCTCCGACTTTCACGGGCTTGATGCGTCCATACGTTCAACCAGAAGCCAAGAACCACAAGTTCTGGTTCTGCGCAGATGATTGTGCCAGATGTGTGCATGGAACTGTGTGTCCTTCCGTAGTGATGAAGCCATCTCCTCCAACCGTTTGGCCCGTGAAGGTGGGAACACATCTCAGCTTTCAGGAGATTGAAATGCTGGAGGAGGCAGGTTTTTCCCTTGCGAGACAACCCCAACTCCATGCATGTGCTACTACTTCTGCGTCCTCCCGGGTCCCCCCGGCAAATCCTGACTTGTGGCCAACCAAACGAGATGGAAAGCTCGTTCGGCGTTTCCCTCCAACCGCTGAACACTTTGGCAAAGTGGAGTCCGCAAGAATGCTCCAAGCTCGTGTCGGAAGCACCACGGAAGTACCCAATCCAGGATATGGTCGGGTATTCACAATCATCACTTCCACATCTGCTGTTCATGACAGGACCTACGACATCACGGTTTCCAATTTCCCCAATTGCACATGTCCTGATTTTGTGAATATGCTATCAACCAGTTTGGGCAAGAGAGGTAAATTCATACCCTGCAAACATTTGTATTTCATATTTTTGAGGAGGATGGTTTGCGATCCCAAACGTGACAACTTCATTCATCAGGCCACTATGAGTTTCAACGAGGTCGATACTCTTTTGCAGCGGGATACAACACATGGGTAGCATGAACTATGTAATGTGGTATGTGGATGACCATGATTTGAAATGTGTAATTCACATCAATTCGTCGGCTGTGCAATGATATGGCCTCCAACTATACGGAGTGAGGTCTGAGTGACAACTTTTAGGTAGTGCACATTTGTCATTGCACCATTCGAAGTCTACATGTCTTGCTGTCGCTATGCACTACAATCATCTTTTGAAGATGATCATAACTCTCATTGTTATTTGAGGAGGGAGGAAGTCTTATCGTGGCAGCCTTTATGGCGCACACTTTGTGAGGATATTTTGTCGTCTTCGTAATTGTAAAAGTGAAACAAACATTTGTAATTGCACAATGTTGGATGCTGCAATTGTAGGCCTCAACGCTCGTCTTGATTCTATTTAGGCAAGATTCCCTGCATTAATTCCACGGTCATAGGACCATCCACGGTTATAGGCGGCGCATGTTAATGCTGACGTGGCAGTTGACGGACAGTGCCACGTCATCATTTACCGCCACATCAGCATGCTGACATGACGCTCACGCCACGTCACTCCTGCGTGAGCGTACGCTCGCGCGCTCACGTGCAACGCTCACGCCATTGCGTCGTTGTGTTGACATCGTCATATCTAGAGATGGTTTGCGTACCCTAGCGGATGTTGTTCTCGCCGACCCCACTCGAGCGGATCTGCTATATCGAGCAGTTACCACACCAGGCATGGCAGCCATTGTAGCAGCAGCTCAGGCCAAGGAGCGCGACTACAGCGATCGTCACCCCATCGACAAATTTCTTCCGCTGGCGGTCGAGATATTTGGCTCATTGCACCGGCACTTCGACGATTTTCTGCGGACATGTGCACATCATGCAGCCAAGAGCGGGTCCACTGGCATCCCACATGCCTCCGTCCTTGTCGCCTATTATCGACAACGAGTTTCAGTTGCTTTGCAGAGAGCACAAGCCATATTTTGCATCGAGCTGATGTGGTTAGCTCCGCGTCATCTCATCTTCCGCCTATGCTTGACACTTTGCCTATCTCCTTGTCTGATCTCCTCCAGGCTGTTGGCTGGGAGGGTCGCTCTGCTTGAGTAGCTTACTATAGCTTCTGTTTTCGTCGCTGGTTGAGTAGCTTACTATAGCTTTTGTTCTCTTCTCTAGCTGAGTACCTTACTATAGCTTTTTGTTTTCTTCTCTTGTTTCTTGTTCCCCCCCCCCCTTTTTTTTTTTTGGGAACTTCTCATCCTATGCGCGTTCACCCATTGTACATGTTGTAAATAAAATCTTGTAGGGTTTCATCTGGATGGCTTATGTGACTTACGATATGCCTCATATCCATATGCCCCCACGTGGAGAGCCTGACCTCAAAGTATAAACCTTGGAATCTGGAGTGGGAGGGCGCGTTGTTAGTGAAGGTGACAATGATTGAAAGTAAGATCTGTCGACCTTAACAAGTCTATATTCCTTGGAATCAGTAAAGAAAGTGAATGTGGCAGAAACAGGTTAGCAGATTACCATTGACTTTGGGCATCTAGTTTTCCTTGCCTAGCGCTCGTTACAGTGCATTCCACACCAAGAATAAAATCGCGGACTAAGATAATAAGCAGTGGATAGTGAGTGCGATCTGCTCATCTCCAAATCGTTGCAGAGGTACCGTACTGACCTAGCTTATTGGCACTTCCGCGCCTAAATAAAAACGCGCGCCTACCTACTCTTGTTTCCCGCCAAAGGAATCAATCACAAGATCTAGGGTTCCTCCGCCCCAGGTTTGCTTTCCTTGGATCCTTACCTATGCTCTTGCAATCTGAGCCTGGCATTGTGCTTAGGACCGCCCGACAATTCACAGACACCCGCATTTGCAGTAGATGCGCGAGCTTGCCTCAGATTGCTGCTCACCTTGCCAGTCTCTTGCGGAGCTCAAAGTATACTCGTTTTCGTCACCTGTTTGCAATCTGAACCTCGTCTCTTCTCGTCTTTGTCGGCATCGATCATTGGCATTCCCGAAGTGTCCAGTGCTTACCACATTCTGTACCAGTTTGTTTTACACGGACCCGGTGCTTATTGCTTGGACACCTATAAGAAGGTCGAATTGCCCTGTTTCGTGTGGATCAGGCCGGATTCGTGTGAGATCGCGCTCAGATAGAATAAGTGACGATTTGTGTGCTGTATTGGCGATGGAGATTGACAGACAGGCGGTGGAGTCATTCCCGGTGCCTGCAGGTCTGTACATCCGTTCTCTCTATTTCTTGGTCACAGGCGGCCATTGATCTTTCAGCAGTATCATCAAATTCACACTTGATCTGTAGTTAATTGGTCAATGTACAAGGCGAAGTCTCGCCGGCCTGTTGTGCTACGGCATGGTAATGTCCACCAGAATATATCAATGGCCCTTGTGTAATGCGCTTAAGGAATTACAGTTCACATTCTGTAATCTAGAAAACACTAATACTGGGAGTGAGTTTTGGGCGATTATGTCAAGGTTTTTTTGGATCTGCTGTCAGAGGGGGGTCATGTTATTTTCTCAAGAACACGCCATGGTCAGACATCTCAAACCGCAATGAAAAAATATAAAATAATCCTGCAATGGCGAGTTTTCGATGACAGGGGTGAAATTCTCGTATGGAACCGCGGGATTCCGCACGGATGCAGCATTGTTGCCCTCCACAGTGTTCCGAATGGGAATGTTGGCAGCCTTGCGGTCTCGAAGTGCAGGTGGCGTAACAGGAGTGGTTATCACTGCTTCACACAACCCTGTCCATGAGAACGGGGTGAAATTGGCAGATCCAACTGGTGGCATGCTCAGTGTAGAATGGGAGCTCTATGCAAACATGTTAGCTAATGCACAAAATCTGGATGCTGTTGAACAGGTGCCCACTTTTCTTCCAAGTGCCTCCAGCTATTTTCCCGTTTCTGACCACTTTTAGAAGTCATGAAGCAATATGTATGCAGTTTGGGATGGTAGTGTTTGCAGAGCTGCAAATAAAATTTAGGGACGATTTGAGGAGTTTGAGAGAATTGCAAACATCTCCGATTATCTGTAAGTGATGGTGTGGTCAATTTATTTTCTGCTGGTTTGTCGAATCTGAATTCATGACGACATCAATTGGTTTTTGACAGCAGAGCAGAATGAGAGAGAGGGACAGAGAGAGATATGAACCTATTGATGTTTCCCTGACCTCAGTGCCGTCCTCTCTTGAGGGTATAGTTGACAAGATACTGATCCTCCTGGAGGGAGCTCTGGGTATTCCATGGTATATGAGAGCCACCCCGAAATTGCCATAGTACTGATGTATGGCTGGTAGAAACCTGCTAACAGGCCATCGAGCATAGATTTAAGGGCTGCCATTAACATTATGCTGACCGCGGTAGTTTGTCAAACACTGTTCTTCTAGTTGCAGTAGATGAGATACATGCACTTACACCCTCATCATCTTTTTGGGAACAAAAGGATGGCAGCATCCATTAGCTTAAATCCTTACAACCTTCGAGGGCACCGCTGTGGATGCAGATGGAGAGTGAGGTGTGCCATTCTTAACAGATATTCTGAGAATGCATGCTGATAAGTTTTGACAGTACAGGTGGTCAGAGAGATCGCGAAGAAAGAGGGCATCCAGGGCAGGAATGAATTGAATGGAAAAGTGCTGCTGGCCAGGGACACAAGGCCCAGTGGGGAGTCTCTGCTTACAACTGCGCAACAGGTATAGCTCTCCCCAATTCAAGCCTTATGTTGGGTTTGCCTTTTATCTCAGGAAGGGAGCATCAGGTTGACACCTCTACTAGCCATGTTGATGTCTTTAAAAGTCTCTCTTTAGATTGGATTGAGGAGACCTAAAGAGGGCTATTGGCACCAACGCCCAGTACACCTTAATTCAAGCCTCAGAGTATTATCTTTCCAGTGAGGGCATGAGCTTTTAGAGAAGACCCCTTGTGATGGATTTCCTCTATAGAGCCTGCAGTACCATTAGCCCTTGTTTCTCTATTTGTAGGGGAATGACTAATTTTCTTTTCTCTCATGTGTTAGCTGGAAGGTCAGGTATGGAATGTGAGTACACCTTGCCAGGTAGGTAATAATGAAATTTAATAATATTAGTATATGTGGGAAGGGTGTTGAAGCAGTGGGGGGCGTACTGGCATACGACATGGGCATTCTGACAACTCCACAACTGCACTGGATGATTTTGTCTATTAACAGGGGCCTTCCTGCCTCTGAAGCTGATTACTTCTTGCAGCTCTCCAATGCCTTCAGGTGGATCTTCCTGTCTTTGTCTCTCTCTCCCTGTCTCCCTTTGCCCTACGTGTCATTGTCTTTGTCATTGTCTTGTCTTCAAGTATTCATGAACAACATCTTTGCCTCTGGTTTAAGCATCACTTCAATTTGTTTCACATCTATTGGGGTATTTGGATACTAGTCTGCAACTTCATCCTTTTCCAAGGATTTACTGAAAGCTTTCCAGTGTAAACTTGTCTTTCTTTCCTCAGAATACTGGTGAAAGAAGGTCCTCCTGCCACCCCTGCAGATCCTGCACAATATGAATTGATTGTGGATGCAGCCAATGGTGTGGGTGCCAGCAAGCTCATGAAATTACAGCAACTTATCCCAAGCCTCAGTTTGCAAGTTCGGAACTCCGGCAAGATAGGGGAGGGGTTGCTGAATGATGGCGTCGGTGCTGATTTTGTGCAAAAGGAAAAGGTTGCTCCTCGTGGCTTCAGGTTGCCCGGAGATGTCGCAAGAAGGTCATTTCGCTTCTCTTTGCATGTACGTATGAGATATAGCTCAATGTTCACTGTGTTTATTCATCCAAGTATGGGTCATGCCTGCTACATGTGTGCATGAAGTATATGCCTGTAATATATGAAATTGGTTCAATGTGGCACTAAGTGGTAATGTGCCACACTGTAACAGTGTTAGTACTCTTCAGGAGCTTTCAGTTTGGTGTGGTTTGCTTCTGAAGGTTAGCCTACATGTTGGAAGAACATCTGAAATGCCAGATAAAGTGCTTAAAAAATAACCTACAGCCATATTTGAGTGTTTGGTGCATCTTCCCCTCTGTTTCACTTTCTCTGTTTGGTTCATTTTGATGTATTGTCAGGACATCTCGAGGATCTGAGATGGCATAGGTTTTAGCTTCATTTAGCTTCACCATACTCAAAAGTTTATTTTTTAATGGTGGCAATCCGTCCAGAACCTTTCTGGTGATATGTTGCCTGTCTTTCCTCAGATGTGCAAGCATTGATGGGGATTCTGACCGACTGGTCTACTTCTACATACCACCGGAACTACAACAAGGGCATGTTAGCCCCGCACATTCAATACACTTACTGGATGGAGATAAAATTGCCGTTCTCTTTGCCTTATTCATTCAAGAGCAACTTGCTTCCTTGACAGGGTTGAAGAACTCTGCACCTCATGCGACTACACATGAGGCATTGATTCCTGGCTATGGTGCAGTAAAAGTGGCTGTGGTGCAAACAGCATATGCCAATGGGGCATCAACAAAATACATACAGCAAGTGCTTGGCTTGGAGGTTGTAGTTACTCCAACTGGGGTCAAATATTTACATGAGAAGGCAGCTCAATTTGATGTAGGGATCTACTTTGAGGCAAACGGGCATGGCACCATACTCTTCAGTGAGGCATTGTTGCAATGGTTGAGGAAATCTGGAGCTGTGGAGGATGTAGGTGAGTAACCTTGAGATCTATTGCCAGCATCCAGAGGCTGCACCTCTTTTGACTCAATACCAAAGTTTGGAGGTGATCTTTCATATGGAATCTTCGGAATTCTAGTGGTGATGTCATTATTATCCTGCTGGTATTACAGGAGAGAAGCAAGCCCAGGCTGCTAGAAGATTGGTCGCCGTGAGTGACATGGTGAACCAGGCGGTTGGTGATGCACTCAGTGGGATTCTAATGGTCGAAGCTGTGCTTCGGTACCGAGCCTGGTCAATCCAGCAATGGGACTCCATTTACACGGACTTTCCCAGCCGACAACTCAAGGTTGGAGCTGCTGCATGATGATGTGGGCTACACGGTTTTAACAGGCCAGGGAGAGGATGATGTGCTTATCAGTCTGCTTTTGCATAGCATAACTCTTAGATATCCTGCATCTTGGAGAGAGAGATCTCTTTGGCGAGTGAGCATTTTACTTCAGTGCATAGAAAGCTCTATGGCTGTAGGGTTCTCCATCTGATAGCTTATGCCATTGTTAGAAAGAGTATTGAAGTAAATATATTCTCTTTGGTCCTTTGATTTTGTCAGTGAAATTTTTGGTTGTATGTCATGAAGGTAACAGTTGCAAATCGAGCAGCCATCACCACTACGGCTGCTGAGACCCGTGTTGCCTTCCCATCCTCCCTGCAAGAGGCCATTGATGCAGAAGTTGGTAAGTTTCCTGCTCAGAGATTCCGTGCATTAGAAACATCATTGTGTACTTTGATAGCAAACACTGGTGGTGGTGTGCACAAAATATCATAGCATTCTTCTCATTCTCTCTCTGTTGCATCTGCTATTAATTTTCTGTAAGGGTGCGACTCAAATCATGTGTTCTGAGGTGTTATATGAAGAGGTCTTCTGTAACTGGGGTCTTGCCCTACATGTGCGTGTGAGAGAGACAGAGAGAGTTGCAGTAGATTGTCCTCGCAAAGCTAGTGGCCATTGTTGGGATGAAAGATGTACACATCAGACCATAACTTACTCTACCAACTCCTGTAGTGGGAGTTACCTTGGTATGAACAATTGGTTCAGGCTTTCTAGATTTCCTCTAGAAAGCCTTTCACACAAGCATCAATCTGCTGTGTGGGGGCTGCCCAAGAATGAGGCCCCAACAGGACCTGGGCTTTAGGCTCAGCCTCAAGATTTTGAAACTTGGTGAACAGGTGCAGGCACTATGTTCTTGATGGTCCTGAAGAGGGTCGCTCTCTGATGAGAATACCCCGGACATTGTGTCAGAAAATGGATATTGTCTTCAGGCCACTTGCACATCAGGCAGTGACATCCTCTCTGTATCTGTTTATTGTTCAAAGGTAGACTCCCCGCCCTGAGATGTTGAGAGAGGAACCTAGAGAAGAAGAAAGAAATGAAGAGACTTCATTACCCCCCAGGGCTGTAACACACTGTAGACGGAAAGGTAAATCTCAATACTTTGAATGTTCATCTCACAACAATGGCATACCAAAGTCCATAGATGGCAGACCTGGCAGGAGACTAACGCCACTGAATCACTTGCACTTCTCTCTGAGGGAAATTGCTCTCAAACAAGAGAGACAGATGTTTGGATGATGTGCTTTCAGAGTGTCAAATTGGCAGATTACAATTCCCCAGGAAAGAGTCAGATGCACTTTAACGCACTCTTTGGTTTTGTCTTGACTTACGGTAATTGGCTTTGGAGTGCACAGGGAAATATGAGGGAGGGAGGGCTTTTGTGAGGCCTTCAGGGACAGAAGATGTGGTGCGCGTGTATGCAGAGGCATCATCACAGCGGTCAGCAGATGCCTTAGCTCAGGCTGTTTCAGTTCATGTTCACCGACTGGCTGCAGGGGTGGGTCCTGAGCCATGAGAGACACTTGTTAGACTTTGCTTGGCAAAAGCCCTTTCAGTTTGTAGGGATGGGGGAGAGCAGAAGGGTGCTCACTGCTATGGGCAGAAGGCTTGCACCAGCAGTGGGACTATCCTTAAAAAATAACATCTTCATCTTACGGATGTTTTTGTCGGCGCTGCCCATAGAGAGACCACACTGGTGTAGTTCTTAATGTGCGTCCTGATGTACCTCACCGAGGTAATAGCCCTCAGAAGTAAATGCCGTTGATTAGAGATAATCTTGCATGCTGTCAATTCTCACATGGCGCAGACTATGGGAGCATAAGGGGTGAATCCACAGGCAATGCCCGGGCCTAATGCAAGCCAGACACTTGTGTCTTTTTCTTAAGTTAATTGTTTTGAATGAAAAAAATGTGTTACTTCTTGTTGGTGGATGGAGGCCATTGGTAGAATAAAGTTAGTTTCTAAAACTGAGAAATTGATGTGGGTCTGCAATTCTTGGTTCAATCCTTCATATATGCATGTTCTTTGAAACATAACTTGCCCCAGATGTCACTAGACTGTTGTTGAAATGACATTATATTTCCTTTCCATCTTTCTTTGTCCTCTTTAACCCCTGTCTATGAGTTCACCATCATGGTCAGGATACAGCTCATGTATTTGGTCCATGCATTTCTTGAGATGCTCTCTTCTTTGGCTTGTGGTGTATGACTTTTCAGGCTCGACTTCTTCATCATGGTTCTGATGTCGAACATCTGGCAGTAGCCATGTGTAATGCTCCATCTCTGGATTAATTCTCAGACCAAACTGGTAATTGGCAAGGTTTGGGTTTGCGTCCTCCATCTTTGTGTATTTTTCTGCAAGACAAATGAAGGTATTTGATCTATTGAGACCATTGACACATCTCGCATGAGGATAACACTGTACAAATTTTGGCTGTTGGTATGCCAGACTCTGGAGTACCATGGTATCAAACACCTGGCTTCTGGGTAAGCTTGCCCATTAATCAGTATTGCAGAGTTATACATGATAACATCTTCCACACATTTGACTTGCAAATTTCAAGTCATACTGTCTATGCTGTTGTATAAAGGGTTACTACTGTCGCCCATCATAATTTTGTGAGTTTGCTAATCTAACCAAAACTGTGTTTCAAATGCTGTGACTAGAATCCATGCCTTCTTATGTTACTCACCACCTTCCTCTCCATCTTCATTCTTTGAAGTCTCCCTCCATGTATCCACCCCTCCACCACAACCAGCAAGAATTTGTGTGTATAGTGGAGCATCCAGACTCCAGCACACATTTACTGATTTCTCAAGCACAAGTCTTTAAGGCTGGGTGCCTGAAACTTTGAGGCACTGATAGCCTGGCCGTGACGCCTGTCTCCCAACATCTTCAGGGCAGAGAGATTGAGGAGGGGGCAACACACAGTTATACTGGACACAGACAGCCACACTCGGAGGGAGAGATGCGTTTGTAAGAGCTCCAAAATCGGTCAGGTAGTTGTGTTGCAGGTAGAGAGACTGGAGAGTCGTTGCTTCCATGCAGGCTACAAAGTCCTGCAAGACACAGATATAGAGAGAGATAAATTTCCCTGAGCCAGAAGGAAGAGGTTTGGTTTGGAGCACTTTCATAGTAGCGAAACGATTGACAGAAAGACAAGGAAAGACAGGAGAGGAACTTCCTGATGTCTATGGGAAGCTCAGAGAGATGAAGGGACAAAAGGAAGTATGACAGATGAAGGTAGTGGGGCGCTGAGCAAGCAGCCCAAAAAGAAGAGAGACAAATCAAAGAAAATAACAGAGAAAGAGAGAGACCCTGCCCTCTTGCATCCAGTTTGATGGCTCCAGAGAAGAGGGAAAGTGGGGTTAAATGTACTCATACTGTGGCGCTCGGTACAGAAAGGATGGCGGAGGGGAGCCCAAATGTCCAAATATGTCTGCTACTGTTCACTGCACTACTGCGCACAACTGTTTGCACCTTTTGCTCTTTTGATGGTGCATGCTCACTGTATACTGCATTCAATTGCAGCAGACATTTCCACATTCTGGATCTCAACCGACAAGAATGGGGCCTCGGGAATAATTACTCCGACTGGGAAATCACGAAAACCTCACAGAGAGAAGAAGACTGACGACATTGAGAAAGAGGCAGATATAGAAGCAAACCACTGTTCACAACGCATCAAATCTGTTCATCTCGACATCGATAACTTGATTTTGCGGGATTGTATCACTGACCTTCGGGACTGCGCCCACGAAGAAATTGTTATTCAGAAACAAACTCTGGGCGCCGGCAAGAAAGGGAGAGATCTCTCCCTCCAGATCATTGAAACTGAGATCCACTAAAGAGATAGAAATCGGCCCTGCTACGCTCACAGGCCCTGTTAATTGGTTACGATTGAGCAGTAAAAATGATAAAGGGAATGAAAAGATGTTGCTTGGAATCGGCCCGCTGAACTGGTTGAAGCTCACATCCAAATAGGTCAGGCTGCTCAAAGAGGCCAATCCTCCCAACCACCCACTTATGGAATTCCTTGTAAGCGAGAGAAACTGCAGAGATGGCGGAAGCGTCGGGAGCCCTCCTGAAAAGTCGTTGTTTCTTAGATCCAGGTGGGTGAGTGCATTGCTAGAAAAGCTGGGAATCGACCCCGAGAGACCGTTGTCTGCTAAGATCACCATGTTCAGAGCTGGTAACTGCCCAATTCCCCAAGGAATAGAGCCTTCTAAATGATTCCTGCTCAGATCAAGGATCCGAAGGCTTTTCAAGTTGCCAAAACTCCCCGGGATACCACCCGAGAGAGAATTTTGACTAATGGCCAGCAATTGAAGATTCTGCAGGTTACCAAGGCTATCAGGAAGCGTCCCTTTCACAGCTCCCGCGGAGATAGTGAATTGGGTGAGGTAGATTAAATTCCCAATGAGAGGTGTCAATGTACCCAAGAGGCCTGGAAGACCTGCTGCGTCGGGTCCAAGAGAGAGGTAGCTCACTCGGTTGAAGCCATCTGTAGTGACACACTGAACCCCGCTGAAAGATGCGCAGGGATCTACAAAAAGAGAAAATTCCCAATTACTGAAAAAATTTCCCCCAGGCAGATCCTCCATGGTGTCTTTGACAGCTTGTAGGACTAACAAATCCACGGGGTGCAACACTTGGGCTCCTGCAAAGCCAACAAGCGCTAGCATTGTCTGTACCAGCACCAACATAACTGGCCAAATTCGCTCCATGGCCAGAAAGATGGCAGATTTCTCTCAATCGTAAAGTCACACTGGATCTTCAAATGCGTTGCGATCGCTGATTCCCCAGAGATGCCCAACTAATGAAGATCTGCGCGGTAGATCTCTCGCTGAGAATCGTAGAATTTAGTGAACCTCGCTTTGCCTGTAGCTGCTGCTAGCTTTATTGGGCAACTCCTGCACAAGTTTGCAATCAGTTCTGTGTGTCCATACGTTTATTAGTGTGCGCGAGGTCTGGCAATGACACGTTCCTATGCTTCTTCCCCAGTATCAATGTGAGAGGAGAGAAACCAACGGGGGTGGGGAGGGCTCACAGAGATGGAGGTGACGACATTCCCATGAAAGAGTAATGATCACAACATACGGTCTGTCGGTCTTCGTCAAAGGGAGAGAGAGATAATCTGCAGCCAACACGCCAAATGTGGGTGTGCTTGATAGCGAAACAGACTGATGGAGTACTCACAAGGCAACGCCCCAATGTGCCGCCCTCAGGTGGGGAGCCACGCAGAAAGGCAAACTCGGAGTGAAAAATAGAAAGAGATCCACAATCCAGTGTACGAAATGGGAGTGTCTGCCAATGTCTCTGAGAGGGAGAGAGACACGGGAGAGAGAGAGAGAGAGAGAGAGAGAGAGAGAGACAATTCTACAATTTCCAGTCAATGGGCAGCTGACGCCCCCTGAACACCACCTCCATAGTCCCGTGAGAGCGTACACTCTACTGCCAGAGCTCCAAAATTTTCTGTGTGCCGAGCTCTACAGTAACGAATGCGATGGTGAAGGCTGCTCAAATGGCCTCTCCACCGTGCAACAGTGCACCACCAGAGCTACGATTCTTCTTAAAATTATGGGACTGATCCGGCATGTTCATGATAAGTGTTTTCATTGCATGCTGATCGAACCTCGAAACCATGACTGTAAATGCGGGAGTGTCGATCACCACCAATGCAGGTGAAATCTCGACCTTCACTCACGCTACCACCCCTCTCGTCACAATCTCCACTTTCTGCCAGCCAAAGCAAAGCATTGCTCTCCAGATCCGGCAATCCACATAGAGAATTGCTCCTTACGCATCAGCACAGCTGGATCTGACAGCATCCCCCTCTCCCTTTCTCTCTCGCCCGCATTCTGTCGTGGTCTGCTGGCCGTGGACCCTCACTCTGCTGTCTCTCTCTCAAAGACTGCACACAGTCCACCACACACGGATCCTGCACGGGCCCACTCAAGTCCTCTCAAACAAACGTGACCCTCCCTGCTCCCTTTCCTCTGTTAACTAGCTCCCGTTCCTTAACGCTCCGTTACGCCACCTAACGGATTCATGAAACCCCCATTCCCCGTCCATGAAATGAGGTCCATAGTTCATACGTCCGTTCAGTGTGTGGGAGTGACTGGATGAACAGAGTTATTCATCTTAAGCGAACCTCCGTTACGTAAGGTTCACACTTCACACCCGCACGCACTAGGTATCGGTAAACGAAACATGTGTAAGTATCAACGGCACTGTCATCCGTACGGATGATTTTCATTCGTACCACCTTGTACCTTTGGGATAATCCTTCCTCCTCACGGAAGCAGTGTGAGGATGAATTTCATCCGTGAAATTCTTTTTCTGGTTGCAGTTTTTTTTAAACTATGAAAGAAAACATTATCATCCACGATTGGTGAGGGAATTCATCCGTCCAGGCTACCGACAGCCTACAGGGTGTCATCAACATGGGGTTCATTTATGTGTGCAAGTAAATGTTAACCACCCTCTTACCACCTCATAATGAATCCTTCAAATGAACCCTAGAATGTATTTCGCAGGCGAATGAATGATATTAAATGTCAGAGAGTTGAATTGGGTTCCGAGCTCTGGCAGCATCAATCACTTAACTAAGTCACAAAAACTCTTTTCTTCAAAGTTTGGTGCTTACAATAATCTCCGAGTTGAAGTGGAAGGTGCTCAACATTGATGGCATCCGCCACACTTGGTACCGAAGGCTTCATTGAAGGCACACATTCTTTGTTTGAGCGTTGCTTTACTACTCTGGTTTTCAGTACAAACAACAACAGTGAACACCCTCAAAACATTCTCTCAGTTTTCATACTCCAATGGAGTGATCCATGCACACACTTCAACACTTGAGTGCTTAACAGAAAGTAGATAACAGTTGAGTGCACACTCAGATATGAGAATTCAGGACACCTCCAGTTTGGGAGATGGTATACTTATTACTGCCCTTTGACTTGGGGTTGCACAAATTTCTCTGGAATGTTTTTGGGCCCTGTTTTCTTGGACGGTAGTACCTCATCAAAGGAATGATACTAATCTATGGAGATTTGTGGGTGAGCACTGAGGGTTTGTCCGAATAATAAGTTGAGCTCACAATGAGTTCATAATCTCAAAGGAATGGGGCACATTTGCTCAATTCTTGACATGGGTGGGCATAAGACTCAGATCATTATTATGGGTAGAGGTAATATGAACAGTAATGAAGATGAGACTAGTTGGCAGTGTCCTGCCTCTCATGTTCTACTTGGGGTTAATGAAGAAAGGGGCTGGAGTAATGAAGTTTTCATTCAAGAAAGGACCAGAAAGCAGAGTTACATCAATTCTTTGTCTTGTTCTACATTATGGACTGACTTTAATATTTCCCTATATACCTACTTACATACTGCACATAAGTAATAATAGTAGTAGTCTGAGTTCGTTATGGAGTGTCTATGATTGCAGTGATCAAGGGTACTGTGAGCCCGAAAATAGAAACTATACAATCACTTGATCACTTCCCTAAGATTGAAAAAATAAAGCACAAGATCAAATCAAAGGAAAGACCAAGAAAGAAGAGTTAAAAATAAAATAAATGTCCAGCTACTCTTCTTTTTTTTTTTCTTGAAAGGGGACAGGGGCCCTTTTAATCTACACTTCAAACTTAGGACTCACTGTGTACCTAGTTCTTTGGCTTCCCGAAATCCCACCCAAAAAAAAAAGGAGGCTCATACTACTTACCCTTCTTTTTGTTTCTTCAATGGCAACTCGAATCACAGGAATATAGTAGGAGTTTACAAATCCCAATGAACTACTTTATGAGTCCCCTCTTAGAAGAAGAAGAATGAACTAGCCTGAACCAATAAGATGACCCAATATGATCTTGCTTCAGGTGTCTCTTGCACATAATTGGAGTCTTTACAGCACAGTGGCAGAGCCGCAGTGCAGTGCCAGCAAAGGACTGAGCAAAGTTGCATGGCCAGGGTGGCCTGTGTTGATCTCCTCCACTGTGAAAATCCCTCAACAAAATCTGCCTGATCTCTCTGGTGGGTCATGGCCATCAATCTACTATAGTATTTTTCCCAAAGGCGCCGAAATGGCCGATTCCACCCCAAACTGAAGAAGTAGAAAGCCCATCAAGCCTGACCACATTGCAAGTATTGCCCAACTTTTTGTGAAGCATGCTGGACAGTTGGCAGCCAGAAAGAGACATGGTGGCTCACTCACTCATGGCAAGCGCAACGTGGATGTGACTACACACGTGTTTTGCAGTACTTTGTATGTGGAGAGTGGAGAGGCGCCGCTTCTGGTGGGTCTATCATGACTGGATCTGACATGGTGGAGGACGACACCTTGAAGGGCACTTCACTTGGAAGGCACTCAACTTGTATCATGCATTTCTACAAGGCAGGGTGAGGGAATGATTATCCGTCGTGATTTCATGGCCTTTGTGGTTTCTGAGTCACAAAATTGTCGATGGCATTAAACCCAAAGGATATCTCCACCTTGCAATGTGGGAGAAGCAGATCTCCTACTACTTCACAAGATGGTTATAGATGAGAGCTGGACCAGTGATCCATACCTGCAAGCCATCGTCAAGGGTTGACTATCTTCATTCTGGACTTTCGCAATTCAGTCTATAAACCAAACAAAAACTACACGGAGGAGTCATGCTAAAACTATGATATGTACTTCATTAAACTAAGGAGGTAGATAATTGAGGCTGTGCAATGCCTTTGGTATTAGACGTATTCCAAGCTCTTCTACTGTACGTCGCTGGTGCTTGTATGTAGTACCCTCCAGGAGTCTTGTCCATCTGAGACACTCTTGGAGTCTGCTTAGTGGATGTGTCTGAACTGAAAACTCATGTCCAATGGTCCATTGGTCCGGGGCAGCATCGACCTCCTTCCTCTCTGGTACAGAACTCTAATTCTTCTACATTCTTCAGAAAAGATATCACGCCCCTCGTCATTTCATCACCACTATCTCACAGATCATTGACCAGATTGTTCCAGCTTAAGAATCTGAGTGTCGGATGAAATTGACTTCGGAAGAGACGTTTCCGGTAAACTCAATTGCCATCACCTGTGACCTAAAGCAGAAGGTCACTTTTGCCTCTCCTAGGATCCCCCTTGTTCACGTAAGCTAGTAGCTCCAGATCCCAAGTACTACAGTGCTGAGAATTGGCACCAGGTCTTAACCAGCCAAATATGCAACCCCTACATAGAGAGACATGTATACGGATCTTAATTTCAAAGAGAAACTTATCTTTATTGAGGCCCATTTCAATATGCAATTGTACACAAGGTCCAGAGGATCAAAAACAGTAATTCATATCCTGCTCTGCAAACAAGAGCAACAGAAACAAAAGTAAATCCAGACAATCTGATCAAACTCACTTCTTAATTGAATTGGAAGGGAAATCATAGTTGTTGACAGCTCTAAAATTCAGTCTCTTGCTGACTGAGATGAAGTCATTTTCACTTCAAACAGATGATTGGGTGAGATGATGCAAAAGGGCGTTTGTATCTTCTAGTTCAAGCACCTGATGGCACCTGAAGGGACAAGCCAAAAGCATTTATATCTGCTGTGGGCTCCCAAAGTGAGCTCTGCTCTTTCCGGACTGGGTACAAGTCTCTCCCACAAGGCCAGAGCATACCAAGTCCAGATACATTTTTTCTCCTTAGCTAGTTTTGTGTGGCTCTCAACAAAACTATTAGTTCTGCTTTCCTAAGTTTTGAGTAGCCCTTGAGACCCCTTGCTTTAGCAAGGCTCTTCAAGTCAGGTAGCTTGTAGCTTGCGAGCGTCTTCAAGTCGGGTAGCTTGTAGCTTGCGAGGTCCTCACTTGTGCACCCACTCTGCACAGATACCTGTGCTTCAGCATGCTCACCACTTGCTCTCACTTTTGAGTTTTGTCTTACTAAGTGATGTCCATTTGAACTGGGATGCTTCTCTCCATGCTCAAGGTGTGAATTGATCCTTTCCTCGAGAGTATCAACTTTCTTTGCCACCACTTCCTGCAACTCTAGTGGTAGCTGTGATACTACAAAGGAATTTGGTCCTCCGTCAACATTCCTGGTGACAGCTACTTCTCGCAAGACCTCAGCTGCTGGAGCAGGAGCATCTTTTTGTCGTGGTGGAATGGGTGTTTGCTTTCTAAAGGCTGAGGGCAGCCGGGTTGGAAAGCACGGTTGGATAGTCCCCTTCACCATTTCTTTCAACCTCTCCTCCTCACCAAGTGGTATGGTTTCCAGATTTCGGCCCCCAAGAGGTCTTCCATGTTCTGGGGCCTGTATGGTTGGAAGTGGCAATGGCATATCTTGAATGGGGTCTGCCCCGTAGTTGCCTACAACATCCACAATGCTAGATGCTTCTGTGGATGATTCTGGCAGGAATAGAGCCGCTTGAGCAGGAGCATCTGTCGATCTTTGTGAAATTGGTGATTGCTTTCTAAAAGCTGAGGGTAACCGAGGTGGAAAACAGGGTTGGATAGTCCCATTTGCCATTTCTTTCACTGTCTCCTCACCAACTGGTACATCTTCCACAACTTGGCTCCCAAGAGGTTTCTCACTCTCCAAGATTGCGATGGGTGCTGTTGGAAGTGGCAGCTGCGATTCTTGGATTGGGTCTCCCGCATCCTTGACTACCAAATCTGCAGTCCTAGATACTTCTACGGATGATTCTGGCAGGAGTTGAGCCACTTCAGCAGGAGCATCTGTCCGTCGTTGTGAAATAGGTGACTGCTTTCTAAAAGCTGAGGGTAACCGAGGTGGATAATAGGGTTGCTTCACCATTTCTTTCAACCTCTCCTTACCAACTGCTACAGCTTCTGCATTTCGGCTCACAAGTGGTCTTCCCTCCTCCAAGATTGGGCTGGGTGAGGTTTCCAGTTGCAGCAGTGAATCATGAATGGGGTTTGCCCTGTAGTCGTCACTAACATCCCTGGTGCCAGCTACTTCCGTGGATGATTCTAGCAGGACAACTTCTGGAAAGACCTCCACTGTCTGAGCAGCAGCATCCGTGAGCCGTGGTAGAATGGGCGATTGCTTTTCAAAAGCTGAGGGTAACTGAGTTGGAAGACAGGGTTGGATAGTCCCCTTGGCTATTTCTTTGATTTTCTCCTCAACAGCTGATACAGCTTGCACATTGTGGCCCTCAGGAAGTCTCCCCTTCTGGCGAACAGCCAGGACTGGGATGGGTGAGTGCCTCTGGAAGTTTGAAGGCAAGCGTTGCGGCAGGTTGACAGGTGTCAAGGTAGGAGAGGCCACATCAGTCCCATCTAGGTACTCCACCTGGGATGACAATAGGTCATCTGATGACTTCCTTGTATTTTGCGGTGGCGGGCCCCCTACAAGGGGACTCCCGTCTGCAAGCTGTGCCCATCCCAGCCGCTGCATCAAAGTTGATACACCAGCTGCCAACCCAATGCCCATATCTACAACTCTTTTTATGAGCTCCATGCCTGGCTTCGGCAGAGGTCCTGCCAATCACATTGTCAGCACTTCCTATTACCGTACTCCAGTCTGTGATGGAAATCCTAATTTAGGATGCAGATGTGCGAACTTGGAAGTGTTTTGGTGAGTCTGGCCAAAAGTAGCCCAGCAAGAAAGAACAGCTCACTACCCTTTGGGACTGAGCAATCATGGTGCAGTAAAGTGCTTCTTTGAATGCTAGGCTGGTGATCTGGAAAGCTTGCATTCGCAGGTCAAGGCATCTGCAATTACTTTTCACTTGTCACTCCCAGGTGAACATGACAAGAAATAGAGTGATACTTCCCACCCCCTGTTCATATCTGACCTCCCTGTTTCTCCCCAGTCACCAGATGCAAATCAAACAATTTCTTTTTCACACTTGCCCTAAACTTAGAGGAGTTGTGTGATGATCTTATTGCGCAAACTCACCAGTTGGCCGAGGTTACCGGAGGGCCCCTTTCACAACGATGATGGATGATCGTTACCACCTCATTGCAGATCCAAAAGGTTCTGAATCCATGAATTTCAAATGAGTAAGGCCCAATGTGGGTACTCTGAATTCCAGAATTATCGACAAGTTGAAGAAAGCGTGGCATACCTTCAAAAGACTTGATTTCAGCCTCCCCATCGCCCATAGACAACACCGGGGGATCTTCTCCGTGGGTACATTGCCTGTGCGGCGCAGCACCCCGAGACCTTCCTCTGCAAGGGCCCAAAAAGCAGATTCCTACAGTCAGACCACTAGAGGTTTTGCAAAGAAACCATTCAAGAAAGTGAAATGACTTTCTGGAGTATCAATCTGCAAAGGGTGAAGAGTATAGCTGAGGGAACAAAAGTGGTAGTCAGCATGAATTACTGCAGCTGCACTCAGGCACATACATTCCGGGTACAATGGCTGCTCAAACTTAGTGCTATCAAATGTTTTCTGTAAATTCTAAGCTCAGATTAGCCAGCCCTAAGTATGGCCCTGCTTGAGCTAATTCTGGTTCGTTGATGGCCGACAGCGCAGCACTACAGCTACATATTGAACTGAGACAACCCTCCCGGAGTGAAATGGACGATAGAGTGTTCTGAGGAAACCAGCCTTCCAAATCAATCCTCAGAAATGCCAAGAAATTGCGACGAGTTTAATCTTACACAGAAATCCGGCCTTTCACAGGAACACCATGAAGAGTTATGCGAGGTCCACTATGGCGCCTTCTTCCCCCCGCACTCTGTCTCCTTGTAGCTTCCACTGATAATACCTGTACACTGCTGCCCACAGGCCCTTGCAAACGAGCTGCCAATGATGGGCCCATAGCTGAGAGGCCCAGATACGCACACCCACCAATAAACTAACTATCTACATTAGGTTTCCAACCTGTGTCGAGTGGAAATAAGCACACAAGAAGTGTCCGCAATCGTGGTACAATGAAAGAGCGGGAAACATATCAAAAGAAGGAAGGGGAAGCAAAGATCCTCTGACGTTATCAAGAGAAGTGGAGAGAGGTTGCATAGCTGAGCTTTTCTTGAACCTTCATCTTTCTACCAGGGGATCAATCTCTTCATTCCTCATTGGGCGATTTTCCTTCCACTCTAAAACATGGGTCATCCGTCGCGATTGCCCAGGCTACCCCCAGATTCTAGACTCAGACACAACATTTGTTCCGATGTGAAATTCCATCATCCAATGCGAGAGACGCTTTGGCACGCACTGTAGCTATTATCATCACTTTTACTCATTGCATAGATAACGAACGGCGGTTACCTATTCCAACCTGGGGAGATGGACACATGCATCACTCGAACACCCAACAGTTTCGCGCGAAGGTTGTGGCCCGTCGGGTACTCTGAATCTGTCAGTGTGATCATCAAAGCAGGCAAGGCGGATTGGGTTTATTTGTTTGTCTTGACTCTGCTAATGCTTGATGATCGAAGCGCGTACCGTTTGCTTTGAATGATATAACTATTTCGTGCAAGCATGGGAAATTTTAATCCTAGTCCCTTCCGTGTGGAGCATCAAGTATTTGAATAGAATCTGAAGTTCCATTGTTTTCCATCTCAATGTGTACACTTGCGTGTTTGGATGGTGATGTTTCTGGAATCAACGCCTTATACTTTGCATTCTATCTCTTCATCATGAACCACAGCTAAGATTCTGCATTGGCGTGCCCATCACTCCACCTCTTACAGTCCAACCATTCAAAGACTTCAGTGCTTTTGTGACTTGTTACAATGTGCTGGCCATCTGCTACTCTAAGCTGGTTGCTGATATCCTTCTTCCAATGTGCTGGAGTCTGGCCATCTTTGCCCTTGGGAAGATGTCCAAATCACTCAAAAGCTTGAGCAGTGCTTGTGGTGGCGCAGGCTCCTTGATCACTGATAGCACAATGGGCTACCAAGACATCCTACAAAATCATGAATATCATAAATCATGGATATGCAAGCTGACGTGAATTTCAAGCAAGGGAATTTGCATGAGAGTCTCTGTTGAAACAGTCAAACTCCATGCTGGTCTCCTCACCCCTAGTTATGAAACTATTTAACATCTAGGAGAAATGAAATGGTACTTTATGACATCCGCGGGAAGCTCGAAGAGCTTATGGGGCAAGAGAAAGAAACAACAAAGCGAATGTACTCATAAGACGTTGTTTGCAGTAGCCTTGTTGCCATTGAGCCCGCGCTCAGTTTGATCGGAACACAACGGGACAGAAACTGCCTGTCAGGGGCTGATGCTGGTAGGTATGACTTACATTGAAATAGACAATTGATCCGAGTTTCCAGATATCCTCTAGAAATCCCTTCACACAAACATCAATCTGCTGTGGGTGATTCGCCCAATAACTAGACCCTAAAAGGGCCTGGGTTTTTGGCTCAGCTGCGAGATTTTCAAAGTTAGTAAACAGATGTACAGGAACAATTCCCTTGATGGATTTGAAGAGGGTGTGTCTCTGGTGAGAGTACCCAGGACAATGAATCAGAAAGTGGATATGTCTTCAGGTTGCCCACACAATGGACATTTGCAATCCCCCTTTCCTCTCTGCGTCTGTTTGCTGTTCAAAGGTAGGCTTCCTGCCCTGAGTTTAGATTTTAGTCTAAAACAAGAAAGAGAGGGGCCACAAGCAGCCCAAAAACAACTGTTGCTCAAGGGATTGTCTAAGAGTCAGCTTCATGCAGGTCAGCTGCCAAGCAATTCTGATCCTCATAATGGAAGACGACCTCAGTGAGAGATTGGGTATCCCGGCACAGACAGCTAAATCTCCCACAATCTCATGGTATAAAGGGCAGTGAAAGCCAACATAAAATGGAGGCTCAAAGGAAGCAAGTGAAGCACCCTATTTAATGAGATTATTTTGAACCTCGAGGTTTACAAAGAGAACAATGTGTTGTGAGCTTTGATGAGATTCATCTCAGGTGCTCCACATATAGGTTAGAAAATGCAAAAGAAACACAATCGTATGAGGAAATGCATTGTACAATCCTTTCTGTACTTGTGTCCCTTAAATCAGGAGCGGAATTTGTAACTGGACAACATTAGGTGTCCAGTGAATGTCACAGGCCTACACTATGCCTACAAAATCTGTGTCAGTGCCACAAGAACTCGGCGGCCTCCTCCCTTGTGTATCGTACGAGGGAGGACATACAGAGTTCAAGTGAAGGGGTTTGAGGTTCTCAAGAGGGTGGGAGTGAAGTACAGAATGAGACCAAGACAATATGCCATTCAGAAAAAGCAACATTCAAACTGAAGGAATATAAGTTACTATTGGGGGAAGGAATCTCACCCGGATCTCTGCAGACATGTCCTCATCAATACCAGTGATAGGTTTAGCGAAGAAACTTGGGGCTACTTTGAGCTCAGGGCACTCCACTGCTGCAGGCTGAACCCTTTTGCTTCTCAAGGTCCTCATTTCATTTGTAATTTTCGATGCCGCCATTTTTGCGTCATAAATGTCTTACTTCCCCACGTGAGATCATAATCACAAATGGTCGAGCATCGAACACAAAGTTACCCCCTAATGTGTACCATATAACTTTCAACGGAAGCTTTTCAAGACCATGTTCAGAAATCCATGCAGACAAAATCTTTTCAATATTCATAGCATCTCTTGAGGTCTCTGGGGACCAATCCTGCCAGCCCCCTCCTAAGCTCTTGATTGCAATCACAGGAAATCCCCAAGATAAACCCTGGCACACCAAAGTCCTGTGTTCTGGAATCCCTGTAGGTAGTTGCTGTACCACCTCCACTGTGTGCAATGAAGAGGATTGCACCGGGTTTTGGGGAACTTGCCAGACCACATCGACCCCCTCCCTCGTCTCATGGAAAGCTTTCATCTCCACCGCGTACCATTTTGCTGAAGGGTTTGAGAGCCTCAGATGAATTGCAAAATTGAAGACAGTCCAATGTACGGATGAGCCATCTCAGCTGTTGGGTGCAACAGCAATCAGTGTTGAAAGACAGAGTTTAAGGGGCGGCAAGAGAAAATGTTTTTGCAGCTCATGTGTAAAATTTACAACTAACAGGAGTTCAGTTAGATGACCTGAAAAATTGTAAGAAATCCTAACGCACACGTCTGGTATTCCAGCAACAGCACTTGGTGTTTGTAAGGGACAATTTCAACAGATGGAAGGCGAAAGTGTGTGTAAAACACTTCCCACCTTAACAACGATATTCTACAGTACCCACGGTTTTGTCAAGCGCACTTAAGCCCTCAGTTTTACTAAGATAGACAACTCTCAGGAGCATGACTCTCATTTCCTGGTGCCAAATACCTGCTGAATATGTTAGCTGGGTGTTAGTTAAGCTACAGGTGTCGTGGCTCGTACTTGAGCTGGGTATGACTAAATACTCTGCTGTTTTCAAAACTGTGGAGGCCAAACAATCTCCTTCTAATAAGGCCTGTAACCCTCTTCCTCTTTCTTTCTCTGCAACTCACCCTACCAGTCCCCAGGTGCTATGTGCCCATTACCACAGTGGGCTACAATTTGCTTGTCCCACCAAAATCCCTGCAGCAGAGCCCTCATCCTCCTCCTGTATATACTTTCTGAGGGCGGTGGCCCCCGGCCCAGTCAAGCGGTGGTGGAGCTTTGTAACTTAGAAGGAGGCCCCACGGCCCAACATATACTAATAAGTTACTTCTATGCTCTCCTCTACACATGGCCTCAAATATGAGCCATTCCAACACCCCTCCCGAGTGGCCGCTTCAATGCTCTCCTTTGTTTCCACCTTGCGAAATAACCCCTGCAAAAAATTTGGGACCCTTATTTTTACCAGCCCGGTCCCCCATGTTCTTGCTCGAGAGTAGTTTTATGGGTGCAGTGTCGCACAGGCCTTGCCTCGCATATCACAGCAAAACGTTGGTGTGGGTCCTACACGAGACGTAGCTGGCATTGTGGACAGGGTGGGGAGGTATCGGTAGCAATCAACGAATATAGGAACAGAGAGGAGAGATGAAACGGAGTCGGACGGGGATTGAGAGAAGGTGCACAGATTGCTGTCATCGCACTGTTCCATCCCATCCCGATGCTCATGTGGGTTCTGTCTCACACTCCCGTTTTTTACGTGCCTCTAAATCTCACTCTGTAACTGAAGTTCAACAGTACTTTAGATTGGTCTGTCAATGCTGCCTTCTTCCTCTCGCCCACGTCTGCTGTTCTTTTTCTCTACTCTGCCTGCTTCGTCCAGTCAATGAGGCTGCTTAGAAGCAAGCCACGGTCGATGAGAAGAAGGGTGCCGACATTACGTATGTTGCGCATCCTGTATGCATTCCGCTGTCTTCATGCACGTTAGCGGCAAAGGTTCATGGCTTGTAGCTCGGGGTAGTGCCTAGTTCGGGCCACGGGCAACGGCTGTGTTCTAGCCAGTTTAGGTCACTGGTTTGAGCTCAGGTATGGCGGCAGCTGCTGTGCACAGCCAGCGACGGTCCTTCCACAACTATCCCGGTCATCACGAAGAAAATTCAGGTGAACCAGCATTCCCATTTTCCAGAGAGAAAGGAAACAAGATATCGCCAAACTTTTGCTTCAAAGTAGTGTTTTGTCTCTTGTTCTCACATCGTTCTTGTCTCCAGGAGGAGTTTTTAGTGTGATCTGTGTTGGCGAGAAGCATTTGGGCCTAGTCTATAGAATTGGCCAGAAAAGTGCTTATGAAATTTGTGCTCGAAGATCTCTTCAAGCCGGCTCTCGGAAGCGGGAGGTAGATCGGCACACCAGAAACACCCCAGGGCAGGATCGTAACTCGGGCACCAGGAGCTTTGTTGGTCTGCTGCTTGCGAAAGCCCTTGGCGCCTTCCTTAAGTCTCAGGTGTGCGCACGATGTGTTGTCTGTATTTATTGAGATGTTAAAAGGATCGTGTACAGAGGAATCACTTCGCAGCGGAAAGTGGGAGACAAGGACTTACAAACTGTACTTGCTGTAGCTTTTTAGCATTGAATTTTTCCCCGGTCTGGAGAGGGGGTTAAGGACCACAATAGAGTCGAATAACTGCAGTTTCAACGCTGAGGCTGGCCCCAGCAAGGGAGCGTACAGCAGTGGGTCGAACTAATTTTTGCCTTTAAGACTCCAAGAGCTTTGAACTCACCACAGAAGCGATGACTAAGGAAGGCGGGGCAGCATCGGAATGTTGGGAAGCATGGTTCTGACAGCGTGTCCCTATATATTCAGCTTGAAGATTTTGGGGAGCTCAATGTGACTGTGAGAGGGAGCAACTGGGAGCTCTTGTCAGGGAAAGTAAGAGAGGTCCAGGTTTCTGCATCGAAAGCAGTCTATAAGGTATGCTCCTAGTGGTTTTTCTGCCTGCATATCTCCTCTTAGCTTCAAAGAAACTGATTTTGATACTAGTCGAGGGAGATGTCTGTAAAACATCATGCCCGTTGTGCAGCACAAAGGGTCTCATGCAGGTATGCCGCCAAGCGATGACATACCCTTGAGGGCATAGACTCGATAGTTTAGAATCCTTCAGGAGCCAGTTCAGTGGTGTTTACACACTAGGATGTGGCAACTCAGACAGAAATGGCCATGTCTTTCCTGCACAGTCAATGAAGATCTATTTACAGGGAGTGAGGTGTGTTATGGACAGTCTTGTGTAGACATCATGCTAGAAAACACAATGGTGGCTCCTGCATTGCTGCTCTAGCCCCAATCTGGTCTGTGTCACTTCTAGTCACACTAAGAGAGAGATAAATGTATGCATACTTAAGAGGTAGAGAGGGAAATGTACTATTGACCATTCCCTGGGATGGTTGGCTATGACATTCCCTACAGAAGAGACAAGAAATATGGGAAGGCCCAAAGGATCCAAGGCCCAAATGGGCACAGAGAGATAGAGACAGAAATGGGTGGGAAGTTGTCCTCAGAAGCTGCAATGCTTTGCCTGAACAAACATGCTGTAGTGTGTGAACATATACCCTGCAGGTGCTACCTATCTTGGCTGGGTGACTGTTAGTATTAAGATACCATGGCTCTTACAGTTAGAGGATCCCCTGTACAATGTGGAAATTACTCTAGCTAGTCCTAAACAAATGTGACAGTGTCTGGTTGTGTGAGGTACACTGAACTGCCCCCACTCAGGAAAATGTTTTACAGTATTTCATGGAGTCCTTAAGGTGCTGGTTGTCTGGTCTGACAGGGTATTTCCCTCACAAATGTGGATTTGGCAGCTTCTCAAGTACTTATCCAACTCAGAGGCAGAAGGTTGGCACCATCTCTAATTAATCATCTCTAATCATATTACATATTCTTCACTTTCAGGAAGAACTTTTTCCACTTTCGTTTCAAGCCTTTTGCTGTACTCGGAGACCTGTTAGCCCCAAGCAAATACTGACCATACAGTTTATTCTGAATGTAGAACAAATGTGGATAATCATTGGAAGCTTTATCCATTATGTTGCAGTAAAAGTCAACAGTGACAGCCTAAAAAAATAATCGTCATGTTCATTCTACTGTACCCTCCCCATTGACTTGCCTATTTGATACTTTTGCCTCTCGTTGTGCTGCCAGTCTAGTTGGAGTGAGGGAAGGGAGGACATGCTGGGAGAGATATAGATAGAGAACAGTTTGTGCTGTATCTGCTGATAAAGGGTGGTTTTTTCTGAGTTGATTAGCACTTGCATTGTGGAAATATCAGACTGGAAGACTGACAGGATGAAAGCTGGGAATGGGGATAGGCTGGTGCAGAAGCCCTTTTATGTCAAGGCTTCAATCCGTGTACAAGAGCAAGATTTGAATGCCAGGTCTCCAACTAAAACCAAAAACCACCAAGCAGAAATTCCCATATCAGGATTTGCAGGCTCTTTGAATATCAAACATAGTTTGGAGGGTTTGTGGTGATTCCTTCGGTTCCTAAGAAGACTGACTGTGTGTTTGTCTGCAGTCTCGCGAGCCCTCTCTTCTCTACGTCGCTCCAACAGATTTTTCCTGACAAATCTCCCACCCTGAATGTTCGAATGCAAGATGGGACTTTTCATGTCACATCTCCAGGCTCACTATACAGACATGGGATTGAGTTTCCAATTATTCTGCGCGTCGAGGTGGAGAAAGATGGTGAGACTGTGCTTGTTGATTCTTTGAAGGATCGTTCCATCCAAAAGAGCTTCAAAATGGGACCTGAAGTTCGCATTACTCGATTTTTAGTTGATGACTCTTGTATTGCACTTAATTTAAAGGTTTTGGTGGGGGGGAAGATACAGAAACCTTAATCCTGACATTCCTCATGCATGGTCCAAGCTTATGGTCACTCCCGGATGTGAGCCTCCTGTTGCACCCCAAGCAGGTGCCAGGAAAGTAGTCATCTGAGAGCAGGTGGACGAGCACCAGGGGAGATCATGCAAAAAACCTCTCTTCAAAAGCCTTTGTCAGAGTGTCTCTGCACCACAAGCATGGGCTGGACTGTTTCAGCAGGAACATTGTTAAGTACTGTTTCCATAGTTAAAGAGCCAGAGCGCTTAAACTTTTCCTAGATAGCCTTCAGTAGCCTTCATATTCATCTCTCCAAGAAACACAATTTGTATGCTCAAAAACTGATCTGTCTGGTCACACTAGTTATTGAGTATTGAAAATAATTAAAGATGGGATTTTGATTGTGAGATTCCATGGCCATGTTATTACTTCCAAAGCAATTCCATCATTGATGAAAATAGTGTGCCTTGGTAGGGAGTCTGATATGGACAAGGTCCCATGATCTTGGGTTGAGTCCAGAACTATCTCAAGAGTTCTTACAATGCACTTGGGGGACAAAATAGGTTGATGGCTGTTGAAGCCAGTGCAGTTTATGGTTTCCACCCCCAAAGGACTATTGCAGAAGGTGGACAGTTTCTAAGGTTCGGATGTGGGTGCCCAAACCTCTCCCAGGACTCTCCCAAGGACTGGACCGCTCTACTACACACATCAAGTACCTGACATCAAGTAACTGGTTGAACTTGGGACCTCCTTTTATAGCTGGGGTAGCTGGGTGGCTGTATGGGGTGACGCGTCTACTATGTACATATGTGGATACTGAGGACCACTATGCCACCGTTGAGCGTTTGTACTAAGTCTGCTGTGTGGTGGAGAGATGGGCGATTCCCACACGACATATTTCACACTGTTTTCATGGCAACACACTATCTGGGGAACAAAGTTGGAACATACATAAGGCAAGGAAGGTCTGATTCAGACCTCTTCTGTGGGGAAATAGTTGGTCGGCACACCAAATTCATACTTATGGGTTATTGCCTTCAAGAAATGAGATTAGTTATAATATGAAGTGGGGTTGTATGGCCTCCTCCCTGGTATATAGTATATAAGCCCAAGGTGAGTGGACGCTGGGCATGCAGTCGTCCCGAGGTGCGAGACGAAGTGCATGTTGATCAGCGCTGCGACCCACTCTGCAGAAGGAATGGGGATGGCGATGAAGGCAGTGGGCCTGTGGGTTGTGATGCTTGGCCTTGTGCGTGTAGCAGCGGCGGTGCGTGTGCAGGAGTTGATGATCACGCCAGCTGCAAGCGAGTGCGAGAGCTTGAAAGCCGTAAAGAGCCCAACTTTCAGAGCTCCCCCTCTCCGCTTTCGTGCTGGAGAAGTGAGAAATCTGTGGCACTTTGTGGATGCTCCTCCCGGGCACTACGCCACGAGGGATTTCTTCGGGGAGCTGGTTGACGAGAATGGGATTTCTGTGCCGCTCTACAAAATTTACCTGCACCACTGGTTCATGTACGAGTACGCAGTGCCCAAGGGCGGGATGGAGAAGGCCAAGGTATCGCTTCTGCGGGAAGTCACAAATCCTGAGAGTTATCTCCGCCATCATAGGAAACCACTGAAGGATTATCCCGGGGTGGAAGACGAGTGGACGAAGATGCAGCAGTTCGGTGTGGGTGCTGAGACTCGCCGATCGAAGTTCGGGATGCCAGCCCCCTACGGATTTGAGGCCGGCAACCGTTTTGGCAACGACTACGAGTCTTTGTGGTTGCTTAACGTGCATGGTATAGATACACGAGGCGCGGTGGATAGAATGCAATGTATTGAATGCAGGTATGGTTAGCTGCTTAACATTGTTTGGTTAGCACTGATCTGCTCGGTCAGAAGTAGAAAACAGAAGAGGGAATATTAAGTAGAAGTTCTCGTCCTCTTCTCCCACTTTCTTCCACTACAAGTCGTGAACACTGTCGCGGGAATCTTGTGTTTGGATCTTACACTCTGGGATCGACTGTAACAGAATGAGTACGAATGAGAGAGAATATGTGGGTCTCTAGTTTTCTTCGATTTGTTCTTCAAAATGACAGGAGGGAGGGCTACATGCAGGTGTGACGTGTACAATCACACGGATGATGCTGTGAGTCGGGGGCTTCCAGAAGGATACCATGGGGGTCTCTTGTGCTGCTCGAAGAACACTGATCGCTGCCCTGTGAAGGATGCATTCCAAGGAGACGAATTTGCAATGGACGTCTACTTTCAGGTTCTAGAACTTTTCTGTTTCCTCCAGGTGTACCGCCAATGAGGAATATGTACATCTCTTGATCACTTGGGGCGCTAGACCTGTTGCTTGTGTATGTATCGCTGTGTTGTGGCTCAGCAGACCTGATCTGGGTCTGTATGCATGCATCTTTCTTGCAACCAGAGCTACGGTTAACTTTTCTATACTAGTTTCTCAAACTGTTAACTACCAATATTGTAGGCACATGCAAATGAGTTGGTTGGCGGTCTCTTAGCGGTATTTAAGTAATTCCTGACCTTCTTGTGAGCGTCTTGTTGGCAATCTAAATGTGTAGACCGCACGCAATTATGCAGGTTGCTCACATTAAGGTTTCATCCTCGTTTCATCTTCATTACGGACAATCGTGATGCAGTGGTCGATGCTCTGCTCCAACTGCTAGCGAGCACAATGTTATAAATTTGTAGTCTAGCGGAGTTTCACATTCTGAAAACGCTCTCCGCACATTAATTACATCACTTACTTACGAGCACTTCATCCACTGGATTGCAGTATACGTGGTCCTACGTGCCCTGGGATGAGTGTGTGGAGCCTTTGAAGTGCGTCAGAGTGGATGTGACCAACGTCGGAGACGGGGAAAAGCTAGAATACGAAGTTGAGGCATGCAACCCAGACAAAGCTGACTCCGACGACTGTGTGGACACCCACATCTCTTACCAAGCGGCCGCTGCTGGAGGGCATCTCATCTCTGCAGTTGCACATCTTCACGAATCAGCCTTGAGTGCAGTTATCTGGGGAGAAGACGAGCGCTTGCTCTGCTCTTCGCCTCCCATCTATGGTCGCAGTAATGTGGCTGGGGATGAAGCAGACTATGTGGTGGGAGTTCAGGCTTGTTTTCCCACCCCGGGCACCCCATCTTACACCATCAAGAAAGGCGAGATTATGAGGTTTGAGGTGAACTACTCCAGAATCGGGGCCCCCCATGTGGGTCTGATGGGGATTATGTACTTGAAGATCGCCCCTGCTCGGCCTGCGGGGCTGCTTCCTGACTTTTCTTAGCAAGCCTCCCTGCCCTGTGCATGCATGGCCCAGCAGGATACCTCCAAGTCTCAGCCTTTGCACCACCTTTCCAACACTTGTTCAGCAAAAAATGCTCTTAAAAACTATACCATACTTTCAGGTACAAGTCTGTAGACGTTAATGTGAAGGAAGGGACAATGATCTGGCAGCCATCATTCTAAATCTGACTCTTCACATTCCAATGTTGAAACTTTCAATACATATGAAGAGCTAGTGGTATACTACTAGTAGTATAGTACTGACAGATTAAATTTTTTTACTTCTATGAATTTTCAGCACTTTTTTTCAGAACGGGCAGACGCTTTTGGGGCCCAAAATTTCTGCTGACGTTTCTATACTACAATATCTTTTCCGAACCTTTTTTTAGGGCAGCCTTTCTTCCCACCAAGCTTCAGAAATTTTTGGGTTTGTTTTTCCTTTGTCCGTCCAACAAGGGATGGGCAGCAGGAAATTTCAGCTGCTACAGGATCAGTCCTTTGAAATATGCAGAGTGATGTTTGTTGGATGAAAGAGGTTCGGTCTGGATGGATATTGTTCATCCATAGGAACGGACACATTTATTTGGTGGGGTCATATATCACTTTCAGACGCGAAGAGTTATGAGCCGATCATTAACGCCCCGGGCGAGCCGTCGACGTCGTGGATGGACAGTTTACTCAGCATCCGTCCATGAGATGCGTTTCTCATCCGTGACGCCAGGTGGTACTGGAACCGCACGTGCCAATTCTTGAGAAGTGAGGATCGATCCGGTGTGGTTGATAAGCAGCAGGGGATGGGTTTGTGGGTAGGTCCAACTTTCGGAACAGAGCCGATGAGCTTTCGGGCTAGAGGTGAAAAGGTTGTTTTACTTCGTGGACGCTCCTCCCGGATACGATGGCACCACGGATTTCCTTGCGGAGATGATAGATGAGAAAGGAAACTATGTGCCTGCTTTAGAGACCTACTTGTATCATTGGCTTATGTATGAGTATGCAGTGCCCAAGATCACGAAAGAGGAGGCCAAGAAATTACTGTTCAGGGAATTGGAGAAGGATCTAGTGAGTTCACTGTTGAAGGGTTATCACGGGGCCGGGAAATTTGAGGGAGCTGGGGACCGTTGGGGGAGGACTATGAATCCGTGTGGGTGCTTGACGTCCATGCCATTGATATCCGAGGCGCCGTGGAGACTAGAATTGTGGCATACATGTACTGAATGGAGACTGAATGCAGGTTGGGTTACAGCTGTACCTAAACTACAGCTCGTTGCTGCACTCGGTTTGAAATTATGTCTCAATTGGTGTGGACAATCATCGATTGTTACTTTGACCTTCTTTCATCTCAAAAACTTGTTGACGTGGTTTTTCAGTTGTCCCACTAAATCCTGGTACATGCACTCGTCTGGGACCTATTATTTTTGTATATTCTTTAACTGGAAGTCTATTGAACTATGTCAAGCCTGTACGTGCAATCTTTCCACCGCCCCTGTGGGTCGGCGGCAGAAGGTTACAAGGGGGTCTGAGCTACTGCGAAACAAATGATCGATGCGCTGTGGATGATGGCATCCTAGGAGGCGAACTTGCACTAGTTCTTACGTTGAAAAGAAGTAGGATTTGAGAGTAAAAATGCACAAACGAATTTCACTCAGACAATCAGAGCAGACTTGTAAAACTCTATAATCTCTGAGTTGTTCTCTTTCTGATCGGATAATGCAGTCTTCTCACCTATTGATGGGACAAACAGTGAGTGATGATGGTGGTGGACTTGTTAAAAGTCGATGTGGGAACTCTGGTTAATCTTGCGGCCATTTATGACCGCTCCGGATTTGCTCAAAAATGTCATTCCCAAAATGAGATCCACTTCATAGCATTCCAAGGCGGACCCAATTATAGTGATTGGGGCGCACAGTTGGTTCAAGGTTATCTTCCTAGTCAAAAAAGGTTCAAGGCGAACCCTTGCTCAAGGTGATGCCAAAAGCGACATCACGAGTGGTCGTAAGCAAATGTTGTTGCAGTAAGGCGATTCGATTCTCGGGGAGGATCATTCCTTGGCCCTAAAATGGGTCAAGAATAGTGCACTGGGAGGAGCTTGAGAGGCTCCACCCTTGGCCGAGACTTGGAGGAAGTCGGCCGAACTAGCTAGTGGAGAGTAGAGTCAAGTGGGGGTTTGGTTCCTAGCCATGGGACGTCATGGTGCGGAAACAAACTCCTTAATGTGGGACGCCACAACTTGGATGTTCGTTTTTACAAAATGGACAAGTTGATGAGGACATCAACTCCCTGTTGGTAGGGGTGTGTGTCGCGGCCCTTTTCCTCGAGGGCAGGGGGGTCGGGACGCAGGAGGGGCTGCCCCTGTGGTGGGGGCAGTGGAAGCGATAGGTAGGGGGGGGAGGCTGAAGCACCCTTGAGTGCCTAAGGCACTCAAGGAGGCAGAGGCGCTCACTAGGTGGAGCCCCGCACACCGAGTTGCGGTAGGGTGGCTCCACAAAGGGTGGTGGTAGCTTAGTGGGACTTAGGGGGGTGGCATATGACTCACCATGGGGGCGGAGACCTTGTGGTGGGAGTCGTGGGGAGTCTTGGGACTCATCACGGTCCAATGGGATCGTGGTGAATGGGCCAAGACTCACCGCGACTCATCACCGGGAATCGAGGGTTTTCGTGGTGGTTCGTCAAAAAATGGCATGGTTGTTTGTGAAACCCCCGCGGACAGTCACAGAAGTATATATAGGGAGTAATAACCCCGAGAACGGTGCAAGCCTGTTGGTGACCAAAAACTAGTGAGTAAGCGTGCGAGCCGGAAAGCGACCAGGGTGTGGGGAGCTATTCCGGACTGCCATCGACCAAAGGGAATTTTCACTAGGCCCAAATTGGGAGAGGGTCTTGTGGGGGAGTGAAGGGGGACCGTTATGTCCCGGTGAGCAGCCAAAGCTCCGAGTTGGTCCGGCGGCCAGTTAGGGAGTTAGACGCGCGCATCAGAGCGAGTAACTATGACTTGAAAGGGAGCTTACCGAAGTGAGGTGCGCGACACAACAGTTGTTTACTTAAGACGGACAAGATATCGGCTTATCTCTTTCACAAATAAAAGCAACAGAGTTTTTTTTTTTTTTTTCATTTAAGAATTTGAGCCACGTTGGCTCCTGGCTGGCCTATGAGGAAGATCAATTGGCAAATCTGTGGCATGTGATCTCGAACCGGTGGCTACTGTCAAGAATGTTTGATGAGTTTTATGCGAACTCAACTCAAGTAGTGTTCGGTTTGTGGGAGCGACAAGGGAGGTAATTTTTTCTAAGTAACAACGACACTGCATATTGCAAAGCATGTTGTTGAGCGAAAATACCCTCCGGAGGAATTGACCCTTAGCCACAAAGACTCTGCCCACTGCAGCACAAGGCGAGATCTACACAAGCAAATCACGTTAGTGTACAGGAACAAACATAAATGAAAAAAACACCCGGAACACCTTAAAAGTTTCATGCAAGGCAAAAAAGCCATGGAAACAAAGGCAACCAGCCTAGCACAACTCTCTCACATGGATACAATCCATTGACAAATATGACTAATATTGTCCAAGGTCAGCAACTCTGCTCAAAGCCTCATGTGCCAATGCAAGAGGCGGTGCAAGTATGCTTAAATGGAGGTACATGACACGGATAATAGGCGGATAAGCGAAACCTAAACGAGAGTTCCCTCCATAGCTCGACCCCTTGGCGAAAGCGGAAAGAGTTTACTCCTTGCGCTGGTAGGGTGGTAGGGTTTCTAGAAATCAATAGGCAAGATCATGTGGATCTAACGAACCCAAATGGCATGTAGCTCTTTCCCTGTGCGATAGCTGTACAGGCGGCGTCCTCATGGCAGCGACATGATGGAATTAGGAAGGGCAGTAATGCGAAACAGTGACATATTTTAACCCATAATTTCTTTGTAGATTTCGTGAGGCCAGTTTCTTCCTCGAAAAGTGGCGAAATTTCGCGCATAAAAAAAATGTCGATAAGTAATAACTGTCACGGACATAGCCCAGAAGAACTTACCAAGAGTAAATATCATAAGTTACCAAGTTATCATGTTCTCGAAAGTTATCATGATTTACCATGATCTACCATAATTTACCATTACTTACCAAGTTATCAGGAGTTTACCAAATTACCAAGAGTAACTTGGGAAACTGCTCAGGAAGCTTCCTTTGGAGGAAACTTCTCCATCAAGATACATTCTTTGTTTAAAGAAGCTTCTCCAGCAAGAAACCTCCATAGGGGAAGCTTCTTAGTAGTCAGTGTATATAGGAGGCGAGACTGAATACTCTTCAGTCTTGCCAACACCAGTTCAAGCTACTCTTGTTTCCAGTTCCCAGTACTCCAGTCCAGTTCCCAGTACCCTAGTCCAGTTTCCAGTATCTGGTACTCCAATCCAGTTTCCAGCATTCCAGTATTCAAGTTGTGTTCCAATATCTTGTACCCTTGTTCATTGTTATAAAGATCGTCTTGATTCTTATTTACTCATTGTGCATACGGCCACGCCGACCTTGACTTCTTGCCTAGTCTTGTACCTCTAGTCTGATCTTTTGTTTGTGTTCAGTCATGTTCTCGTCCTTGATAATACCCTAGCCCAGTTTCCAGTATCTGGTACTCCAGTCCAGTTTCCAGCATTCCAGTTGTGTTCCAATATCTTGTACCCTTGTTCATTGTTATAAAGATCGTCTTGATTCATATTTACTCATCGTGCATACGGCCACACCGACCTTGACTTCTTGTCTAGTCTTGTACCTCTAGTCTGATGATTGTTTGTGTTCAGTCATGTTCTCGTCCTTGACAACGACAAGCTGCTACGTCTATTTGTTCTGTACGCGGTGATACGACAGAGAATTCCCAAACTAATTAGTCAAAGTTGATGGCTTCCATTGCTGCCCACTAGTATTTTGAAAACCTGCCCTTCTCAAGAATATAAACAGAAAACCCCTACAGCATACAAAAAAATTTGGGGAACAATATGTAAGATGCTGGCAATTGACGTGTCATGGTTTTGATTGTGGTTAGTTAAAATTAGTTATTTTTAACTAATTAAGACTTTATATATTTATATTTGTATTTATTGACATTGGGACTTCATTTGGTTCCATGTACCAAGTGAGGTGGCGAATCTCACTTGGGATGTGGAGAGACTCATCTCCACGTGAGACTCGTCTTCTTCTAGTCGAGCCTTCCGAGCCTCTCTCACCTCCATGACTCTGGTTCATGAGTAGGAGTGTGCGTGAGTGTTGTATGATGAATTCCTTTAAGCTAAGGTGCCATTGACTTGACTATTAAAGAATGATAGTGGGATAGTATTTGGAGGTTTATGTGTGCTCTTGATGCGATGTGGTTTCATACAAAGAAAGTTTCCATTGCATTCTACTTCTCTCATTTCTCATCTCTTTTCACTAGAAGAAGACCATAACCATTGTGGCATAGTTTTCTAGGACTATATGCTAGGAAGTGTGGTTGGACAGCGATGTGTGTTGTGACACGATGCTTAGGTGCACGACAGACGAAAAATGAGGGAATGAGAGGGACAACAGAGAGATTATGAAACAACAAGAAACGGAACAAAAATATGAGGAGGTCAATCGTTTGGTTTGTTTCTAGAGAGAGCGCATTAAACTAGCATTGGCACTGGTGAGCATTATGGATACTGTCCACAATAACCATGTCATGCACATTGACGACTTGTCCCCCCATAACGTCTTGTTGCATTTTTCACTTAGTACCGAGGAAGTTAAGATTGGGGTGTGTGATTGGAGATGGCTACCTCAATGGAGGCAAGGGAACAATCAACCATGTCCCCCCTACTGATATCATGCACTTATACTATAGTAATTTTCTATGTTTCTTTACTGCCCTTCTAAAGATGTTACAATTCGATCCGACTGAATGACACTAGATGTGTAAAAAACATGATCATTTCTTTGCTTATACAACTTTAGTAAAGCTGGGTTACTCTCTCCTCAATCCACATGTGTCGATGGACCGGAAATGAAACGCAAAATGACATCACAATCTTACAACACTATCTAACTAGAAAGACTATTTGGATTGATGTTTGGAGAAAAGATAGAGCAGCAAAATCTGACACAAATATCTCTGTGAAGAGGATTTGTGGTCATTGCTTTATATGTGGATGATACATAAATCATTATCACCATTGATCATCAAAGATTGTTGTCACAAACTAAAGCACTATTACATACTGAGTTTGTCATGACTCATATGGATGAGATTGGGTTTTGTCTTGGTATTCAACGTCAACTCCCTCTCGCAGTTGGTTTGAAACTCACGAATGAAATGACACCTAGAAAAGAAGATGATATAAAGATGACTTCTTATCAAAGCGCGATTAGCAATTTAACGTACTGCATGGTTTATACTATGCCAGACATTGCTCGTTCAGTAGGAGTGGTCTCACAATTTCTTTCAGATCCCAGACAAATCCTGATGATATTTCGATATCTAAGAGAAACATCAGCATCTGGTCTATTCTACAAGAGAGTGGAAAATCCAAAGTTGATGGGGTTTGTTGATGCTGACTGGGCAGAAGATGTTGATAATATAAAATCAACTTCAGACCATTGTTTTCTCCTAGTAAGTGGAGTTGTATCTTGGTCTAACAAACGACAAGTTGCAACAACGTTGTCATCAAGAGAAGCTGAGTACATGTCAATTACACAAGCAGCAAAATAGGATATTTGGTTACGAAAGTTGGTTGGAGATTTGGGTCATCTCCAATCATTATCTACAACTCTCTTTTATGACAATCAAAGTGCGATTGCACTGACTCAGATCCGAAGTATCATTTAAGGACCAAGCATATTGAAGTTCAACATCACTACCATCACTATGTACGAGAAGTTGTATGTAAAGGAAATGCAGATGTTTTGACAAAGAGTCTACCACAAACAAAACACATCAAGTGTTCAGCTACTTGGTGTCTCTTCTATGCACTGTTTTTTTTTTCACTTTTCCAAAATCGCAGGCAGGCCGACTTGTAGATTTTACCCAGTGCCCATATGGCGAGAATAACGAGGTGACATAGTTAGAAAAGTGGCTATATTACAGGTGTCATATTTTAACAGGTCCACGTAGGACAAATCTGGCTCCTGATATTTTACCATTGGCGCTTTCTGGCGATTTTTCCAATTTTACTCCCGTAATTCCTTAGTAAAAGTAGTTGACCCATTTTCAGGTCGAAATCTGGCGATTTTTCGCCAGATTAAAAAACACAGCTTCTATGCCATTATTAAGAAATTTTAATAATGTAAGAAGTGAACTAATGCATGACAATTGAAGGTTGTCAACAGGCCTCTGACTATACAATCCTGAAAAATACATTCTGATATTTTTCAATTCAACCCAATGCATATAAGTTGGTAGTAAGTCTCAGAGAAAAGACCAGAGTAACCATATGAACTCTGGACTTACGTTAGGATGTGTCTATGTGAAATGAATAACCATATTGACCCTACACCCCAACTCCAAACATATGCATAGCTTGTAGAGTGTTACATAACACAGACTCTGCAACTTTGCTCCTCTAATTATTTTTTGTTGGCTCCTCCCTCAAGGAGAGACACGCATTGGTGCCAAAACCAAGTTAATACACCTTATTAGTTAATGCCTATTTTCAGAGGGTGTATTATTATTTGAGCTTTCTATGTGCAACATGGCTTTCCAACATAGTGACAAAGAGCCCCATCCACCCCCTCTTCAACAGCGGTGATAGACTCGCACCGACCAACTATCGCACAATTATGGTGTATCCGTTACTCGCTAAACTGTTTGGGCAATAGTGGCCATGGAACTGGATGATTGGGCTGTATCCTCTCACATGTGTGCTATGGGGCAACCAGGTTTCCGTCGCAACAGATCCACTCTTGACCACATTTTCACTTTTCAGACTATGGTAGAACTGACAAAAAAAATGGTGTATGTTTATGATTTAGTGATGGTCCCTACTCTTGTTTGGGTTTCCCAGTAGGCTTGTTCATAACCAAAGCCCGTCCAATCTCTACCATCATATAAATTACCTCACTCTCCGCCTACCCCGCTCTTGGCAGAGCGATACAACAGAGCGAAGGGGTCCTCCTATAGATATTACACCCGCACACTCTTACTAATTTGAATGGGACTCTGTGAAAGGCGGTTGTTCCTTTTAGAAAGCTCTAGAAAGAACCACCCCACATATCTTACTTTCTCTGCGCAGTAATTGTTAGAATTGATAGCAAGAAAGACTAAAGTTTAAGCTCTCCACCCAACCATAGAAATTGCTATCATACTCTTGATCATCGACTACACTGTTAGATCTCTATCTACTTGGTCACTTCCACTTCCTCCTATGATGACCATTCACCTTCTAATTATTCACCTTCCAATGGTGAGTTAAACATGGTAGTCTCTTCGTCTTCTAGATCTTTGGCCTTCTAGAAGATCATATGTTTACTTACTTCCAACACTCCCCACTTAATTAAACCATATCATTGAACTACTTCACTTCAAAGTTTGAACCATAGAGGTGCTAACTATGACCAAGGTTAATCATGATGAAGCTCATCATGTTCGATCGCACGCTAGCCTTGTATATGTCGAAGATTTCCTAGATCTGTAGTCATCTTATCCGTTGAACAATCATTAGCTTAATTGATACAATTACCAAGCTCTTTGGAGTTGCTTGCAACTCATACTTGGAAGACAACACAATTCATCTTCTTCCCCTCTACTCTTATTTGTACATAGAAGAGATCTCCTCTTTGAACCGGGATGCAACCACATCGCGCCGAACCTTCATTGTGGGAGTCAATAACCCATTCTCAATCTGAGACACATGGTTACCACAAAGTCAATTGTAGTACTTATGTAGCATTTACAAGCTTGTCTGCGAATCCATAACATGCCCCAAAAGGGGCAGATAATTGCTTTCATCTGTCACTCTCTCTTCAGCTACTTGCATGCCTGACAGTGTCATCTGGAAGAGTATACCACAACTGGATAAGCAATTGACATCCTGTATTTCTGGCCTACTGTAATTGATGTTGCAATCAGGATGTCACAGCCCATGACAGTTCCATACTGAGATGATCAAGTCACCAGAACTATTCGGTACTTAGCTTCCATGGCAGTGGTGTAGTTAGGGAAAGCATTACGCATACCTATATCCTCTTGCTACCCACCGTCGTACATGTGAGTTTCTGGGACTGAAAATATGAAGGTTCTAGGACACAGGCTGTAGCAGCCCTTGACTAACAAGATCAGTCACTCACCCACTAGCAATACCCACCCACATAGCAAGTGTCACACATACCGTGAAGGTTTCCTTGAGAAGCACGAATGGTCCAATTGTATTAGAACAATTTCCAACACTGCACTCACCAAACAACAGAACTGGTTTACAAATGCAAGTTTCAAACCATGAACCAGCCAATGTCTTGAAGCACAGCTCATCTTTTATCACAGCAAGTGTGTCCGGATCCATATGATAATTTCATTTTCTGCTCTCCTCCGTTTACCTCTGTGAAAATTGTAATGCCCTCAACCTCCCCTCTCTTTGAGTTGAGACATAGTTAAGTTCACGACTTTGGTTGTACATGTCAAGAACTTCAAATCATCCTCTACACAAAAACAAGTATCTAATGGACGTAGATGAGAACAAGACATCAACAATGCTAAATGTCTGACATGAGATAGAGAAAGGGACTGAACGATCACAACTAGTTGTCAGGCAAAAAACAAAGGAAATCCATGCAGCAGGAAAGAAACTCATTCCATCCACCGAAGGGGCAAAGGGAAGAGAGAGAAGGATAGATTCCAAGACAAATACATAGCATATGGTTAACTTACTACGTAATAAGTTCCCGGCGAATCAAATCCCTTAAGTCCTGGTTAGAGGGCTCTGAGGTGTCACCCTTGAACTCAGCAGTCACGGCTCGCAATGCATCATCATTGGCCACAATCACTGCCCCCAGGCGTCGCTGGTCCTGTACTCATGCAAAATTCCACTAGGGTCTTTCACTATCCACCGAAGCCATAACAGATTCAAAAGTGTGTTGGGGAGAGAGATCTGTAATAGTCTCAACAAACCTGACCAACCACAACAATATGCTGGATCAATTCGCTTTGCATGGCAGCTTCCTCTATCTCGGTTGGCTCCACATTCTCACCTATCACAACAGAGGCCAATAAATGATCTTTACTTTGAGGCTTTGACAACTGAACCGCTCCTGAGAGTCTCACAACCCCACAACACGTGTGAATGAGATATTTTTGGACTTGACAGTCCTCTTGGCTTCAGCCACCCTTGATAGGGAAGGAGTGCAAACAGGGCAAAGCGAAAAACCAAAGAGCACTGTGATAGAAACTCTCTCCTTAGTTTCTTCTCATAGTTCCACCAATCATTCTACTTGCTTCCGAGATAGAAAGGAACACACGGAAGGGGCTTGTTCTCTTCCCTCCCCCGTCCAAAGAGAACCAGGGGTAGAATACATACCTGTAGAAAGGACAATAGTGTCTTTGGCACGGCCATCCAAGACCAAGTTGCCTCCGCAAGCACGTGCGGGCCCAACTTGAGAAGCAGGCACTTCCCACCCAAGATCGCCAGTATCAAACCAGCCATCATTGTCTACTGCTTTGCTTGTGGCTGCTGGATTCTGTGACATAAGTTGGCCAAAACAGGTAAGTCCTGCTTTCTTTGATTCACTCGTCTCACATAGACAAAAAATGGTCGCAATATCATACAGGATAAGTGCTTGGCATTTATTCAGTAACCGCATCATTCATCAAGAATGATTCCAGTTATGGAGATATCCCTGAAGAAGCATACTTTTATGTTTATGCACCCACACTCAATCTCCTTCACAACACAAATGGGTTATTAAGAAATAAATCTGAGTGGATTTAAACCCAACACCCAAGTTCTTTTTTGCCAGTTTCCATTTGAGACATTGGGGTGTAATCTAAGGACTTCTGGACGAAACAGCAGTATTGAGAGCTATCTTCATCAGCCACTGGCTTAGATCCGATGGCTCCAATTAGCGGACAACATCTCTAGAAATCTACACTATAAGATGCATTCATTGAGAATTTGTACCTTATAATACCCTTTCATGACTTGAGGCCCACGAAATTTAACAATCCCCTTGATGCCAGGTGCCACTGTTTTGCCAGTTTCTGGATCCACCACCTTCATCTCCGTTTCTGCTATAGGCTTTCCCACTGTTCCCAAAACCTGTTCAAATAGAACATCAGTTACAGGCCTTCCTCCCTACCCTTCCCTGGAACAATGAATATGAAAAAGGGAATGCCCAATGTGCGGGCGGCCTGAAGACAATATCCATTTTCTGTTACACTGTCCGGGTATCTATATCAGAGATCGACCCTCTTCAGGACCATCAAGAAAATAGTCCCTGCACCTCTGTTCACCAACTTCAAGTATAAAGTACCATTTCATTTCTCTCTCTATTGCCCCCTATACTATGAGATCCGCGGGAGATTCCATTGTCTATTCCATGGAACTCAATCTCTCACTGAGGTCTTTCAATATGAGGATCAGAAATGCTTGGCAGCCTACCTGCACGAGGCATTCACCCTTAGACAATCACTAGAACAATAGTTCTTATCTCTCTGGTTTCCTGTTTTCTCTCATGTTTTTCTTTCCATTTTGTCCCATAAGCTCTATGAGCTTTCCGCGGACGTTATAAAGCACCATTCCATTCTCTCAAACTGGGCGCGGGGTCAATGGCCACAAGGCTATGGCAAACAAAGTCTTATGAGTACATTCTCTCTCTCAAATCTGGAAATCACATACTACCTGCGTCAGCCCCTGACAAAGGTAGTTTCTGTCCCTTTGTGTTCCGCTCAAACTGAGCGCGGGGTCAACGGCCACAAGGCTACGGCAAACAACTTATGAGTACATTCTCTCAAATCTGGAAAGCTGAACAGATTGTTTACATCACAGTACGCCCCACTACTGGACTGAGACCCTCACAAAGGCAGTGTCTGTTCCCTCTTCTTCTGCCCAACTGGGAAGGGGGTCTACGGCTACAAGTCTACAGCAAACAATGTCTTCTGAGTACATACTCTTCAATCCCTAGGAGAAATTTTCTTCTACAATCTTGGCTGTCTGTGGACGTTATACACTCCTAGGCGGCCCAATTACCTTTCGGCACCTTTATCTCCTTCCCTCCTGAGGGCATTGGGGCGGTTCAGGGTGGGCTCCCACAATCTTCGGATAGATTGTACTCATAAGACGTTGTTTGCCGTAGCCTTGTGGCCATTGACCCCGCGCCCAGTTTGAGCGGGAACAAAAGGGACATAACCTACCTCTGTCAGGGGCTGACGTTGGTAGTAAGACTTACCTTCATATAAAGAATTAATCCGGGTTTTCCAGATATCCTCTAGAAATCCCTTCACACAAGCATCAATCTGCTGTGTGTGATTTGCCCAAAAACTAGGCCCCAGGAGGGCCTGGGCTTTTGGCTCAGCCTCGAGACTTTCAAAGTTGGTAAACAGGGGTACAGGCACAATTCCCTTGATAGAATTGAAGAGAGCGTCTCTTTGGTGAGAGAACCCCGGACAGTGTATCAGAAAATGAATACTGTCTTCAGATTGCCCACACAACGAGCAATTGCACTCTCCCTTTCCTCTCTGCTTCTGTTTGCTGTTCAAAGGTAGGCTTCCTGCCCTGAGTTTAAATTTCAGTCTAGTGCCGAGAGTGGGTAGACCCTTGAGGTCATCCAAGATGTCCTCCCCCATGTCACTGACTGGAAACAAGTTCAGGGAAGTTTTCTGCCGAACTTCATTTTCATCAGACAATCTCATGGCAACAGACATGGCTTCGGACAATACAGCCTCTAAGTCAGATTTATCCAGCAGGGTCAAGACTTGCGGATCCAGGTCCAGTCCTTGAGAATCTCTTCTACTCTCTTCTGCCAGGACTTAGCCTGTTTGACAGGGCGGTCCTGTTTCCAAGATATAGAGTCGATTAACTTAGGATATCTGGTGTTGGGCATATGTTGCAGCTGACCCCACCATCTGACCTTGAATTCATCTCGTCGGGAGCTTAAGGACGGAATGCCAAACTCACCCGAACAGCCACATTGGCTGTTTTGGAGCATGCTGACATACACTCCTTAAGCACCCCCACTTGAATGGATTCTAGAGACTTAGCCTGGTTGGAGTTATCAACCCATATAGCAGATCCGTACTCCAAGGCAGGTCTAATAACGCGACAAAGCATGGTTTTCTTAACCTCAGAGTTGACCCCTCTGCAGTGGAAAAATTTAGTGAGCCCCAGAGCTTTGCCCTTGCCAGTTTGAACAACTTTCCGGATATGTGCATCCCAATTACAATTGGAGGAAAACTCAACGCCCAGGTAAGTGTAGGAAGGGAGGACCGGGATCTCTTGGCTACCCCACTGCCACTTAAGATCACTTCCTCCCTCTCCTCTGTCGTTGAATGCTACCACTGCACATTTGCTGACATTAGCCTCTAGCCCCCAAAGATCAAAGTATCTCTTCGCGCAATCAATCAACTCCTGGAGATTGGTTGGAGTTTCCCCTATACCTGCGAAGTCATCCGCAAACATAAGGGCTGGTATGGTGGTATCACCCACCCTTAACCCAAATCCCTCACTTTCCACATCCTCGAGGAGTTGATTGATAAAAACATTGAAGAGCAGAGGGGAGAGAGTACATCCTTGAGCTACACCTTGGTCTATGTCAAAGAAGTTGGACTTCTGTCCGTTAACAGTGACACAGCTTTTGGTGTGAGCATACAAGTTGTGGACAACTCTCCACATCTTTCCCTTGATCCCACAAGACCAGAGGCGGAACCATAGGCCATCTCTCCACACTGTGTCATAAGCCTTTTTGACATCCAGGAAAAAAACGTAAGTGGGTTTCCCTTCTTTTTTCCTTCCCTGGATAATCTGGCTTAGAGTGAAGATATGATCCACACAGCCCCTGTTTCGCCGAAAGCCAGCTTGGCCTTCATGGAAACAACCTCTAGACTCCAGATCAACCTCGAGACGAGTACTTATAACTCTGCAGAATGTCTTGCCAACAGCATTGAGGAGCGTGATGCCACGGTAGTTCCCCGGTTCTTCTCTGTCACCCTTCTTGTATAGATTGACAATAACCCCCTGTCGCCAGCGAAAGGGGATCATTTCAGTCTTCCAGATAAGGTTAAAGAGGAGAACTAGGGCCTCTATCATGGGATCGCCACCGTGCTTGATAAGCTCGTTGACAATACCATCAGGTCCACCAGCTTTATATCCATTTAAATGTTCAATTGCTTCCACAATCTCAGAAGAACTAATGGGAGCGTTATAAGCCATTGAAATATACTCCAGTTCATCAGGGCTGTTTTGAATCATAATAACAGTTTTTCCAACTGTGTCCCTCCATTCAGCAGAAGACCCCTCACTGTTAGACCTAGAAGTTCTGCCAAGGATACTGTAGTGATTTTCAAAGGTTTTGACAATGTCAACCGATGAAGTCACCACTGCACCTTTAGTAGTCTTCAGCGCTTGTACTTGCTGACTGTTTTTAGGCTTGTACAAACGTTGAAGGGCCAACCAGAATTTCTTGTCATTACCACCATGGTGGTTTGAGTTTATTTCACTGTATAACTTGTCCCAGTATAATTTCTTCTGAGACCTAACAAGCTGATTGATATCTTTACGGAGCTGGTAGTACCTCGCCCACAATTCTCTGTTGGTTTTCAAATTGCAGCACTCTTTATAAAGGGCTCGTCTCTCGGCTATCTTGAGTTTGATCTCATTGGTCCACCAATTAACAGCTCTACCGCAGACAATTAGTTTCCTCCCAATGATCTTGTCAGCCACGGAGGAAACGAAACTCTCCCAAGAGTCCACTGCTCTTTCGACTTCATTTCTTGCGTTGTCAGAGCGAGACTGAAGTTCTTGGAGCGATTGGACAAAATGAGGGAGAGCCTCTTGCAAGGCCCGGACGTACTCAGCCTTGACCTCCTCATTATGGAATTTTTCTATGCGCCACTTCCGAATCGAACGTTTCACAGATCTCTTGGTGTTGGGAAAACACCGTTTGATCTCAGTCCAAACCAGGAAGTGGTCAGAGGTACCAATATCAGTTCTGTCGATCAACACATTGGCACACTGGGGAAACAAATTTTTGTCCATTATGATATAGTCCACAATGGAACGTTCCCCAGTTTGGGATTTCTCACGAGTCCACTACACTTGGTCACCTCTTGTCCTGTTATTCAAGGTCAAAAGCTGAAGCTCTTCCAGACAGTTAATTAACCGTCTGCCATTAGAATTCAGCTCGTCCTCACCAAAAGGCCCAATGATATCGTCCTGATGGAGCCCTTTGCCCACCCGGGCATTGAAGTCACCCAATAGCACTACCTGACCTTTGGCAAGGAACGAAGCACAGTCCAGCTTTACATCTTCGAAGGCTTTGTCTGCGTCAGCACTAAGGGTCCCCTCTGTGGGCATGTAAACACAACCCACAAAGACGTCCTTTGTACTCATGCCGCCCTTCAGATTCAGTTTCAGCCAGATACTATGCTCGTACCTCAAACCCTTATTGATAATTTCACAATTATCAAACAAGAAATCACGGACAAAGAATCCAACCCCTTTTTGACCGCGTTTGGCAGAGGCTGCCTTGAGAGTACACATCCTACCTGCCCATTTATAACCATTGACATCTCCAACCAGTTTATCCGTCGTTTCCCATGTTTCTTGCCCAGCACAGATATGAATATCATTAGTCCGAAGGACTTGTCCCACTTCGAGTTGTTTCCTGTGGTTAGTAAGCCCTGAGAAGTTGAAAGTGGCCAGCCGCAAGCCAGCCCTTTGCATGTGAATTGTTTGTCGTCTAGGTAGCTTGTAATTGCTCCTGGACGGCCAACCGTTCTGCAAAGGGGGGACAGTTACCCCATGTGTAGATTTTGCTCGTCTTGTGTAAACTTTGAGAATTGGTAAACCATTCAGGGTACCAAATCCTTCAGTTACACGACGCACAGGCTCCGCACACTTAGGGGCATATTGTCCGTCAGACTGCTTGGGGACAATTACCCCGTGTATAGATTTTGCTCGTCTTGTGTAGACTTTGAGGATTGGTAAACCATTTAGAGTACCAAGTCCTTCAGTTACACGACGTTCAGGCTCTGCACACTTAGGGACAGATTGTCCGTCTGACAGCTTGGGGGCAATTACCCCGTGTATAGAATTTGTTCATCTTGTGTAAACCTTGAGGATTGGTAAACCATTCAGAGTACCAAATCCTTCAGATTCAGGACGTTCAGGTTCTGTACACTTAGGGGCATCTTGTCCTTCAGGCTGTTTGGATTCAACCTCATCCAGAGCATCAAACCGATTAGAAACTCTCAAGTTGAAGTCCTTGCCCTTGGTTGTCTTCCTAGAGCGCCCCATTGAATCACCAATGTCTAAGACCGCTCTCCAGCCAGTCAAGGGACGAACTTCTTTGAGATTGAATTGATGTGGGACTCTATTAGAAGCACTTTTGGTCATTGCAACCTTCAACGTACCCCTGTTATCAAGTCTCGAGATGGAACCATTAGCCATGAAATCCAAGCCTAAGCTAGAGCATGTAGTTTTAAAGGACACATCGTCCATCCTGGGATTCACCCCAAAAACTACACATGAAGCCCTAGATTTGGCATAAGTAACCAATTCCCAGGAATCACCCTGGGGAATCTTCGGATAGAGACTGGCAGATGGGAAAACCTGCAACGGGAGGACCGCCTACGTCCAGCTTGCACAGGGCGCAACCGGGAAATTGAAACTGAAGAACACTTCTTCTATTGCCCTCTATACTACGAGATCCGTGGGAGATTCCACTGTCTATTCCGCGGAACCCAATCTCTCACTGAAGTCTTCCACTATGAGGATCAGAAATGCTTGGCAGCTTACCTGCAGGAGGCCTTCACCCTTAGACAATCACTCGAGCAATAGTTTTATTTTTGGCTCTGGTTTTGTTTCCTCTCTTCCATTTTGTCCCATAAGCTCTATGAGCTCTCTGCGGACGTTACAAAGCACCATTTCATTTCATTTCATTTCTTTCCGCGGACGTTATAAAGCACCATTTCTTTTCATTTCTTTCATTTCATTTCAGCGGACGTTATAAACTTCCATTTCATTTCATTTCATTCAACACTCTTTCCCTCTTGTTCAGTCCAACCTGGGCATGGGGTCTTTGGCCACAAGCCTACACTCTATGAGATCCATGGGAGATTCTATTGTCTATTCTGAGATAGTCAATCTCTCACTACGAGGATCAGAACTGCTTAGTAGCATATTTGCATGAGGCATTGACTCTTTAGACACTCCCTTCAGCAATAGTTGTTTTTGGGCTGCTTGTTCATGCTTTCTCTTGTCCCATACGCTCTTTGAGCTTTCTGCCGACATTCGTTTCATTTCTTTAAAAACATTCAAAGTCCTTTGACCCTTTTGTAGAAAAGACAGCTCACTCTGTCAAATAAATTCAGGTTAGCTCATGAATGTACATACTCCCATCAATTGAGCCATGGAATTGGCTACTAGCAATTATGAAGAATTATGACTTACATTGCTATCTGGAAGACGAGTAGCAACCACAGGAGAAGTCTCTGTAAGGCCGTACCCATTCAGCAATGTCACACCAATAGCCTGCCAACCCCATCTCCACTTATATCTTCCAGATGGTAACAAAGTTCATTATGGAGAAATGAAATGAAATGAAATGAAATGAAATGAAATGAAATGAAATGGAACTTCTTTAAACGTCCGCAGAAAGCTCAAAGAGCTTATGAAAGGGAATGAAATGAAATGGTACTTTATAACGTCCGTGGAAAGATCAAGGAGCTTATCGGACAAAAGGGAAAAAACAAGAAAGAAGAGACAAAACCACACCTAAAAGCAGCCCAAAAGCAACTCCTGCTCAAGGGATTGCCTAAGGGTCAAGGCCTCATGCAGATAAGCTGCCAAGCATTTCTGAGCCTCATAGTGGAAGACTTCAGTGAGAGATTTGGATTTGACCACTTATGAACTGAATCAAAATAGATGACATATTGTCTCAACAATTGCATGATCACATCAAGATAATCATCTTCTCTTACAACTGACAGCTCAAAAACAGATTCTCTTGGTATAGAGATGCTTGTGTAAAGAGATTTCTAGAGGATATCTGGAAAACTCGGATCAATTGTCTGTTCCAAGGTAAGTCATACTACCGGCGTCAGCCACTGACAAAGGTAGTTTCTGTCCCTTTGTGTTCCGCTCAAACTGGTCTGCATTGTCAGGGCGTTGCCAAGAGCACAGTGTTGATTATGCAAGCAGTAACTTGCCATCCCAGTTGCAATACAAACTACAACAACTCTCCTATTAATATTGTTGAAACTACAGAGAATTTTCACCTGAAAAAACTTGTCCACATAGGGAGGAAGACTTCCACCTCCGCTGATTGCTGCCTGCAACATCATTGAACCCAGTATGCTTGTTCTGAGAATCTTGCAAGGGGAGAAGCCATCACAGAGGTCCTGACCAGTGTTGGGCGGTTCTCTGGTTTTGGGTGAAAGAACCGCCGGTTCCGGACCTGGGTATATGCCCCCTTAACCTCGGGTATTAAAAGTTCAAATACCCTAGTCAAGATTGAACCGGCGGATACCAAAATCTATTTACACGTGAACTTCACCGAACTGGGGGTTCTCTAATAGCTAGTATCCATAAAAACCTGACCTACAAGTTGGAATGAGAGGGGAGGGTAAGGGTAACTGCACCCGACACATACCCTGGGTATAAGGGCGGTTATCTAAGGTTAGCGTGGAAGCCTTGAGGAAGAAGAAGGGTAGTGAAAATGCTAGAACTGAATGCCAACAGGCCAACAGTGCAATCTAGAGGAAGTTTAGTGTTAGTTGTGCTAGAAAATGAGCTTAATTATTGACAATTGTGGCCATCTCATACATGCACATTTTTTTTTTATTCTGTCCATAATAACCGGGTCATCTCTCGGTTCTCTATACGGTTCTCTACCCATATACCCGAGCACCGGATTTGGCGGATAATTGCATTAAAGAACCGGTATAAAACATACCGGTGAAAAATGTAACTCAGAGATATACCCTGCACCGCAGGTTCTCTAACTGTCCATGTTTTTAAGTACCCGGCCCAGAGGTTCTCTATTTACCTTCCACAAGATAGAACCTACCCTGCAGGTTCTACCCAGAACGAGAGAACCGCCCAACACTGGTCCTGACGACCAGTCTGGTACCCAATGGAAGGGCGGCAACAGCTGAAATCCCCCCCCCCCATTAATACAGGTATGCAGTAATCATGCTACTAAACACAATTATATTTCCAACATCATACCTTTTTGATGCCGATGGCTTTTAAAATCTTGCTGTAGACAAGCTTCTGTGCTAACAAATGGAAGGGAAGCAACACCATTGCAGCAATGGTTGCAAACACCCACACCCTTGCAGCTGCCAATGCATTAGGGGGCTCTCTTGCTCTTGTCAGGTCCATTCCCTGCCCATTAAAGAACCTCCACAAATGATAAGTAGTACATGCAATTTCAGCATGCACCCTGTACAGTGACTTATCTGGAATCTACATGTGTATCTTAAAATTCTCTAAAAGAAGTTTTCTGAACAGCACAACCTAAAAGAAGATCTTCAAATAAGCCATTTTCTGGTGTTGTCAAACAGACCTGCTGTATGCAGCGATAATCCAAATACTTGAGACTGAGGCTCAAAAGGGTTTGTGCCACCCTCTTTTTAGTCTTTGACCCTGCTGCCAGCTGCTTTTGTACTCCACTGTAAGCCCCACCCACAGACTCAACTCTGATGCAAGCTGCTTGTCCTCATTTATGATGTTTGAGGCCCAGGATACCATCTATATCATTAACGATATCTTACTGATACGATCATGAAAGTTGAGAGAGATGGGACAGTGCCCCATACTTGTACCATGGTTCAGCATTTTGTAGACCTTACGATACACCGCCGTGATATATCTATCGTAGGAGTACCCTTGACAACAAAAGGGACCCCTTGCTAAGACTTGTTTAGATAGTTTCAAAAGCATAAGAAAAAAGAGATGAAGAAGGAATGTTCATTAAGGCTATGCGAGGCCAGAAGTGGGGGTTACTATCTCTGAATAACTGTGAAATCCTCTCATCTCATGAAGGCTAGGACAAATCCCATCATTGGAAAACGGGGCACCTTTACTATGTTAAGACATACAGTCGGGTAGTTCTGACGCCTTGTCCCACAAGCACCCAGCTAGCAGGAACGATCTTCCCACAGGTCTTGTCACACCAAAAGGGCAACCATCCAGTATGTAGCGTTTAACTCAGTGAACCCCTTTGTTGTAGCTGGGTTGACTGCATAGGATAACCTCTGATACTCCAGTACTGCCATAGAACCCTGACCACTGGGCAAATGTGTTGAAAACTTTACAACTTGCACAACAGCTTTCAGGGTTACTTGAAAAACTTCGAAGATGGTGGTACCTGTAGAGAATGTCAAACACGAGGGGAACAGCTACAAAGTAATCCGATGGATATTGGACCAAGTCCTCCTGTATACAAAAGTGGAACTAGAACCTCAGTAACCCTTTCACATGGTTTTCAATGAATGTTAGCTGAGCAACAAACAGCCACAAGTTTATGACAAGGTCCAACCAGGCTGCTCAGATAGTTATTCTTAAAGTTCATATTGATCCACACACAGGTAGCAACTGACTTGAAGGACACATGCTACATAATCTACACACTAGGTAGATCATGTATACCTAATCTAAACAAAGCTGATGGGGACAATAGGCTTGATATATCCTCTCATCTCTCTTCATCATAGTGCTGACAATGTAGATATAAACCTCAATTTCTCTTTCCATATTCCAAGGTTCTTTGCTCCAGCAAACTGCATTTCACTTGATGGCTCAAAGAACTTATTAGGATGAAGTATGCACAGTGTGATTATTATTAGTGATTACGCAAGTTCTCCTAATAATCAAGGACACGCCCCATTGTACCTTCAAGCTCTTAACATTGGTGTACACTTGAGTCACTCCACGAGAGAGAGCAAAATACTCAACAGAGCGCTCATACATGTGCCAAGGAGGTAGCAGACTGAGAAATCGGTCACCAGGGACTGGTTGTACAACTGAACCCAAATGCACAATCTGTCCAAGCTCACACGGATCCCACCCAAACAGTCAGTCTAGATACATCTTTATAGTACAAAGATGATTCGTGTCAATAAAAGAAACTGGAGAATCACCAAACCTGATAAGATAGCAACCTGAAAGGCAGGTCAGAGCTCGACAGCGATACAATCAGGAACTGTTTCGTCCTCTACTGTTACAAAAGAGGGTATGGAAAGGCTTGGTGGATGATGAAGAACCTGGTGGAGAAGATTGGCATGAGTGAGCATAACAGCCTTGGGATTTCCGGTGGTGCCACTAGTGTACACCAACGTCGCCACATCATCGGCCTGTATTATGTCATACTGCACCCTTTCACCTGCCAAAATCAATTCAGAGAACTTAAACTGGGCTGGAAACTAGGAAGCTCAAAGATATCTGGTGCGAGTGATTCCTAGGGCTAAGGATTGCTAAGGAGGAGTTTCTGCATTGTTTCCCTCCTTCGGCCACTTCCAAGATCTGAGATATGTATGCGAACAATTGGAATAACCTGCACAAAACAAATGATCTTGACCGCACAAGAGTGTGTGCATGTGCGTGAGGGGGACATACAGACAGAGGTAACATTTATGAGTGGGTAGCACTGGGGATTGGCTTTCATTTCTGACAAAGTATGCATGCCTGTTATACCCTAAGTCAGAAACATGCCATAGTACAAGTTTTTTGATTCACACATTGTTTAAAAAGAAGGAAAAAATGAAATGAAATGGAACTATATAACCTCCGCAGAAAGCTCAAAGAGCTTATGGGACAAAACAAAAGCAAGAAACAAAAAAAAGAATAAAATACAAAGCGTGAAGCCAGAAGCAGCCCAAGAGCAACTACTGCTCAAGGAAAAAATGAAATGAAGTGAAATTGAACGTTATAACGTCTGCAGAAAGCTCAAAGAGCTTATGGGACAAAAGGAAAGCGAGAAACAACAAAGAATAAAAGACAAAGAGCGAAGCCAGAAGCAGCCCAAAAGCAACTACTGCTCAAGGGATTGTCTAAGGGTCGAAGCTTTGTGCAGAAAAGCTGCCAAGCATTTCTGATCTTCATAATGGAAGACTTCAGTGAGAGATTGGGTGTCCCCGAATAGACAGTGAATCTCCCATGGATCTCATAGTAAAGAGGGCAGTAAAAAAAGAAGTGCTCTTCAGTTTCAATGCAACAGTTGGGCCCAGTGCAAGCTGGGCATAGGAGGTCTTCTCATTGCAAGTTTTCCATCTACCAGTCTCTATCCATAAATTGTAGGAGCCCACCCTGAATCGCCCAAAATGCCCTCGGAAGAGAGGGAGATAAAGGTGCAAATAAGTAATTAGGCCGCAAGATTCTATCATCACGGAGAACTAAGAATGTCTCTCAGTAGAAATGGAGTTTTTTTGTTAGAGTGGCCGGCTTCCATGTTCGCCAGACCCGAAGTTCCAGAGGTTCTCTTCTGATGAAAAAAGAAAGAAACCTCATAGCGTGCATGTGCCCAAGGGCCCAATAGACAGTTCAACACAAAGAATCACTCATATCAAAACAACCCAGATGTTGCCTGGAGACAAAAGGTACTAGACACTTCTGGTCCTCAAAGCTGAAGGTTCAGTCTCTAAATAGATAAGAATGCTGAGACAGGGAGAGAAGAACCTGAGCTGTTAACAGCAGCAAGAGCTTGCCGGCTTGTATGACCTGAAGCCAGAAGTTCGTCATAAACATAAATGGGGATTTCAGATGAAGAGTTGTCATTGCCACTATTGACCAGAGCAGCCTTGGAACCCCAAAGCATCACCACAAACTTCAGTTTGAGAAGGTCCTTAAGGTGAGGAGCTAGCTTGATGTACATATCCGGGTTGTCGACTACGAGTGCAACACTGCATAAAACATCCACCAAAGCTCTTTCATCAGCCTCCTCAACTGGGACGCATAACACAAGCCCACCAAGCCACAATACCCACGAATTCCTCTTGCTAAGGCACATGTACAAAATGAAAGAAGCGAAAGGATCCAAACCTATCAGAGTGGGTGATGATGTGAAGCAACTCCTCGGTTGACGACCTTGATCCTCTGACGGCATCCGTTGCTCCAGCCGCCATTATCCCTAATGGCAGTATAAGCTGAGTCATGTGCACTAAAGGTAAATAAAACCCTAAACATGGGAACCAATGCAGAAACCCAAGAGGTTTCACTAATCTTATTATTCTCCTTAAAGCTGGCAGCCATGCAATGGTCAAATTCTAATTTCACAGTAAGATGACCTTTGACTTTCAAGTAGTTCCCTCAATTCAAATCTTATTTGAGAACTGCAAGTCTACTCTCTGCACTCAATAATGTACACCAAAAAATTTATGAGTACATTTACCTTGATCAGCAATCAACCAACGGTGGGAGTTGTCAGCAAACAGAGATATGTTTTGGTCTGGAGTGACCCCATACACGCGTAGTCCCTCCGCAAAATCTAGAATGACTTGCTCTAACTGTGCCACTCAAGCACCCAACCAAACCTGCACCATTACTGCATGAAGAACCTTGTGTACTGACCCCCTAACATTGGCAGACTGTGTTTACAAAAATCTTTCCTGAGAAGTAATATGCCACCTGGAAGAAACCGGGTACAACTCATTCTTCTCTGCTCAGAAATGGCACAACGTCCTCTCTCCCAGTGCCTATTTAATAAAGGTCTCATGTATGTAGTACATTCTGCTGCGCACTAAATCTCCCACCTAAAATGTGATAGACGGCCATTATTTGATTCTAAGAAAACAATCCATCCCTTCCTCAATGTAGCATACAACACATGTCACTTGATAAAACATTGAACTACAACGCAGTATCAGAGTTTCTCTTTGATTCCACTTCCGTGTCCTTGATAAGTAGGGGTTTGCATCCATAGCCAGAGAAATGAACAAAAGAGAAATGTATACAGAATACAAAGTGTGATTTAAAAACTTCAGTGCAATTAGGATTGTTGTTGAAACTCCATGCTGCGGGGGAAGAGGAGCAGGAGATTGGTTATATAGATAGGTTTCTCTCATTTGGAGAAGGTGATTTTGGGGGCTCTGGTTGGGGTGGGAGGAACTGGAGACAGGATGTTTGCACACAGATTCTGTATTATTCATTACTTCCGTTTGTGCAGCTGTGAAGATGCAAGTGAAGCAGGCTGGAGGCAGGGTTGGACCTACTTAAAGAATCTGTCCAGTCATGAAATCTTCCCTCTACACAAACCGAGAAAGAAAGATTAGACTGGATACATGAAACCTTCGCCCAACAAATTTACAGGAACAAGAGGATTCACACCTGCCTGTAGGTCACTTGAGAAGGTGGGTCATGATGGGGGTCAACCAGTGCAACTCTATCACCATACATCTCAGCAGCTGTTTTCCAGATGTCTGGGACCACTTTCCATTCAGTAGAGCCTGATGGCAATCCCTCAGATGTAGTCTCCAGCAGGGGGGCACATTTTCTGCCTCCCTCTACATACTGCTGACGCTGCAGAGATTACCACAACACCTGCATCATAAGAGATTTTGAAGGGAAAGAGGGTGTGGGGCGGGGGGAGGGGTATGTACTTGCTGACTCAACCCAGTCGAAGTCATCATACCCTTGAGGCATAACCTTTCAAATACTGACCCATCGTGGGCACAAGGAAATTTGCCACAGGATTCAGCTACAATACAATACAATCCAGCTAGAGGATTATATGAAAGAAATGAAATGAAATGAAAGAAAGAAAGGAACTTTGTACCGTTCAAAGAGGGAGGAAAAGTAATTAGAAGAAGAGGAAGAGAAACCGGAAGGAAAGGACAATTATTACGTCCACAGGAACAGAAGAATTATTACCAGCCATGACTCCAATACTACTAAAAGCAAGCCAGGGAGATGGGTTCAATGGCGGGTGAAAAATCAGACACTAAAACAGAAAAAAAGTCCTGTGGCATTACTAAAACTCACAAGGAAACACCCAAGGAAAGTAAACATTGTGTGACGCTAGTGATATTCACAGCCTACCCAGCCTACCTCCTCCTTTACACTCAGCCCAGTTTTCACACGGAACTGTACAGTGAGCGAATTAAGATCCTCTAAGCCCCTTCCATGAACAAACAACCACAAACCAAGGACTCACCTCAACAGTGCAGCAGGGACATGGGGTACGAAATCGGAGCTTGGGTCCGTAATTCTCCCCAAATAATTTATCAGATGCAGATTTCAGCAGAGTTTCTCTTCGCCATCTGCTCAGAGGAGACCCAATGGCGACGGGCGAACAGTTTACTTGAGAAACTCCCCCCACGCAGCCTCGCACCAATTGAAGATATGGGGCATCCCACGTCCGGCCCTGTACAAGAAGAGTGCCTCCCTGCATAGCCATCTCTCTATATATTGGCCTTACCAGCGCAATTGAACTGCGATACACACAAATTCTCCTGGGAACCGAAGCTTTCCCTTTGTACCACTCAAACCACCCTTCCAATCTCTTCAATTCCGATTTTCCCCCGCAGACTAGATTATAATTCACTCTCACACATTCGTTTAAAACTGTGAACTTTAAAGAGAGTGCAGAATTCGAATCCTCCACAACCAATAATCTCCACCTCCACGTTCAGATTCTTCAAGCGATTGCCAAATTCAAAGGCTCGCACGCCCAGCATCACGGGCACCGCCAGCATCAGAAGGCCAGAAATCAATCCCTAGAATGTCATCCAAAAAAAATTCTGCAATTGAAAACACATCCCTTCCCTCAAACACACAAACTCTCGAGGGAGGATAGAAGGGACCCACACCAGTGAATCGTAAAAACTTGCTTGTCGGTGCAATCTCACCTATCGGTATGCCAATTTCGGATGCCACTTGTGACCTTATCTATCCATGATGGGGAGGGAATCATTCAGGAGTGGATCTGGCAGTCCTGCGGACTTTTGCAATTTCCGCATAAATCGATCAACCATTTGGACACTAGCGCAGAGTCTTTTAATAGGATAGTGTAATAACGGATACGTAGAGTCCCAGACCCAGACATACCCGTGAACGGTGACCATTGTAAATTTTCAGTACTTCAGGAATCAGTACCATTTTTTCAGTCGGTTTTGTCTCATGGGTTCTTGAGAAAAGACGAGTAAGTTGTGAAAATATGTGCTCAGGGATCTAGAGCTTGTTATGGTTGAAAAAGTTACGGCAGTCAGCATGCGTTGAATGCTACCTAGGTATATTCTTTGTGCTTGATTTCTCGGAAATTGTCCGAGAAATCCCTAAGCCTTCAGCTACCCAAGCACACAGGATTGTTGCCGGATTGTTGTAGCCTCTCACTGCAAATTTGCGGGGTTTCAGATTCAATGTATTGCTAGGAAATGTGTGATGTAGCATTTGATGTGTGCAGCTATGGTCGCCAGAGAAGTTGGATGCTGTGTTGAGTCCCACCGCCTGATGTTTCCCATTAGCGATACGTGGATAGTAAAGATAGTTACCAGGTCAACAAGACCCAAGAAACACCACTGAGCTCTGAACTGTCCCTACCAAAACCATTGTTGAATGCAAAAAAAATTATTAAACGCACAAGGAAGGTCATCACGAACACTCAAATGTACAAGTAGAAGCGGACTATTGCAGCATTTGCTCAAGTAAAGTGAAAGTGCATGGCGGATGGCCGGTGGCGACGGAGATGCGCAAGGGATTCTCCGAATATTGGGACTCGGAAGTGGGGGTATCGCACTTGCTCTTTACTTTTGTGGCAGCATCGCACCGCCTCCGACCATTTTTATTCTCACAGACCTCGCCAAGTTCGCATTCTAAAATTTTGGAGGATTTGACCTCGGACTTTTCAAAACCCTCCGGGTCGCCTCTCATTTTAAGATAATAGGGTCTTCAATGGGCACGAGCGATGTGGCCGGTGGGCCCCGCGCACGGACGCCCGGCTCCCCAGCACCCACCCCCCCCCCCCCGCGCCCGCCGCTGCTGCACGCGGTCGCCCAGCCGCGGGCGCAGCTGCAGCAACCGCGCCCGCGCCCCCGTCCGCCGCGCGGCCAGTCCCCCGCCCATGAGTCCGCTGCCCTCCAGTCTACCAATCCGCCAGTCTGCCCGCCAGTCCGGTGCTGGCCAGTCCGCTACCAAGCAGTCTGCCAGTCTGCCCGCCAGTCCGCTAGCCAGTCCCCTGCCATCCAGTCCGCTGACAGCGCAGGATTGCCACCGTCCATTCCCATAACCCATCCGAGCCCTCCATTTTTAGGGCTGCGAAAATGGCAATGATCTTCCCACCAAATCCTGGCCGCTCTCTTTTGACGGTTGTTTGTTGTTCGATGTTGCGGTAGGCGTTTCCATGCACGCGACTGTTCCTCTTTTGAGCGCGATGTTCATGATGATGATGAAGCGTGTGCTTGAACATGAGAGGACTGTCTCGGCACTACAGCCACCATCATGCATATGCTTCTACTATTTTTGTCTTCTTGTTGTGCTTTCGGGAACCTTCGTTTTATGGTTTGGTTCTATGTCATAAATATGGAAAATGCGGACATATGTCGTCGATAACGTTCTCTGCTTGTGATCCGTCATGATACGTTTAGCCCCTTCGTACTGCATCCCTCATGAGAGCCTTCACAAGTTTAGTTCGTTAAAGGAACCCATGGGTAACATGGGCGCGAAAATGGTGGAAGCGTATGCACATGGGGGCGTGTATTGCAGATTTCGTATCGGACGTTGGGACTGTTTATGTGACCAAGTATAGCGGCTTGCATCCGTCGTGCATAAGTTGTGGAAAAGGGTGGAGAATCTGAAGAAATCCAGCTTTATGATGGATCCACATGGTATTATATAAGGGATGGCAGCACAAAAAAGCAATTCGAGTCGTCACGGAACACCATCCAGTCGTAAGGTCCTCAAACATCCACACGCACCTGCTGAATGCAGATGTCTAAGCCACGACGGGAGATGTCTGAAACAATTGCATCTGCAAATGCGCGTGGATGTTTGAGGTCCGTTGTGTCGCGAGTCTGTTCACAGTGGGTCCGCTGGCCCGTCAGTGCTCCGGATATTCCCCTTATCGCGTGCATAACAGTCAGTTTGGAGGCGATCTGCTGGAAGTCCGTCTGTTGGGATATTAGTCTGTTGCACTTGTGAATTTGTCAGTCTGTTGTGTCGGAAGTCTGTTGCACTAAGTCTGTTTGACTTCTTATTTTCCCTCCGGTCAGTCTTTTTGCACTACTACAGAAACCGGTTTTTCCAACACCACCCATAGTTCACACCTGGCACTTTGAACAGCTCCTCTTACACCCATGTGAGAGGAGGCAAGGTGTGATCTGGACCATTGTAGGAAAACCCACATGGTGTTACAAATTTCACACTCGAATGACACCCATACGGTCAACGGGTGTTGACCAAGATAATGCATATGGGGCATTTGACATGAGTGTGAAATGAGTCATGGAGTGTGAGGTTAGTGTGAGAAGTCCTACAGGAATTTGGGGCAACTATATGGCGTGGCACATTGACCATCCAAGTGGAAGATAGATGGATGAAATGACTTCCACCTCTATTCATCATGCCTTGGACGACATAACACATAGACTTTTGTTTAGAGAATTTAAAAGTTCAAAAATGTTATTAGGGTTATGGGGTCTGCATGTAGAGGGCTGTGGGACTTGTAGTTTTTCTTTGCCGGCTCGTTTTAGAATCTGAATGCCCACCAGTGCAGGCCATGCAGGCCAATACCATTAATGGATGCCAAATGCGATTTTCATCCAAACATCCAAGCCCAAAATAGACCAACCTCAAAGTAAAATGAAATGAGTCGCCTAACTCGAAAAGGCATAGAATTCTCTTCAATATGAACACTGCCTGCAACTATTGGCTATAACTTGCCCTCTGTCCTTCACATATTATCCCCTTCGGGTACCAGCAATCCAAAAAGATGCACTGCTCATGCAGCGACGACATATCGTTATGAGAATGTCACACTATAATCAACAATGTACAAACAATTGCTTTGAGAATATAGATAAAACTACCTCATGTCTTCTCAGAGATTTGTGAGCGCCAAAAATGTCAAGTCCCTTTCTGTCCAGTCAACCTTGACACGCCGTTTGGACACGCAGCAGAGAGAGCGTAGGGCATGTGCACAACAACCCTAGGCCCCTCACAATGAGACAGTCTAAAGCTGAGCTGAGCACGAATTTCAATCTCTACTAGTCCAACCGTACTAGAGAAATATCCAGTGATCCTCAGACAAGGCTTTCTTCACCACCTTACAAAAATTGTTCCCAATGACTTTCCTGTCCACATTGTTGCTTGATGTCGAGAAAGCTTGGACAAAGTGCCTTGCTCTTTGTGACTAGCTCCCTTTTTGAGACAGCGGGGTTTTTTTTTGACGGGTGTACTTCACTCACAACCGTCTTTTTTACACTACGTCCGGGATATCAATGATCGCCCCAGCCTGAATTTTTGCCCCACCCTATCAAGCGCCAGTGTTTTTAACTAGTGCTTTTCAACTCGTCTGCTGAGGCCCCACTTTCTCCCCTCTACTGGTACATGTCAAAATCACTCCAAGAGCCATAGTGTTGGAAACTGCCTTCGCATCCTTGATGCTCCCACATTTGGCATACATGTCCACGAGGGCACTGTCCAGAATCACAATCAGGTACAATTCCAGCTTTGACAATGAAACCATGGACCTGATCTTCCCTTTTCCAGAGCTGGCAAGCTTGCCCTTGATGCTCCCACATTTGGCGTACATGTCCACGAGGGCATTGTTCAGAATCACATCAGGTACAATTCCAGCTTTGACAATGAAACCATGGACCTCTTCCCTTTTCTAGAGCTGCCAGGCTTGCCCTTGATGCTCCCACATTTGGCATACATGTCCACGATTGGCATACATGTCCACGAGGGCATTGTCCAGAATCACATCAGGTACAATTCCAGCTTTGACAATGAAACCATGGACCCGATCTTCCCTTTTCCAGAGCTGCCAGGCTTGCCCTTCATGCTGAAACATTTGGCATACATGTCCACGAGGGCATTGTCTCGAATCACATCAGGTATAATTCCAGCTTTGACAATGAAACCATGGACCTCTTCCCTTTCCCAGAGCTGCCAGGCTTGCCCTTGATGCTCCCACATTTGGGGGGGGTGCTATTCCGTGAGCCCGGAGGCGTGAGCCTGTGAGCCCAGGAAAGCGTGAGCCCAGCACAGGCTCACGCCACGTCAGCATGCAAACAGTGCCTATTTCCGCGGATGTCACCTATTTCCGAGTGGTGTCACCTATTTCCGCGGGTTGATTTGGGTAGAATTGAGAATGCCTGAACAGTTTTTGATGAGGTGGACTTCACCGTGATGGATTCACCAACCATTCTTCTAGCAGGAATAGTTTGGGGACCAACTAGCAAATGATGCGAGGATGCTCTACACGAACCAAAGTGGTTTGTTTGTTTTCGCAATGTACTTAAGTCTGTGAGGTCCACAAAACACCAAATAGATTGAAGGAACAATCCAGGCAGTCCATGCAACCCCCATCTCCAACAATAGTTTGTAACCATGAATGTGAATTCCACGCACACATTGCAAACAGGACAACAAGGACACACAACCATCCCATTTCAAATTTGGCCCAGAATTAAACCAAAAAAAAACTTCATATCAAGTGTCGCAGTCATCACAATCAGTGTCCACCTCCTGTGCTATGTCATCTACAAAGATTCTGGCCCCAACACCACGTGTTCTACGAAGGCCGTCGTAAGGTGGACTCGGAGTCCCATGAACGGACATGCTTGCTGCGAGTGCCTCCGCATAGACAGGTAGCACGCAAGACCGAGGAGGACTGCAAACAAGTCCAAATAGGTGTGATAGCCCTGGAGGGCAAGTGGAAGCACGCGGACTCCTGCACATGTCCACAAAACCCCATTTTTAACACAATGATGCAATGCACAAGTCCAACAAAGAGGATGTCTCCAATGTGCACTTTGCCTCAAGAACAGCGATTCTCGATATTGAAACAACAATGCAAGCATGCAAGGTTGAACTTACTCACAGGCAAAGTCGGAGTCCAGCTCCTTGTCAGAAGTCTCCTCTGTATCAGTATCAACGGGACGGGGCTTCGGAAGGACTTGAGAAGTGTGTCCACCCAAACCCATCAGGAGGTTCTTGTAAATCTCAGCATCCCCTTCAATCCCAAAGAGATGTCGCGCACTGGCCTTGCAAGCGTGGTAAGAAGCACCTGCAGTGGAATAGAATGAATGAAGAAGACATTGAAGACACATTCGGAACGGTGGGAAGTGCTGAAAGTGCAAGCTCAATCAAACCTCATGAAATGTGAATGTTGAAGAGACGAACCTGTGCCCATCGACAAATCCAGAACTCTGGCGTCTGTGTAGGTGCAGCACTCCACAATCGTTTGAATGAAAGCCGGGCTCCTCTCCCTCGCCCCTCTCCAAGGAACCCCATTCCCCCTTCGCAAGCACACGTTGCTGTCGACGTAGTTGTGATGCATGTCATCCGTGGGGGATCTGTCCTGTCATCTATGAACTTGGCCCCATGAGTGATGGCAAACTCGGTAATGCCGGCCGGAGTCGTTTGTGGATGCACCCGGACGAGACAAACAGCTTCAAATAGACGAGTCTGCGAACATGACATCCACAAGGAACTAAGAAGCAAAAAAAAATCGGGCCCCTACATATGAGTTCGAGCGACCTATACAACCCCATCCGAGAACAACCAAGAAGAGGAAGAAGAAGGCAAACTCACCATCTCTCCCGGACGATCCCCCTTCGTAAGGTACATGCTGTTCACACAATTCCATGTCTTCACGACTCTCATGCCCGAGGCTTTCAAATAGCTGGAAAGTGCACGGCGACACCGACCGTCGATGGACTGGATGAGCACCAAAACACCTGCATCGGACAGGAAGAAGTTGCAAAAGGAGAAAACCCACCGCCAGTAGCGCTCATCAAAAGCATTCCAACCCGGACAAGCACCCGATGGAGGGATATCCGGGACTGCCAACCCATCAGGGATGTCCAAGATGATGAGTTCGGCTGCATATGGCTTCTCCTTCCCGTTCACCCAGGATTTGGTCATTTTAGCCTGCAAACAAAAATACAATGGAATTCTCACAAGTTTAGAAACGATCCATGCCCACAGCAGACAAAAACAACAGAAGCCACAGAACCCAAAGAGAACACGCACCGTGCTGAGGAACTGCACAATCCTGTCCCACACTGGTGATGGCTCGCCCTTGTAATCAGATTTCTTCGACTCCATCATGGCAAGGAACCCGACGTTGGCCATCTCCAACCTGGTTGGGCGAATGACCCTCGTGGGATGTTCCACTGCATGGTACGGGTCCTTGGGATCAACCACCCCTTGTTTTTTCTCCCGGATCCCCTACCATGCGGTGGAGTCTGCTGGACATGCTCCACAGGGCCAATATCTGCAACACTTCCCTGCCCTTGTGCCACCTTCCCTCTACCCCTTCCCTTCCCAACAACACCAGCAACATCTTTTCCCTTTGCCTTTCTTCCTCTACCTGGGGTATCCTGAGCGGGAGGCTCCTTCTCTGCAAGAGTCCTCAAATTACGTTCATGAATGTCGAGGTCGGCTGCTGCTGCAGCAGGGCTGCAATACGGTCATTCTCTCTCCTCAAAGACACCTCTGGAGCTGGGGTCTCAGAAGGAGGGCAATCCAAATACCAACCACAAGAAGAAAGATGGTCTGGGCCCCAGTCATGCAAGATCCCAGTAGTAAACATGGTCTGGTTGCCAGCAGGGACAAGCCACAGGTCCACGAAATCTGGATGTTTGTCCAGGCAATTCTCTTCCAGGAGAACAAACTTTATGTACCTGCAGCAACAGAGACAGCCTCATTTTACAATGGAAATATTGTGTGGCAACTTTTCCATCACACCAGGAAGACCCCCTTCAACAGTATGCCACACAACACATTGCAACCACAGCACAAATAAGTAGTGCAAGAGTGTGCACCTGTAAAGGCATCGTTTCCAGGCTTCCTCTCCTTTTTCTTGCTGGTCCAGCTCATTTGTTCGACTGATGCCACCCTCCTTGCTGAACTCTCTAAAGAAACAAGAGTGCCACACTGTGGCTCTCCATTTCCTCATGTATGCTTCGAAGGACACCTTCGGTGCTATCATACTGATGCCATAGTCAGCCAGCTGAGTATGCAGAACCGATCTGGCCCTTTCTTCCAACTGCAAAACAATACAAATGCAAGAATGAACCCAAAAGCAATCACAGCGAATGTAAGAGGCAATAGAAAGATAAGGACAGGAAAAGAGAAAAGACAGTGACACAGGGAAGGACATCACACCTGGCTCCAGTAAGTGGCCTTGTGAAGCCAGGTGTCCAGCACATTGTCACTGACAGGAATGACACGCTGGGTCTTCTTCTCTTTCTCCGGCCTTGGGAACATGTGGGTATCCCTAACTGTGGGATCGGAGTTCCATATCTGCAGCCACTTCACCTTTTGTTCTGGAGACACAACGGCGGTAGACAACCTGTGCAACTTCTCCTGGGCCATTTCTGGCTTGCCTGGCTTGTTATAATGGTTTTTTATCTCCAGGAGAAACTGCGGTCCGAATGATGGGTCGGCAATTCTCAACTGCTTCACGAAAGCACTCATTATAGTCCTTCTTGTAGCGGTCATCTCTTTCTGGATGCGACTCTCAACCCCTTTGCTGTCCTTCTCTCCTCAGGGGTAGAGCTGTAGTATTCCAGTTTGCCACGCTCCCCTGCATCTGCAATGTCTTGCTGCAAGGGAATGCAAGAGAGTTGCATCAGCACAAGGTCAAGGGAAACAAACAGAAACAAACATGTGGAATATGGAAGACCAGATGAAGGAAGATGTATCTCACCGTGTACATGTACTCCATGAAAGCCTCACGGGTCAACGAGTACCACGTTTCCGATGTCTTGGAGCTTTCGCACTTCTTGTACATCTCCGCTGAAAGGATGGTCTTGAAGTTGGTCAAGGGCATCTGCCCTATCCTTTGTATCCTATACAGTGTGTGAACCAAACTCGTTTTGACATGCGATGTCTCCGTTCCTCTGCAGAATGATATCTGCAAGTCAGAATGAAATTCAAGGTCTTCAATCAAAGAAGAACGGAACCACAAGTGGAACATGTAGAATGAGAAACCAACCTGTTCACATCATTCATTGCCGTCAGAAGACCCATCATGTTCCCGTCACAATCCAGCACCATCGATCGAACAGAGTAATGCCACTCTTCCTCCTGTGAGTGCAGCCTCCCAATGACAGCCATCCATGCAAGCAAGCGGTGGTTCCCATCCCAAACGTGAAACATCTTTCCCGAGAATGCCTGGGTGGAAGGTTTCCTGGAGAGAAGAAGTTCGAAGGATTCGTTCAGCTGTCTCCAAATGGGGTCCCAGGAGTCCACGATTGACTGATCCACGAGGAGCTCATTACCTTTGGAATCCCTAGTAGAAACGTAAAAGACTGCGGATCCATCCAAATACCCATGCACAAACTCGGCCTCCAGCTTGAGAATGTCCTTGACGAGGGGTGTACGAACGACGGGCATGGAAACCAACCTACACAGGGGAATCTTCAACCTCCCACCAGGGGCAAGCATACTTTGCACCACAAGCTGAGAGTTTACCTTCTGACCCCCCAGCATCTCAGCGGCTTTGCTTTCATAGAACTCATCGTCCACATCAACAATTATCTCCTTCTCCTGACCCGAAGGGACCTCATCTGCCACACTTTGCATCTTCTCCTGCAGGGTTGTTCATTCAACTTGATATTAGAGAGGCATGAAACGACGGCTGAGGCATGAAAAAGTGGGCTCAAAGAGTGTGCGTTGACGCACACTATTTTAAGCTGCCAGGTAAGTGTACATTGACCCTCACAGACATGTCCTATGTTGCCGAATTCCACAGAAAAAGACAATGTAAAAGTGGGCTCAAACAGTGTGCGTTGACGCACACTGTTTCACTTGCCATGTAAATGATCATTGAACATCTACTTTGCCAGGTAAGTGTTCATTGTAAACTCCAAGATATTTCATCCTCAGAAACGTGCCCTAAATGCCGAATTTAAACCGGAAAAACACTTAAATGTAGAGCTCAAACAATGTGCGCCAACGCACACTGTTTGAGCTGCCACTGAATGGTTATTTCATCCTCAGAAACGTGCCCTAAACGCCGAATTTCAATCGGAAAAAACACTTACATGTTCAACTCAAATAGTCTGCGCCAACGCACACTGTTTGAGCTGCCACTGAATGGTTATTTCATCATCATAAACCTGCCCTGGAAGTCCGAATTTAACACCAAAAAAACAGTGACATGTACAGCTCAGACAGTGTGCGCCAACGCACACTGTTTGAGCTGCCACTGAATGGTTATTTCATCATCATAAACCTGCCCTGGAAGTCCGAATTTAACACCAAAAAAACAGTGACATGTACAGCTCAAACAGTGTGCGCCAACGCACACTGTTTGAGCTGCCACTGAATGGTTATTTCATCATCATAAACCTGCCCTGGAAGTCCGAATTTAACACCAAAACAACAGTGACATGTACAGCTCAAACAGTGTGCGCCAACGCACACTGTTTGAGCTGCCACTGAATGGTTATTTCATTATCATAAACCTGCCCTGGAAGTCCGAATTTAACACCAAAAAAACAGTGACATGTACAGCTCAGACAGTGTGCGCCAACGCACACTGTTTGAGCTGCCACTGAATGGTTATTTCATCATCATAAACCTGCCCTGGAAGTCCGAATTTAACACCAAAAAAAAAGTGACATGTACAGCTCAAACAGTGTGCGGCAACGCACACTGTTTGAGCTGCCACTGAATGGTTATTTCATCCTCAGAAACGTGCCCTAAATGCCGAATTTAAACACCAAAAAAACACTTACATGTTCAGCTCAAACAGTGTGCGCCAACGCACACTGTTTGAGCTGCCACTGAATGGTTATTTCATCCTCAGAAACGTGCCCTAAATGCTGAATTTTAACACCAAAAAAACAGTGACATGTTCAGCTGAAATAGTGTGCGCCAACGCACACTGTTTGAGCTTCCACTGAATGGTTCATCATCATAAACTTGCCCTGGAAGTCCAAATTTAACACCAAAAAAACAGTGACATGTACAGCTCAAACAGTGTGCGCCAACGCACATTGTTTGAGCTGCCACTGAATGGTTATTTCATCCTCAGAAACGTGCCCTAAATGCCGAATTTTAACACCAAAAAACACTTACATGTTCAGCTCAAACAGTGTGCGCCAACGCACACTGTTTGAGCTGCCACTGAATGGTTATTTCATACTCAGAAACCTGCCCTGGAAGTCCAAATTTAACACCAAAAAAATAGTGACATGTACAGCTCAAACAGTGTGCGCCAACGCACACTGTTTGAGCTGCCACTGAATGGTTATTTCATCATCATAAACCTGCCCTGGAAGTCCGAATTTAACACCAAAAAAACAGTGACATGTACAGCTCAAACAGTGTGCACCAACGCACACTGTTTGAGCTGCCACTGAATGGTTATTTCATCCTCAGAAACGTGCCCTAAATGCCGAATTTTAACACCAAAAAAACACTTACATGTTCAGCTCAAACAGTGTGCGCCAACGCACACTGTTTGAGCTGCCACTGAATGGTTATTCCATCATCAGAAACATGCCCTAAAGGGCGAATTCGACACGGAGAAAACCGTGACATGTAGAGCTCAAAAGGGTTCTGTCGTCTTGACATACATATCTTGGAAAACCGATATCCAGGGAAACAGCAGTGAAATGTTCAGCTCAACTCACACTGTTTGAGGTTGGAATTTGGGTTGTGTTGAACCTGCTGTAGTGCCCAAGTTTGGGCGTTTCGCACCTGAACAATCAAGCAAATTGGTAGGCCGCACACCGTTTGGGCTTCCAGTTTGCGGTGCTTTCAGCGTGGTGCAGATGTCCTGTGTGGGCTATATTCATATCAGCAACGAAACAGAGATGTGGGTCTTAAGAATTTCACCTTTTTCTTGGCTGCTCCAGAAGACTCCCCAATTGCTGGGGACCCTTTGCGCTTCGGGCTGCTCTCTGTGCCGAGCGTGTACGTGAGCCTCTCCCCCTTCCTCTTTCCCGCAGGCAGACTCCTCGTGAGGCCACCTTCAACATCCTCTTCCATCTCGTCTGTCTCTCCCTCAGATGCGGTGTCCTCTTCATCTGTCCTTGGAACTATGGCGGGCTGCTGTTCTTCTGCTGATTCCTGCTCCTCCATCGCCACACTTTCCTCTACTCCCTCTTCTACCTCATTTTCCTCTTCGTCCACTCTTTCCATCCTCATTCTATCTCTGGCTCTATTCCTGTTTCTAGAGCTCGTGAAGTATAGTGACTTCCTTCTCTTCCTCCTACGCTGGAAACAAGGGCTCCCCACGATGCCTCTAGAGCTCTCCAGTTTGACGTTTGTAACAAGTGCTGCTATGGCATGTAACCAAAATCGAAATTGGACGTTATCAACCATATTTGGATGCGGGTGTTGTTATTGTGTGCGAACGGAATTCATCCATTCCGTCGTCTCCGTATTATCCAAGCAATAAAGCGCAAGAAAAAAAGTACATCCGTTGCATGCACTAGCGATATATGTCACATGTACTGCGCCGCCTGCCAATACACCGCGGCCTTCTTGCTTTCTTTCAAATTCGGATGTGCCGTAGAAATCTAATGCTAGTTCATTTTCGAGCAGTTCTTGCAGATCCGCAATAATTGTTATGCTTCACATATGCATCCACGTGTGTTGTACTGCCTACCCTGTGGTTTGCAGTTTACCGTTACCGTCGCCATGGGGTCATTCGGCATAAAGGGTTCTGTCGGATACGACCATGTCTGGCACGCATTCGTGCGAGGTATCTTCTGCAGTGTCAGTGTTTGTGTTGTGCTCTTCTGGCACAGCACAACCTCATGACATTTGTGGTCTTCCTGTTTACTGCTCTCCAGGGTTGTTGCCGTCTTTTCATAATGGATGGTTTCATGTCGTTTTCAATGTTTGTTTTCATCCATAAACAGCACGGCTTCTTGTAGTATTTGAAAACAGTTTTTCTGGTTAGTGCCTCTTGGCGTTGTTGTTTCCGAAGTGAAGGTGCATCTCATCCCTACATCCTTTGCATGCATCACCTGCAACCTTTGGATTGCAGCTAGCCTTGTTGACCTCGGTTTGCTTGTCTTAATTCCCCTTTCGGTAATTGCGGGCTATCAGTTTGAGGATTCCGCAACTTTCGTTCAGTGAGGGAAAACATGTCGAGGGAGCGAGATACACTTGCTCGATTCCATTCCAATGCAGGTACTCTTCCACTAACTGCCACTGCAGACGACGATGGGTTTGCAGTTGTTCATGAGGATGAGCTGGTTACAGTGTTCCCGCTGGAGTTGGGTTCTCTCCTTGTTCAAAAAGAGGTGTATGACGAGGATGGGAATTTGGATTCTGGGCACTTGGAGAAACCATTGGTTGGCAAGTGTGGAAGGAAGTGGAGAGTCCTTCCAGGCACATACCGTGTCCTTGGAAAAGAGAGAAGACAATCAGAAGGATCGGTCGTTACCCCTGGCACTGCAGCATCGGTCGTGCAACAGAAGGGCACAGTTCCTGTGAAACAAGAGGTGAGCACATCCACTACCTTCGTGACTCTTTCAGACTCGTCCTCGGAGGATGTTTCTGAGATTCCTCCGCCAGTGCAGACTCCGTCATTGGATGATGACGAATTGCAAGAGATAACGAGTGTCATTCCAAAATTGAAAGCCCTCGCAGGTGTGCCTGGGTGCAAGAGCGAGCTGCGTTTTGTTGACTGGGAGTCCCTTCCTGTGCAACGGGTTCAATACGTGCCAGCACAGTTTGATGGGGACATCCTGTTTGAGCTCAACCCTCCCACCTCTTCCACTGGACTGGCTGGGCTTTTATAGGGCATGGACAAGAAACATGACGGACATCCTTGGTGCAGGACAAAAACGTCGAACATCCATAACGACATTGGCTTGAAATTTCGGAGGTCAGTCTGCGTTGGGCATTGTAAGTGCCAGAATATTTCTTGCCCTCGCCTGAGAAACAGCGCTCAACCAAACGAAAGTGAGTGGGAAGGTGTGCCCCTGAATCCTTTCACCCCAGGGCTTGCCCCTCCCAGGACCAATACTTTCGTGTGCAGGTTCTGCAAACTTTCCCCGTCCTGTGTTTCTGTGTGCCACGCTCGTATGTATCAGGTGGCACACCGATGCAAGACAATGACTCGTGCCTGCATTCATATGGGTGCACACGAGCATCCTGTGTCCAAAGGAAGTTGCAGGGATAGCGTGGACATCGCTAGAAATCTGCTGAAGCAGGAGTTCCACAATGCCCCTTGTGCAACACCTTCTGCTATAGCGCTTGCAGCTAGCAAGGCATTCATGGAGAAACACATACTGGGTGAAGGGGATGCGACAGAACTTATGTTGGATGCAGATTCGCTTAATGCAGTCATGGACCATTTCTCCGTGTTGAGCTCTCCCAATATTCGAAACCAGGTGAATGCACTCAGAATGGGCACAGGCACTGCTGGATTCATGGACAACATTATGGACCTGAAACGGAGGAGTCGCTATGAATTCATTCAAAACAGTATCTTCCCTGGCCAGGGCTCGTCCAAGGTGTATTTGTTCAAGATGTCCGCTGTGGGCGAAGGCAGTGGTGTGAGCATTGTCCGCCGTATGCAACCAGGAGGAGATTTGGCTAAATGTTGGTTAATGTTTGATCACTGCAAACGGGTGAAGGGTTGGACAACCATGGCGTGCCATGTGTATGATCCGGCGTACCAGCGTGTGCTCTCCATAGCAATTTGTGATATGCAGTCGGAGGACACTGAATCCCAAATGCTCATGTGGAATTCGCTCTTGGCCGTCATGTAGCGCAATGGAATACAAAACACAAATTTTGCGGGCTTCATGGTTGATAGTGCACAGGCAAATTTCAATGCAGTGCGACGCGTGTTTGGTTCGGGGGATCCTAAGGTCCCAATGGAAAATAGGGAGCGCACATGTCTCTTCCATTGGACTCAATCTCTGGCACGTCATACAAAGCGCTGCATTCGCCCTGACCTGCAGTTGGAGCACAGAAGGCTCTGTCTCAAGTACAAGAATGCCACCTCAATGGGAGAAGCTGAGAGCACTTACCAGGCAATCCGGGCTTGGTGGTTCTCCTCTGGTGCTGCAACAGGTACCCACGTAAAGGAGTTGGAGGACTGGTTGGTTTTCTGGCACTTCAGGTACAGACAGTGGGGAGCTTTCATGACGACGGTAAGCCTCTTCAATCCCAAAAACAGAAATTTTGCATCGTGCCTGTTCATTTGGGGTTCTTCGATTGTCACTTGAAGAACCTCTACCATTTGTTTTCGTTCCTGACATATCCATGCAATGCCTCTTGCAGGACATGTCCTTGGAGGACTTGGCCGACATGCCATCCTGTAATTTGGCGGAGACTGTTCACAACGCCTGGATGCAGCAGTCTACCAAAGCAGGTCGTGACTTGTATGTGGCCACTGCTGATGACATGGTGCGTGCACTTACACAACAAACCAGGTACCGCAATTTTCTGATGGGACGGGGTGGAGGCAAGGGCCCTGATACGACTTTGTTGATGCTAAGGGCTGCGAGTAGGTCCGGAGTCC